>JAODXP020000008.1:24620892-24635892 GCA_027497455.2 Sardinella longiceps | reverse complement strand
GTGTGTGTGTTTGTGTGTTTGTGTGTGTGTGTGGGTAAGGGTGCATGCTTGAGAAAGAGAGAGAGTGTGTGAGAGTTCATCGAGACTTGGGGGAGTTGGACACCAAACTCCAAACAGAGATAGAAAGTTGTTATTAGAGAGGCAACAATAGGCCAGAGAGATAGAGAGATCATGAGAGCGTGCGATGGAAAAGAGAGAGAGAGAGAGAAAGAGAGAAAAACTGCTGACAAGCTCTCGTTGCTTGAGCCCAGAGCTTTGTTTAAACCAATGCACTGGGAAATCCACCACACCACTCCCACCATGCCTCCCTCCTCCACCCTCGATCTCTCTATCCCTCCCTCTGCTCTCCATCCCTCTCTCTCTCCCTCTCTCCCTCCTCCCCCTCATTTCTCTCTCGCTCCCCAGCTTTTGACACCCAGAGTTGTCTATTTTCTCCACCGCCCGAAGGAGACAATGAACCCAACAGGGGAATCATTCAAGAATTGTCCTGTGTGGGGAGAAAAAAGAGATACATACATCAAGACATCAAAGTGTCTTTTGTCTCTCTCTCTCTCTGTTCCACATCGTCTGGTGTGATGTACAGTACATGCAGCCTAGTGGTCTCTCTCTCTCTCTCTCTCTCTCTCTCTCTCTCTCTCTCTCTCTCTCTCTCTCTCTCTCTCTCTCTCTCTCTGTCTCTCTCTCTCATTCTCTCTCTGTTACATTGTCTGGTGCAATGTACATCTAGCCTAGTGGTCACTCTCTCTCTCTCTCACTCACTTTCTTTCTCTATCTGCCTCTCTCTCTCTCTCTCTCTCTCTCTCTCTCTCTCTCTCTCTTCTACATTGTCTGGTGTGATGTACATGTAGCCTATGGTGTCTCCCCCGCTGGAGAAACCGATTCATTTGCCCAGAGGGATGCTTTAAAGTCCTGGCACTTTGAGATTTATTGGTGGCTGTGTGGGGGGTTACGGAGGTGAAGTACATCAGATTGAATAAGACAGTCCTGAGGCACACGGTGGTTATGTTCACTGGCCGCATGTCACCGATGCACTGGTGGAGAACAACTCATGCCATAAAGAACTCTCACACAGCTGAGTGTGTGTGTGTGTGTGTGTGTGTGTGTGTGTGTGTGTGTGTGTGTGTGTGTGTGTGTGTGTGCGCGCGCCAGTCTGCTCTCCGACCCTAACCCTAGGTTAATGTAGAGAATTATCCAATTTGTTTGTATGCAGATTACTATTTGTGTGTGTGTGTGTGTGTGTGTGTGTGTGTGTGTGTGTGTGTGTGTGTGTGTGTGTGTGTGTGTCTTTTCTCATGGATATGGATGTTTAGGCATGGGTATGGAGAAACACTGCATAAACAACAATACTCCTTCAGTTTAGGGTTAAAATTATTCAGACTCACAGCGTTTAATCACACAACCTACCCAAAGGTTTTAACTGCTTGTGTTTGTGTGTGTCTGTGTGAGACAGCTAAGTGTACCACTTTGTCTATTTGTAGGCCCATGTGTGTGTGTGTGTGTGTGTTTGTATGTGTGTGTGAGACAACTATGTGTACCACTTTGTCTATGTCTGTGCATATGTGTGTGGTTCACAGGAGGTAGCGTCAAGCCCGTAGGATGAGCGCATGTCCATGGAGCGCTGGTTCTCTCTCTCTCTCTCTCTCTCTCTCTCTCTCTCTCTCTCTCTCTCTCTCTCTCGCAGCAGGTTGGCAGCAGTGATTTACTGCTCTCCTGAAGGGAAAGACAAACCACTCGAGTGGAAACACAGAGAAGAGCAGGGCTGAGTCGGGCCTGTAGGATTTACTGTCCACTGTCTAAAGACAACTCAACAGCCAGATACACAGAGAGAGGGAGAGAGAGAGAGAGAGAGAGAGAGAGAGAGAGAGAGAGAGAGAGAGAGAGAGAGAGAGAGAGAGAGAGAGAGAGAGAATAGGGACAGAGAAGGAGAGAGAGGGAGAGAGAAGAGAGAGAGAGAGAGAGAGAGAGAGAGAGAGAGAGGAGAAAGGACAGGGATAGGGACAGAGAAGGAGAGAGAGAGAGAGAGAGAGAGAGAGAGGGAGGGGGAGGGAGGGAGAGAGAGAGAGAGAGAGAGAGAGAGAGAGAGAGAGAGAGAGAGCTGTATGTCCGGATGTATTTACTGCCCTTTAAACGCGCCCATGAGTCCCTTAAATTCTCTGCTCACATGGGTTGACTGTGGCGGCCATAAAAATGGATTCCTTCTTTTATCTGCTGATATTAAGAGAGGAGTACAGATTTGCCATCGGGAAACCACTGGAAACACTGTCGCTATCATATTGCCGGGCACTTGAAACACTTAGCTCCGGTAACAGTATAGCTTTTTGAAGAGAAAATATGTGGAGAGGAGAATGGAGATGTCCTGTTCATTTTCTTTTCTCTTCTGTTTAGAGCTTCTCTTTAATCTAAGTCATAATATAGGCTAAGTTATTTAAGATAAGTAAGATTAAGTTTATTTTCCCCACTTTTATTTGTTTTCTCATTAATTAATTAATTAAAAAAAAAAAAAAATACCTCAATTAATTTAAGCTATATTAAGCCTCTTGTTTCTGACTATTTGCTTTTTATTATTATTTTATTGTGTTTTGTTTTGTTTTTATTTTATAGCACTTTGGTTGACTATTGTCTATTGTAAAGTGCTCTACAAATAAATTTGACTTTGACTTTGACTGTAATTCTCTCAGTCAAGTGTACAGTAATGGAGGAAAGCCAGATTTTTGTGCTCACGTTTATCACACAATAGGCCAGTTGCGGGAATAGTTGCACAAATAGCCCCTGGAGTTCAATCAGAGCCCCATTAAGTTAAGTTAATTTAAGTTAGGTAAAGTTATCTTCATTTTTCTGTGGGGGAGAATCGTGCTCTGCTTTTGACCCATCCAGGGGGTAGTATAGTATGCACACATTTGGAGCTTTTCAGAAGTGGGCAGCTATTGATACAGTGAATATTGATAACACTGACTGGCCATTGATAGTCACTGCCCCCTGGGGAGCAGTTGTGGGGTTAGGTGTGTTGTTCAAGGGCACCTTATGCATGACTGTGTAATGTAATCATTTCCCCCACCTACAGTTTTTGGAACGTACCCACACATACTGTAATTGGAACATGCAGTACCTCAGTACCAAAATGTGTTGATGTTTCTGTGCAAATACAATTCTTCACGCCTTTTTATTTTGTTTACTGTAACTCCCAAAGCTGTTGCCTCATTCGAGCTCTTGAGAATTATGTGATGTCATCCGTGTCTTGTAATGGCCACGGATGACATCACATGTTATCCGTTGTTGCCTAGGTGATTGAGCATGTTCCATGTTGTGGAGTTACAGTAACAGCAACATAAGCATAAGTCCGCTAGCCTGCTATGCCCACCCTGACTCATCGAGGGACGTGTGTGTGTGTGTGTGTGTGTGTGTGTGTGTGTGTGTGTGTGTTTCAGTCAGCACACAAGCCAGTTCTGACCAGTCATTGTGGGCTATGATGATGAAATATATAATTAAATATGAGAGAGAGTGAGAGTGAGAGTCCTCCTATTCAGGCAAGCCCAATCCCATGGTGCATTGCTGTCAGCCCCATTCGATTCCACCGGTCTCCAAAAAGATTATTTCATGCTTGTGTGTGTTGTGTTTATTTTCTTTCGCCACACAGAACAGGGAGCTTTGTACTGACATCAAAGTGCGTTGTGGTGCGAGCGAAAACTCACTTGTGTGTCGTGTGTGTACACATCACAGAGCAAATATTTCTGAGGCTTCACGGGGCCAGGCTTGTGGTTTGACAGGAAGGGGGTTTTGAAATTTTTTGGGAAAGCGAGAGAGAGAGAGAGAGAGAGAGAGATTCCAAAGCAGTTGTTTTGGGTGGTCACTGGTGTTTTTGAGGCGAGAGGAACTCCTGCCTTCCACTCAGTGGGAGGAGAGGCATTAGCCAGGCTTCAGTTCATTGTTGTCACAGTCAACGAGTCCCCACAGTGACACACACACACACACACACACACACACACACACACACACACACACACACACACACACACACACACAGAATGGAAATCACACACCAAATTCTGGCTGTTTCCTCCAAATAGAATCCGTCAGCTTATCTATGCGTTCCATTAGGGGCCCAGTGGAGGGGAGGCGAGGGTGTGTGTGTGTGTGTGTGTGTGTGTGTGTGTGTGTGTGTGTGTGTGTGTGTGTGTGTGTGTGTGTGTGTGTGTGTGTGTGTGTGTGTGTGTGTGTGCTGTCGCAGCTGCTCAGGCTGCCTGTGCAGTGATGTGGCTGCTCTGTTTCTCAGTCAGATTCTCCCGGTGTTTATGTGAAGTGCACACGTGTGTGTGTGTGTGTGTGTGTGTGTGTGTGTGTGTGTGTGTGTGTGTGTGCGTGTGCGCATGCGTTTATGTGTGTGTCTACGTGATGTGCCTTCTCTGTAACTCAGTCAGATACACCCGGCGTTTGTTTGCAATTACCCGCCTAAGTGGTTTCCTCACACTCCTCATCTGATGTTCTCTCCATTTTCTCCTCCGACGGAAAATAGATAGAGGCAGAGAGAGAGAGAGAGAGAGAGAGGAGAGAGAGAGAGAGAGGGAGGGGGGAGGGGTGCAGACCAGAGGGACAATGAGACGAGGAATGGAAAAGGTGCAGAGAAGAAGAGAGAGAGAGAAAGAGAGAGAGAGAGAGAGAGAAGCAGGAGTAGAACAGAATATTCTAGAAACCTGTCGTGTCGGATAGCTGACATAGGCCTACAGTACTTCAGTGTGGAGGAGTGGATTGGGGACAAAGAAATAGATGGAAAAACAGACAGAAAGAAATAAAGAAAGAAACAGAAAGACAGACAGAGACAGATAAGAAGGCAAGGCAAGAAAAGGCAGATAAGACAGACAGACAGAAAGAAAGACAGAGAGACAGAAAGAGTCAGACAGATAGAAAGAGACAGATAGACAGACAGTAAGAGACAGATAGACAGACAGACAAAAAGACAGATAGACAGACAGATAGACAGACAGTAAGAGACAGGACAGGTCAGAATAGCTCTGTGGACAGCCAGACGGACGGTCGAGTAGCTCTGTGGACAGAGGAGCTGTGTGCTCAGATGAGCAACACTAAATGTTATTCTAGCACATGGGGTCAAAGGTCATTGTCTCAGTGTCATGGTTGCCTGTAAACAACAAAGACATCTCTATGTGTCACCCTGACATGCATTTCCAAGTCATTTACATAGTTTCATTGAAAATCACTGTGTAGCTAACTAGCTAAGTAGTCAATCTGTGTTTCAGTTTAGTTTAATAAATTGCATCCGCAAACTTGCAGTTGATTTCTTGCCAAACGGCAGCGCTGCTTCAACATGTAATTACAACCAATCAGCCTCAGTAAACACCACGGAGGCCCAGTTTTCGGCCATCTTTGCAACTCGCTGTCAGCATCTGCCGGATCAAAGGCAGGAGTGGCAGGCTTCGAACGCCCGGCAAGCCGCCAAGAGTTCAGCACATACACATACAGTACGAGGCCCAGCTGCCTGCGTCTCAGCCTCATTACCATGGAGATGAATGAGGCCTGTAGTCTGACTTCCTCTACTGAGGTGGAGAGGGTTGCAAATTTATGAATTAGCGCCTATGAGAATCTGGAGGTCTGTCTCTTTGGGGGGCCTGGGTGGTGTGTGTGTGTGTGTGTGTGGGGTGTGTGTGAGTGTGTGGAAGGGGAAGAGGTAGGGGGTGGCGTGGAGAGAGACGTGGTTTTGTTAATGATCCTCCATAAGGCCAGCCACTCAGTTTAACACAGGCTTGACTCCAGCTCCAGGCTGCCTCATTGATATGAGCAGGAAGTGCAGTACTCTCTCATTGAGGCAATGACAAGCTAAGAAAGTCAGCTCAGCGCCATGCAATTAGCGGCGGAGTGCAAGAGGTGTCTACTCGTGCTGACAACTCTCTTGCTTTATGTCGATCTCAATCTCTCTCTTTCTCTCTCTCTGTCCTTTTTTCTCCCTCCTCCATCCTTTCTGTTCCCTTCATTTTCTCACCTCCTCCTCCTCTCTCCTCTCGTAGTAATTTCCTGTCTTTCTGCCCTTCTCTACCTCTGTTGCTTACCAATCTCTTTCCTTTTCCCCTCCTCTTCCCCCCCTTTCAATCTCTCTCTCTGTCTCTCTCCCTCCCTCTCTCCCTCCCTGTCTCTCTCTCTCTCTCTCTCTCTCTCTCTCTCTCTCTCTCTCTCTCTCTCTCTCTCTCTCTCTCTCACTGTTTCTCTCTCTCTCTCTCTCTCTCTCTCTCTCTCTCTCTCTCTCTCTCTCTCTCTCTCTCTCTCTCTCTCTCTCTCTCTCTCTCTCTATCTGTCTCTCTCCCTCCCTTTCTCTGTCACTCTCTCTCTCTCTCTCTCTCTCTGGGAGATGAGAAATGGTGGCGTATGACTGCACTCAGAGCGTTTAGGGCTTGAAAATGAGTCCCAGCGAAAAGCGAGCGCATTGGAGATAATTCAGCTTTCACACTCCATTAGGCCGGAAAAACGCACAGGGCCCTCAGTCACCTCAAAAACCCCCCATTTCTGCCGCCACCACCACCACCACTGCCAGCAGACCACCACTCCACCACCCGCCACTCCACCACTCGCCTGCCTTCTGCCTGCCCCACTCCCTTCAGCATAGTCCCATAGGCCTGCAGGTGTCTCTGTGTGTGTGTGTGTGTGTGTGTGTGTGTGTGTGTGTGTGTGTGTGTGTGTGTGTGTGTGTGTGTGTGTGTGTGTGTGTGTGTGTGTGTGTGTGTGTGCGTGTGTAGCACAGTAAGTTTTTGCGAGTCAGTTTAGAAACTGGGGCAGCAGGTGATTGGCTCCAGGGCAGCTCCGACTGCGAGCATTTCTCAAAATCTTCATCACCACCATCATCATCATCATCATCGCCATCACCACCACCGTCATCGTCACCATCATTCCATTCCATTCTATTCCATTCCATTCCTGTTCCTCCCTGGCTGTGAGAGTGAGATCATGTAGTTGGTGTCCGCGGGGAACAAGCTGGGGAGGGGAAGCAATCAGGCACACAGAAGGTGATTTCATTATGCTTGAGTCTCATACACTCATAGACTACAGCCCTGGTCCCCAAAAGGCGGCCCGTGGGCCAGATCCGGCCCGCAGGAACCAAATGAGTGGCCTGCAGCACCATCTGACTCATCAGTTATTCTCCATAAACATGCTTACAGACCTCAGTATATAAGACAAGAAGCACATTTGTATCAGGGCACACAATACATGCACAAAAGACAAACACATTTGTATGTGTTGGTAAAGGCACAGGAAAAAAGGTCAAGGTAAGGGGGTGAATAATCCATTTTCATAAAAAGGAGCAATTCCTTTACGGAGCAGCGACCTTTTTTAACCTCACAGATGTTTTTCTTTCTTAACCTCATTTTATTTTTAGTCCTGCATTGCTTTCAAAACATTTGCTCTTCTTCCCTTTTTGCCCCTGGTGTGTACAGTGCATAACCAAATATATATATGACTAAACCAGATTTGTGAAGAGTTTGCCTGCCTGCGAGTTCCCTCCAAGCTGTGTGTGTGTGTGTAGAAGTTGTCTCCTGGCTTAGCCACAAGGCCCTGAATGCTTTTTCAGGCTGAGAGCCGTTGCTTAGGAGCACAGCTCCCGCAGCACAGGGAGTCTCAATGTTTCACAGTATACAAGTCTGGCTTTTGTCCCCACAGTTTACAGCACTTAATTCCAACACACACACACACACACACACACACACACACACACACACACACACACACACACACACACACACACACAGATCTCTGTGTTTTGTGCTTTTTGGGGCTTCAACTTCAACTTGAGACGTTTTACAAGCTTGCCCTCAAAGCAAAAATGGCTGGCAAATTGATTTAGAAGAACATTTTTTTGCTTAAGCAAACACAGTTATGTGAAATGAGGGGTATTTATGATGCACCGTGGAGAAAAAAAATCTGCCCAACTAGCCAAGCATTTTCTCTCATTCTCTCTCTCTCTCTCTCTCTCTCTCTCTCATTCTCTGAGCAGAAATCTAGAAATCTTCACTTCAATGTTCCAGTTCTTTCTCTTTCCCGCTCTGTCTTTAACACGCGATGGAAATATGACAGGGATTAAGTTTTCAAAAAGGCGCGTGTGCCTTCAGGTCAGCTCAATAGGCCTCACACACACACACACCTGCAGAGGACTGGGGCGTGGGGGTTGGGGTTGTGAAGAGAATCCAGCAGTTACGACTGCAACCAATTTAACTCTCTAGCTCTCAAAGCAGGGTTGCCCTTCCCAGCCCGCCGACCGAGCGACCGAGCGGTTAAAAGCAGCAGTGAGCAGCGAGGTTTCTCAAGACGGGACCTTTATTTAGACATGTCACATTGATGTCCGTCACACGTGAGGGGAGCATGGAGGAGGAGGAGAGGAAGAGAAAGAGAGGGAGGAAGAGAGAGGGAGCGGTAGCAACGAGAACGAGGACGGCGACAACAGCGACTGTGACTGCGAGCGGCTGCCAACCCGCTGCTTTCAGCGGGTGCCAGGAAAGAAAGGCCGAGAAGGAGATTCATGTGAGGAAATCCGCTTTTGCAACTCAACTCTGTGTTTAGACTAAAGCAACAGACAGAGGACCAGTGAGAGAGAGAGAGAGAGAGAGAGAGAGAGAGAGAGAGAGAGAGAGAGAGAGAGAGAGAGAGAGAGCCTGTGACAGAGAGAAGGAGGGGGAGAGAGAGAGAGAGAGAGAGAGAGAGAGAGAGAGAGAGAGAGAGAGCCTGTGACCGAGAGAAGGAGGGAGAGAGAGAGGGAGGGAGAGAGGGTGAGAGAGAGAGAGGGAGAAAAAATGTCTTGGAAGCCGATGACTTGCTCCATGGTTCCATCCAGCTGCTTGTGGTGTGTTTCTGGTGCAAGTGTTTGTCAAAGCAATAGCCAGCCACCGCCTCAGCTGTGGACTTTTAAGGGCTGCTCCCTCCCTGTGTGTGTGGGTGTGGGTGTGGGTGTGCATGTTTGTTTATCTGTTTATTTGAGTGTGTGTTTGTGCTTGTGTGTGTGTGCTTGTGTATGTGTGTGTGTGCGCGATAGAGGGTCATCCTATGTGTGTTTATGTGTCTGTCGTCAGTGCTGGCCTTTGCTCGTCTCCAGTTGCGTGTGAAAACCTGTGTGCTTCGTGAACTTTGACCCCCAAGGAAGATGCGTGCTCCGTGGGTGGGGACCTGGACCGTTTCCTGATGGAAATCTTCAGGAAAGGGGAGGGGGGTGGGGGCTGTGTGGATGTATGTGTGTACATGTGTGTGTGTGTGTGTGTGTGTGTGTGTGTGTGTGTGTGTGTGTGTGTGTGTGTGTGTGTGTGTGTGTGCGCAATGCATGTGTGTGTGTGTGTGTATATATATATATATATATACTGTATGTGTGTGTATATGTGCATTTATGTATGTGTGTGTGTGTGTGTGTGTGTGTGTGTGTGTGTGTGTGTGGAATGCCCGCTGCGGGATGTCAACACCAGGCTGGCTGGGTGCGGGGTGGGGAAATGTGGCAAGCCCGTCTCAGATTTCTCACAGAGATGCAGAACCTCTGGGACTCGACATCAGTGAGCAACATCAAATAGGCCTCAGCACAGGTTATGAACTGCACTGCACTGCAGGCAGCTGGAGCATGTGAGCTACAACGTGTGTGTGTGTGTGTGTGTGTGTGTGTGTGTGTGTGTGTGTGTGTGTGTGTGCTTTATGTGTAAGTGCTTTATGTGTATTTATGTATTTTTACAATGTGTTGAAGTGTGTGTGTGTGTGTGTGTGTGTGTGTGTGTGTGTGTATGTGTGTGAGTACTTTATCTGTAATTTGCCTATGTGTATCAGATTTTGCGCACACATACTTCTGCACATGTTTTTCTGTCAGTTATAAAAGATATGCAAGTGTGTGTGTGTGTGCGTGTGTTTATATGTGCAAGAGTCTCGGTGCAGATGTGCGTCTGTTATTGTGGATTTATGTGTTTGTGTTTGTCCACATTGTATATTTAGGTGCAAGCATTTCAATACCCTTTGTGTGTGTGCACACAAGTGTGTGTGTGTGTGTGTTAGTGTGTGTGTGAGGTCTGGGAGGTGAAAAGCAGTGCTGCTGTGCATCCCCACACACAGTAGTGCAGTCTCGCTCTCTCTCTCTCTCTCTCTCTCTCTCTCTCTCTCTCTCTCTCTCTCTCTCCCTCAGCCTATTTTAAGCCCCTGCGTTCCCCTCTGGGGACGGCTCTCCTAATGCGCTAAGCGCTCCATTTAGCCGCGGCGCGGCACACAGAGGAGGACCTCTAATGGAGGGCAGTTAGCCTCTAGCCAACCCTCATGCTAACGCACAACAACAGCCAGCACTGCACTCTCCCATCAGGACTCTGCTCTTCTGGGGGCTCTTAGAAGGGAATTTTTTAAAGTAGAGTCTGGATGGGTGGGTTGCAGTGGGGTGGGGTGGGGGGGTTGGGGGTTTAATGGCCTTGGCACACTGGCTGTGAGGTTCATCGGGGGTGGTGGGTGGTTAAGGGCACACACACTGGCTGTGAGATTGTAACCTTTGCCAAAGAGGTTATCTTTTTTTCTGCCATTTGTCTGTCTGTTTGTCTCCAGGATAACTTGAAAAGTACTGCACATATTTGGAGGAAATTATCGGACAAGGTGTATTTTGGGACCACGAACAGATGATTAAACTTCAGATCCTGAACACTTTCTGGAATTTATATTGTGTCAGTGGCCATATTGCCGTGGTGAAGGTCTGCGGTCTCCGAGTACGTTTCTAGTTTTCAATACAACCCTGCACACCAGTGTCAAAATCTGCCGCTGATGCTTGTCGGGTTACAATAGAGGTCTGTTTTGTTGAAGCCCTTCCAGGAGAATCCACAGGTGACTCCACAGGCTACTCTGCTATGTTGTGCCTCTTCAGTGCGTCATCAGTGTGCACTGTGCAGGGGCCAGCAAAATGTTGAAACAATTGTTGAATTCGAAAGTGCTCCGCAGTGATGTCCGAACCAATGTGCTAAGAATCTAAAGAGATCCTGACATGGAGGAAATTGTGGCCATTTCCTAATATAAAGAGTGGAGAAGAATGGACTTCCATTCTTGCCAGTTCAAACTTGAGAAGTTGAGAACGGGAGTTCAAACTTCCAAGAATGCAAGGACGCAGTGTAGCCAAATATAGAAAAGTACGGATATTGAGAAACGGCTGGTGTGTGTGTCATGCTGCCAGCATGGTGCCCAGGTCAGGGGGTATGACCTCTTGACCTTCGAGGGTGTGAGGGCTGACTTAAGTGGTCCTGCTGAGGGTCAGGAAAGCAACCCCCCACCCCCACCCCTCCAACTGCATCCTATCACAGGCTGTTCTCACCCAGCATTCCTCATCCAATGCAGGAGGTCAGGTTTCTGTGTGTGTGTGTGTGTGTGTGTGTGTGTGTGTGTGTGTGTGTGTGTGTGTGTGTGTGTGTGTGTGTGTGCGTGCAGTGCTTCCTTCAGGATAGCAGGGGGTCTCATTTGCCCTCTTGAGGGAAACATGTTGGTATTCTCCCCACACACACACACACACACACACACACACACACACACACACACTGCCCAACAGACAGCAGGAGTCTAATTCAGGGAGGGCTAAAATGGCGCAAAAACACACACATACACAGGCCAAAAACACACTCTCTCTCACACACACACACACACACATAACGCCCGCCCTATCCGGATAGGAAGGAAGGGCGACGCAAACAACAAAAGGAACAGAAAGGCTCCAGACCCCCCTCTCTCTCTCACACACACACACACACACACACACACACACACACACATTCAGAAATACAGCAAACTCTCTCTCTCTCTCTCTCTCTCTCTCTCTCTCTCTCTCTCTCTCTCTCTCTCTCTCTCTCTCTCTCTCTCTCTCTCTCTCTCTCTCTCACACACACACACACACACACACACACACACACACTTCCTGGCACAATATTATACAAGCCTAGCTCTCACTCCTCCTGGACTCAGTAGAAGAGAGGGCGAGCTCGGCGGCGGTGGTGGTGGTGGCTTTAGCCCCAGCCTTAGCGTTAGCCTTAGCCTTAGTCGGCCCACACAGCAGCCCAGGCATCTACTATTGCTGCTGCTGCTGCTGCTGTTAGCGGAGCTGCTTAGCGGAGCAGAGCGACTCGGCTGGTTGTTTTTGTGCCGTCCGCTCCCAGTGAGGCCAAATGGGCCGAGAGTTTGGGAGCGGAGATTAGGAGGGCCTCCTCACCATCGCCTGAGGGGAGAGAGGTCGGAGCGAGACAGAGAGAGAGAGAGAGAGAGAGAGAGAGAGAGAGAGAGAGAGGGAAGGAGGGAGAGAGGGAGTGAAAGGAGCAAAGAGAGACGGAGAGAAGAACTGCATGAGTAGAGAGGGACTGGAGTGACTTCAGTATGCGCTTATGAAAGGTGAGTCTGTTATTGCTATGAGACTGCAGTGTGTGTGTGTGTGTGTGTGTGTGTGTGTGTGTGTGTGTGTGCACCTCTGTATATATATGGCTGTGTGGTGTTTGTTTGTCATGAGGGGATGGTGAGAGGTATGCAGCAGGACGGAGGAGGTATGTGTGTGTGTGTGTGTGAGAGTGAGTGTGCGAGTGTTTGTGTGTGTGTTCAGGGACTGTGGGCTGGTAGGAACACGTCCCCCCCCCCCCCCCCCCCCCCCCATCCTTCCCCTCCACATTCCGAGCACCATGGCAGAAGCTGCAAGCTCGTCACCGTGCGCCAGGAGAGACTAGCGTACTAGCCGCCGCGCTAAGGGAAAAGAAAGGAGCCATATGTTGCCTGTGTTTTCTCTCTCTCAGCTGCAGTGATCACTTGTTTTTTCTCTCTCTCTCTCTCTCCTTCTTCTTCTTCTTCTTCTCCACTTTCTTTCTCACCGTGAGAATATCTCTGGCTTTTTGGTTTAATGACCGGTTCTATCGCCAACATTTAGTCAAGTGAGGGTTTGAAAACAATCCCGTAGAGCCAGCAGCAGCCGGTACAAAAATGGAATTGTTTATGTCTGTTCGTCTTAGTGAATAATCTGTTCCCAGAATGACACGTTATTATTTGCTGTTGGCTTCCTATTGCATTTCACTACTGTATTTTCTTTAAAAAAAAAAGAAAAGAAAAGAAAAGAAAAATAGGGTTTGGATGGCTATACTCCAGCGCAGTGTTGCTACTGTAGTCTCTTGTCTGTTGCTTTCCTGTCCTATCCCGGCAGTTGTGTGCCAATTCCATTTTCCCACCATTATGGCTCTTTGGAGCTCCGACTGGCAGTAAACACATGGCTCATGGTTGCCATTCTGGTCCAGTGTCACCCCAATGCTATTCAGTTGGCTGCGACTGCCATTAGCGTTTGCTAGGGGCCAGTGCGTCTGTCGGCGGGCAGAGCCGGCTCTCTCCCCAGCGGTAATGCCAGCATGCCGGGTTAATGAAGTGAAACGGAGCGCGGCGATGGATTGTGGCAGGCCAAGAGGGTGTATTCAGCTTCTATAAACAAACACACGCATGTTATTATTTCCATCCTCCTCTTCGTCTTCATCATCATCATCATCATCATCATCATCATTCTTTCACTACTTTTAATCTCATTTTTTAAATCTCTTGGGCAGCATTTTAATCTCTTTTGATCTGAATGTCTTTTCTCTCTGTTTACTTTATTCTATTTACTTCATTCATTGCTGTTTATCTCGTTAGCTTCATTCATTGTTGAGTCTGAAGATCAACCGTTTTCGGAGACGGAAGCGAAGTAGCCTAACTTTCCTTGCAAGGACTTCAGTGGATGATCTCTTTGTTTGTAGGGATTCCATCTCTCTCTCTCTCTCTCTCTCTCTCTCTCTCTCTCTCTCTCTCTCCCACACACACTCTCACACACACACACACACACACACACACACACACACACACACACACACACACACACACACACACACCCTTTATAGAAGAGCACAGCTAGCTTTGCCTCTGTCTAAAATGCAGCCAAGTCCATCCAGGCTGGGCTGGGCTGGGATGGGAGGTGTTTCTGCTCTCTGATCCACTGCTATACTGGACATGCCAGTAAGGAAGGACTGCCTGAAGGTCAAGGGCTCTGTGGTCATTGATCAAGCCAAGTGGGGGTGGGATAGGGTTGGCGTTATGTTATGGAGTGTGTGTGTACAGTGTGTGTGTGTGTGTGTGTGTGTGTGTGTGTGTGTGTGTGTGTTGATGTGTGAGTGTGGTGTGTGTGTGTGGTGTGTGTGGTGTGGGGGGGACCACAGTCACTGCAGGAATGCTGGGTAACTAACTGGACTCTAGTGTAGGTACAGAAGGCAGAGGCCCCCTCCTCACCGACGCCCAGGCTTTTAACATAATTATAATCCCGCAGAAGCATGACAGTGACTTACTACCTGCATCCCAGCAGATAGGGGTCGACCCCCGCTTTGCTGCACAGCAACATGGGCATTTCATCACAGAAACGACGCCTCCGTCAGCATCTCATGCATGTTCTATAGCACAGCCCATAATGCAGATGACTCGCTTTTATCTGTGGCCGCAACCCCAGGGTAAACGCCCGCACCTTTAAGACTGACACACTGAAGCTGTCTCTCTCTCTCTCATGCTCTCTCTCTCTCTCTCTCTCTCTCTCTGCCTCTCTCTCTCTTTCTTCGTAATAGGTTGGCCCTTGTGTACTTAGGTCTAGGAAAACAGAAAATGAAAGACCTACCAGACTAGACACTGTGCCCCGTGTTTCCGTGTTTTTATATAAAGCAGATTTTTTTCTCTCTCTCCCCTTTTTACAAGCGTTGTAGTTACAGAACTGAACAGATTTTTCCCATCAAAGCACCTCCTGCTTGCCAGCATAGAATACGTGGACGAGTGGAGAGAGGAGAGGAGAGGAGAGGAGGAGAGGAGAGGAGAGGAGAGGAGAGGAGAGGAGAGGAGAGGAGAGGAGAGGAGAGGAGAGAAGAGGAGAGGAGAGGAGAGGAGAGGAGAGGGGAGGAGAGGAGAGGAGAGGAGAGGAGGGAGGAGAGAGGAGAGGAGAGGAGAGGAGAGGAGAGGAGAGGAGAGGAGAGGAGAGGAGGAGAAGGG
>JAODXP020000008.1:24608392-24610892 GCA_027497455.2 Sardinella longiceps | reverse complement strand
TCACAACACAACACAACACATTCACAGTCACAACACAACACAATCACGACACAATCACAGTCACAACACAACCATAACACAACACAACTCTGCCCCACAATCACAACACAACTGTAACGCAACAACAACACAACCACATCACTGCCCAGCACAGTCCAGCATAGGCTTGTATAGTATAGGCTAGTTTAGTTTGTTTACAGTAACTATAACATGACTGTGTAGTTATGTTCATCCTTGCACAACACTGGCCTAAGGACAGGACACTTTGAAAGGCACAGCACAGCACAACACAGTGTGTCATAGCCAAGCCAAGACAGCTCAGTTCCACATTCACACTCTGTTCTGTAGCTCAGCACAGCACCGTGCAGAAAGACACTGCGCAAGCAAAGCACAGATTTCAGTCCAGCTGGAGATGATTCTGTGTTCCCACGTTAGAACCCTGTAGGAGTTCTGGAACTGTGTTAAGGTTCTGGAAGTGAGATAAAAGGGTTCCATTTCAGTTGGGCACTGGAGCTGGTGTCGCATGTGCTCTCCGGACCTGCTCTCCTTCCCCTCCTAACGAGGCAGTCCATCTGTCACCCCGGGCGGGGCGTCCGTCCAATCAGACGGATGTTCTCACCATTACATCATTCTTTCATCAGTGAGATCATCCCTGTTTTTTGGAAGTCGGGACCCATCAAAAACAACCCCCTGCCAAGCTATGTCAAAGGGATTGAGGGTGGGGGTGGGTCGGGGTACAGGGGGAAGGCGTAGTGTATTCTGTGTGTGTGTGTGTGTGTGTGTGTGTGTGTGTGTGTGTGTGTGTGTGTGTGTGTTTTCCTAGCTTGTTCTCTTTGGTCAGCAGCAGGATGTCTTGCCTGTTTTTGAACAGTTTATTCGTTTACAGCGGAGCTAAGGAATAGAGTAGCTACAAATACTATGGAATGGAATATGGAAAAGAATATGCGGTCAGATGGCATGACGAGTGTGTGTGTGTGTGTGTGTGTGTGTGTGTGAGAGAGAGAGAGAGAGAGAGAGAGAAGAGAGTGAGTGAGTGAGTGTGAGCCTGAAAGCATGTGTGTGAGAAGGGTATGCTCTTGTAATCAGGGGAAATTGATTTTGCTGGTCTGTTTGGCAGTGGGGAGATCACTCCATATGTCTCCGCCACCAACACTCCTCAGTATCCATGCCAACCCCTGTGGCTGCCATTGCTACACACTTTTCTCATATAGCCATTCTCCCCTGGCGCTATGTCTCTGTGTGCGTGTGTGTGTGTGTGTGTGTGTGTGTGTGTGTGTGTGTGTGTGTGTGTGTGTGTGTGTGTGTGTGTGTGTGTGTGTGTGTGTGTTCATAGGTGGTTATTAAACTACACTTGATTGAATACAGATTGCACAAGCTGTGCTTGGACCTAGTCCAGTGCCGCAAATGTCATTCCAATCATCATCCCAAAAATCCCCCCCCCCAAAAAAAAAAAAAAATGTCATCCCCCTAAAAAACTTCTCGAAGGCCTACATGTCATCTCGCTTCTTTTCGAGAATAATAATAGTGAAAACAGCGTAGCTCATTCTTCTTCCTGTCAGTGCTGTACACAGCACACATCTCTTCCTGGTGGGTGGTTGGAGCCCCACACAGCTTTCACTCTGTGCATTCTCAACAATGATTTACTGCCTCTTTCTAATCCCCCCATATTTGTGACTGAAGCTCCATGGAGAGGAACGCGATCCCACCCAGTCACCCACCCACATTGATAGCAGTCTCTACAGTCAGTATGAAATCCAGGGCATGGCATAGCAGGCTATGGGCTCCTTGCACGTAAACATTTTTAATAATGCTCACTTATTTACCGTTACACTGGATGCAGAACAATCGTGATAAAAGAAAACTCTCACAAACTTACATTTGGATGTCAGCTGACAAGTCCTCTCTGGCCATAGTCAAACAAAACCACTAACTTTAACAGCAGCCATTTTAATCGTTGATTTAAAATTACGTTAGCTGCTAGCTTATAAAACTCTAACATGACTATCAGTGTTCTATCTCAGTGACTTCGACCAACGGTAGTTCTAACCAGAAATCTAAGCACATTATAGAATGTTATGTGCAAGGAGCCTGAACCGTTCTATACAGTCTATGGCCTGAAGTCTCTGGCAGGGCTGAAGGTTGACTGGAACGCCAATAAATCCAGCCTGTGTCACAGCTTGTCACAACCCTGAGTGATACACGACACTGGAAACAGTTTTAATTGCCCGGGCTCCGCTTAAAGACACATTCCTCATGGGATTCGAGCTCAAGGAAAGCCCTGTGAACATTTTTGTGTTTGTGTGTCACAGTGTGTGTGTGTGTGTGTGTGTGTGTGTGTGTGTGTGTGTGTGTGTGTGTGTGTGTGTGTGTGTGTGGGTGTGTGTGTGTGTTTGTGTGTGGGTTGGTGTGTGTGTGTGTGTGTGTGTGTGTGTGTGTGATTGAGGCATTGTTTGAAAGCCAAGAACCACAGCTAACCCCCACCACCACCACCACCCCCCCA
>JAODXP020000008.1:24593392-24600892 GCA_027497455.2 Sardinella longiceps | reverse complement strand
TCCCCCTGATTGCAATATGCATCATCGCTCGTTCAGCGTTATTGTGTAACTGTACCCTTAATATGGCCAATTACAGAATCACACGCACAGCCCAGACAAGAGGGAGCAGCATATAATCATTGTGAGATATAAACATAATAGCTTAGAGATTTAATGTAAGTAGGTATAATGTAAGTAAGTAGGTATAATGTAAGTGTAAGTATTTTTTCACACAAAACCGTTGGCCTAGAAATTCATTCATTCATTGCTTGTCCACAGAAATAGCTAAATCAGTTCAGTTCAATTCAGTTTAATTTCCGTTAGACAAATTTAATGTTATTTCTCTCTCTTGTGCCACAAAGTCCAGGGTCTGACACCGTGTCCTAACTGAACGCGATGCGACTGCATTTGTGCGTCAAAAAGAGTTCCATCACTTTGTTTTCTATTGGAATGTCCTAACTGAATGCCATGCGATGCAACTTGACTAGTCGCATTGCTACGTGACTTTTTAGTCACGCTGTCCGTTTCTATTTCAGTCGCGCAAGTTGCGTTGCTCGGCCAGATTGAATAGAGAATCTAATCGAATAGAACGTCATATTTAACGCATCCTATGTAGACAGTGAAAGTCAATGCTACACGACAAGCCGGCAGTCGCTTTCAGTTAGGACACGGTGTGAGACCTGAAACAGTGTCCAAACCTCCAGCAGAGATAGTGTAGTATACTGTAGAGGGTTTTAGCTCATGCCCTTGTCTCTGCTTTGGAGAAACTGCCTGCCTGCATCTCTCTGGAGGAATCTCCCACGCCCTCCACTTGTTTATTTATTCTTCCCACTCTCTCTCTCTCTCTCTCTCTCTCTCTCTCTCTCTCTCTCTCTCTCTCTCTCTCTCTTTTCTGCCTTCTATCTCTCCCTTTCTCTCTCTTGCCGCTATTTTTTATCTCCCTCTCTCTCTTGCTCTTCATAATCCTGTCTCTCTCTCTCTGTTTCTCACCAATATCCTCTGTCTCTCACTTGCTCTGTCTCTCTCTCCCTGTTCCCTCTCTCTCTTGTCCTTTGCTATCCTCTCTCTCTCTCTCTCTCTCTCTCTCTCTCTCTCTCTCTCTCTCTCTCTCTCTCTGCAATCATCTCTCTCTCTCTCTCTGCTGTCTGTCTCTCTCTTGCTCTCTCTCACTGCTATCCACTGTCTCTCTCTCTCTCTCTCTCTCTCTGCTATCCTGTGCATCTCTCTTGCTCTGTCTCTCTCTCTCTCTCTCTCTCTCTCTCTCTCTCTCACTGATATCCTGTGCATCTCTCTTGCTGTCTCTCTCTCTCTCTCTCTCTTCTCTCTCTCTCTCTCCCTTCTCTCTCTCTCTCTCTCTCTCTCTCTCTCACTCTCACTGATATCCTGTGCATTTCTCTTGCTGTCTCTCTCTTGCTCTCTCTCTCTCTCTCTCTCTCTCTCTCTCTCTCTCTCTCACTGATATCCTGTGTATCTCTCTTGCTGTCTCTCTCTCTCTCTTGCCCTTTGCTGTCCTCTGTATCTGTCTCTCACACCGCTGTCCAATGTCTCTCACTCTCATTCTCTCTCTCTCTCTCTCTCTCTCTCTCTCTCTCTCTCTCTCTCTCTCTCTCTCTCTCTCTCTCTCTCTGCTCTCTCTCTCTCTCTCTCTGTCTCTACTATCCCTCTCTCCCCCTGCTGTTTTGGGCCCAAGGAGGAGAGTGTCAAACCCAAGGGTGACGTTAAGCCAGACTGAGTGGCTGCTCACTACAGCAGCAGGTAGTCTCAGTGTTTTGACAGGTGAGCAGTGGCAGCTCATACACCTGATCTCAGTGTGGTGCATTACACTAAAAGCTGCAGGGTGAACTCACCTCACCTCACCCGCAACTTCAACTCACCTGCAACTTCACCAGTGAATGGAAGTCCCATGTCTAGCACCTCTTTAATTACCAGCCTCAGGTCCGATTCACACCGCAGTCGTGTGTTAGCGGTCCGTAACCGGTGCTGTCAGTTTGTCGCGTGCGCGCGCGCGCGCGTGTGTGTGTGTCTGTGCGCATTCACACTAGAAACTGTCTCTTGGGTCTTCTGCGTGAACCGGCTGCCGAAGATCTCTGTTCAAAATCTGTGGAGACTGCGTATTGCACGTAGGGCACATGTGGAAAAAATAGAAGTTGTTTCTATTTCTAGTGGGCAGTTTGAACCAGAGGGTTTACCACACAGAAGCCGCGCAGAGCACGCATGGACTATAGTATATGCATACAAAGAAAGCGTGTACCAAAAACGTGTATTCCCCACAAACACACAGGTTTTGGTGTGAATCGGGCGTCGGGGACCTGCAGCGAGAGTAGTGTCATGCAGACCTGTTAGGAATACACAATGTGTAAATTGTGTGCAAAGTGTGTGTGCAGAATTTCGATCTTGCTGTTCGTTAGTGTTGGGATATCACAACAATGTATCAATTACTTGCTTATGTGTGTGTGTGTGTGTGTGTGTGTGTGTGTGTGTGTGTGTGTGTGTGTGTGTGTGTGTGTGTGTGTGTGTGAATGCGTGTGTGTTTGTATGTGGGTGTGTGTCTTTGTATGTATGTTTGTGTGTGTGTGTGTGTGTGTGTGTGTGTGTGTGTGTGTGTGTGTGTGTGTGTGTGTGTGTGTGTGTGTGTGTGTGTGTGTGTGTGTGTGTGTGTGTGTGTGTGTGTGTGTGTGTGTGTGTGTGTGGCAGCGTGGGGGTGTTTAACTCCTGCAGACCTATATTCTATATTGAGATGTCTGGAGTCTGAAGGAACATCAGCGGGCTCATCATCCACTACACATGACTGGCTAAATTGGCCATTTGCTGGGCCTCTCAAATGTCAGACCATTCCGCTGCTCAGTCAGTGTTCATTATGCGCATTTATAAATGGCTATCATATAGCCTAGCAGAAAACACAACACCCAGACCTGCTAGCTCTACCTACCTGTTCACCCAGCCAGGCTGCCATTTATTTCATTAGCAAAACTAATAACCGTGCACACACACACACACACACACACACACACACACACACACACACACACTTGCATATATTTGCATATAAACACAGTGAGTGTCAAAGCAGTTTAATTAAAGCGGGTTCAGATGGATGACACGTGTGTGTGTGTGTGTGTGTGTGTGTGTGTGTGTGTGTGTGTGTGTGTGTGTGTTTGTGTGTGTGAAGAGCGGTCATAGGGCGTGTAGGCTCACCCCTACATGACACGCATACTTCAAGCGAAAGCGAACACCGGCCCGGACGGGTAAATGACTTGTGCACTATCCTGCATCCACCGACTCGCCCATAATTAGGTTTTAGTGGTGCTATTATTGAATGTCTTCGATACAAGTCGTCTCTCCACGTGAAACTCTGGCCCCGACTGAATTTAAGAGTCCAATACCAACCGTTGGTTTTGTCCAGACATAAGATATAGATTTCCAGCCAGACGTCTTCCTCCAAGGACACATGCGGGTGCGTCTAAGGCTGCATAAGAATATAAGAACTTATTTAAGTCCAAAGACGTGTTAGATAATGTTACATTGATTTTTAGCTCTGACTCCAAACTGTGCTGCTCTATTTGCCTGGAGGTGAACACAAAGCTGCCCAGTACTCTTCATCCAGACTGGTGATGTAAGATGTTATTAAGGAATAAATGACAGCTGAAAGGTAGAATGAAACATAAGCTTTCAGTCCCGTCAGTGTACATTTGTTCTTACAGTGTTGTTTGAGGAAAAGATTCAAGCTTCTTTTGTTGGTTCCTTTTTTTGTAGTAGGAGAGATAATATATATATTTTTGCCTGTCAAATATTTTACCTGTTTATCTATCTGCTGTCTGTTTTTAATTAATAAAGACCACCGGTATAGATTTCTTGTATCTTCTGTGACCCCATGACCTCTGACAGTGACCTTTCACCCCTCTGCAGGGAGGAGGATGAGTATTCGGAGCTCCGCTCGGAACTCAGCCACAGCCAACAGGAGGTCAACGAGGACCCTGACCAGGAGCAGGCGTCCATTTCACTGCCGGAGAACCAGTCCACCTTAGTCACTGCAGACATGGGTGAGTGACTGCTCCACAGACTCTTGAGCACCTACAGTACTGCACTACATTTCCCAGAGTCCCCTGTCACAAACACAAGCACACTGACGGAGCCAGAAACATGTCACCAGTAGGAATAAGCCCAGGGCTCGTTTCCCAAAGCATAATTGCTAACTAAATCAAAAACTTTGTTGCTAAATGGTAACTTGAGAAGCACTTGGAGAGTGACACCTTTTATGGCCATTTACTAGGTTTTGTGTCTATGTACAGGCTAAATGTACCAAAGCCCCTTTGACAGATGGACCATTGACCCGGGTTCAAATCTGAACCATGGTCATTTCCCCATCTCTCTCCCTCTCTCATGATATATAATTCCATACAATTCCCTGATATAATTCCCATGATATAATTCCATTTCTGTTTCTACTTTCTTATTTGAATAAAGGGCAAAAAGCCCCAAAATTATACTTTTCCAAAAAAAGAATCCTTGTCAGAGGTGATTAGTCTCATCACAGAATGATGAATGTCACCTTTAGTCTCCTTCTCAAATGTTTCTCAAACACGCTCTGCTCCGCTCCACTCTGCTCAGCCTATCCTGAAATCCTACTGCTACTGCAGCCTCACTCCATCTGCTGTTGGGCTCCTTTGGATGCCATTTGTGCTTTCAAATGTTTGTGTGTGTGCGTGTGTGTGTGTGTGTGTGTGTGTGTGTGTGTGTGTGTGTGTGTGTGTGTGTGTGTGTGTGTGTGTGTGAGAGAGAGAGTGTGTATGTGTGTGTGTGTGTGTGTGTCTGTGTGTCTGTGTGTGTGTGTGTATATGTATGTGTGTGTGTGTGTGTGTGTGTGTGTGTGTGTGTGTGTGTGTGTGGTAGAGGGGGGTGATGCATGGCCATCATAAAACCAGAGCGGTGGAGTTAAATGGTATCCAGAAGACAATTTACACGATTCGACCTGCGCTCTGTCGAACTCTAATGATACGCCACGTGTGTCTTAGAGAGGTGTCTCAATGTATGGCTGATGCTTTGGTGAGATTGTCTGCCATTCCCCTGCTGTGTGTGTGTGTGTGTGTGTGTGTGTGTGTGTGTGTGTGTGTGTGTGTGTGTGTGTGTGTGTGTGTGTGTGTTTTGCATGCATCCATGGAGTCACTCAATGGAAAATTGATTTGGTTTTTGTTTTTCTCACAATCCCCTCCTCATGCTATTTATACAGGTGTCGCCTTAGACTCTCAGAGAGAGAGAGGGAGAGAGAGAGAGAGAGAGGGAGAGAGAGAGAGAGAGAGAGAGAACTCTGCAATCTCTTTTCAGACGGAGGAGCAAAAGAGGCTTATCGCTCGACTGTTCATTATCGCCGTCCTCTAGAGAGCGGGAGACACAGAGAGAAAGCGAGAAAATCTTTTTCAATCACGCGTCGCTCTTTTGTCTCGCCCAAGCAATCGAGCTCTCTATCCTCTCCAATGTGAAGCTTCACAAAAGGACTAGCCGCTGGAAATGGGCATTATTGCCCCCCCCCCTTATCCCCCCATCCCCAAATTCCTCCCCCCCCACCCCCTTTCCACTCCAATCAGCACATCAGGGCTCATGGTCATAATTGCAATTGCATTGTGGGGGAAACACACTTTTATTTTGTCCCGGGCAGTTTAGACAATTGTCAATTGTCAGTTGACTCGCCTGCACAGATGTGCCTAGCTGCGAATTTGCATTTTAATTCAAAAGCCCAAAGAATAACGGTCTGGCTTCCCCCTCTCTCCCTGCTTCTTCTTCTTTTTCCTTTTTCTTTTTTTGGGGGAAATCAAAATCAGCAGTCCCGTCGGTTTTGGCAGCGATGTGTGAGCAGATGCCATCAGCGAGAGAAAGCAGTTTTGGGTCGGGAATAGAAAGGCAGGCGCGTGCCGCACGGCACGGCACGGCGGAGCGAGATAGTTATCTGACGAAAAGAGTTTACGCCAGCAGCTCCTTCTGGGCTCCAGGTGTGCGAAGGATTTTTACAACCTCACGCCCCTGTTACAAGCCTTCGTCTCGTTGGGCTAAACACACCACATTTGGCCCATTACCTCAGACACTTACAAACGTGCTCTTCTAATAGCAAAACTACCTAGCCTGACATAGCACGACCATAATACTGCTGTTCATCCGTATTCATGGTCTGGAGGTTTTTTAACCTGATGCGATTATAGGGTGGAGGGGGCAGGGGGGCGGGGGGTTTATTGAGTTCTGGTTTGAAACGATTGGACAGCTCGTCTAATCAGCTTCGCTTATTGGCCTGTAGGCTCTCTACCGATGTAAACCCACTCCAGAAGACCGTGCCCAGACCATGGATATGGATGAACATTCATATTATGGGCAGGCTAAAAACTACCCACAATAGGGACTTATCTGAATTGGATTGTGTAGTAGAGTGTTTGTCAGGGTGTTTGGCCACCGGCAGATGTCTCAGTGACTGTCCATCCCTCCCTCGCCTATTGTTCAGACACTGGCAAATTTGCTTGTTTGTATGATTTGACTTCCATTGTCATTGTTATTGTTGACCAGTGCAGTGACAACCCAAGTAGCCAATGACAACAGTCCTCATTACCGGCGTTTCCCAGCGTGTTGTTGAATCGCATGTTGAATCGACTGACTGACGCCTGCCGAAATCAGCCCCACTTCCCAAATCTCACAAATTTGACACAAAGACGCTTAGAGACGACCCTGACACTCCTCTATTTCAGATGTCTTTGTGTTTTTACATGTTTTTGTTTTTATCTTTTTACGTGTTTTGTTTTTTATCTTGTTCATAAACAGCTGTATGTGTGTGTGTGTGTGTGCGTGTGTGTGTGTTTCTCTAATATCTCCTCCCTGTGTGTTGTCAGATGCGTGCAGCGACCTGAACTCTGAGCTGCAGCGGGTGCTGCTGGGACTGGAGAGCGTGGTGTGCGGACGCAAGAAGAGCACTTGCAGCCTGTCCGTGGCCGAGGTGGACCGCCACATCGAGCAACTGACCACCGCCAGTGAGCACTGCGACCTGGCCATCAAGGTGTGTGTGTGTGTGTGTGTGTGTGTGTGTGTGTCAGTGCAGGCCCAGTTCTAGCCTTTTTGCTGCCCTAGGCCAGATTTGAGCTTTGCCCCTTTTTTCTAGAAATACAAGAGACAAACTAAAGAAAATAACGTAATAAATATATTGTGATGCCTCCCTGATATTTGGTGCCCTAGGCCATTGCCTAGTTTGTCTATGCCTAGAACCGGCCCTGTGTCTGTGTGTGTGTGTGCGTGTGTGTATGTGTGTGTGTGGATGGCATAGTTGGGCTCCACAAGGCAAAGGCATCGGTTATCGGTGATTGATGGTCGACACTGGAAGAGATATGCCAAATGACAAAAGAGAAATGACACTGAAAATCTCACATTTATCTGGGTTGCCTAGTAGTCTAATAATGCCAAACGACCTACTAATATTTACTCACAAACAATATGAAAATGTTTAGAATTAAGATTATTACAATTAAAATGAGTCTCCCCAGTCATATAGAA
>JAODXP020000008.1:24550892-24553392 GCA_027497455.2 Sardinella longiceps | reverse complement strand
TTAGGGTGAGGGGTAAGGGGGTTAGGGTTTGGATAAGAAATTGGGTTGAGGTACAGTAGTGCCTTGCAGACAGTGCTGCCTGGAAGGTGCTGTTGAGGGCAAAACATACCATTGAGTCTTTGTAAAGTGATGGCCTGCCCCCCCCCCTCCCCCTTCCAATGTTAATCAAACCATAGCCTGACACTTCTTGAGAATGATCAGATTTCATACCACGCAGACCAAATAGCGAAACTCCAGCCAGAGCAAACTGATTAGAGCAAAGAAGTTTTGTGTTTTTTATGCCTTCATCTGTTAGCACTAACAGAAACTGTTGATGAAAGTTCCGAACTACTGTATCTTTGGCATTTGCTGCCAGGTGGTTTACACAGTATGTTGTACTAAATCCTGTAGTTTTTATATCGACCAACTGCAGCCTCAAAGAACAAGTGTGTGGTCTAATTGACTCCGGAGTTTTAACCATGAGGGTTTTGTCTTTAACTGTGAAGTTTAATGTCCAGTGTTAACGTCCCCCCTGGGTAGCTGTCAGCAGCAGCAGCAGCAGACAATCCCCCATGTCAGACATTCTGACGTGCGAACAGAGCGCTAACACCCCCCTCGCCACACATAAAGTTACTATACAAGCACACAGCAGAGGCAAGTGTGATTGGATGCCCTCCAGCAATAAGCAATAAGCACACCAGAAGCACAGAGGCAACTGTGAGGAGAGAATCTCAAGGGGGTTGTGTGTAGCATGCAGCATGACCCGTACTCAAAGCGGGAGTGTGACTGAGTGCCTTCACTATGGTTGAGCATGCGCTCTGACTGCCACACCAACGAGCCTGACGAGGGACCCCGTAGATAGGTGAAGTGTTCATTTCACAGGAACACACGTTAATCTTCGCTCACCAGAAACATTTATTGGCCACTGCCTCTCCCCTAATCCCAGTGTCAGAATAAAAGTCCCCTTACTCTACTTCTCAAGTGGTAAGAAACCAATAGAAATGCTTACAGTAGGTCGGATATCATTTTGGTCACTGCCAGGCACAAAACATCTGAACTGCCTCTCCCCAAAGCCCGCTATCAGAATAAAAGTCCCCCAACTTTACTTCTCCAGTGGTAAGAAACCAATAGAAATGCATAGGATAACTGAAAAGGTACAGTATACAGTATATGTAAATGAAAAGTGCATATTACTGTAAGCAACACAAGGTCAACAGAAGGACTAGTGAGTGAGGAACCCTGGAATGGGGGAAGTTCAGCTGGTGGATGTGTGAAGCACATGGGTGTGCCTCCTGAAGGTGAATGCAGTGTGACAGGAGTACCGTCTCTACAGTTGAGTAATATATGCACTATGACTGCCATACCAATG
Source organism: Sardinella longiceps (assembly GCA_027497455.2). NCBI lineage: Eukaryota > Metazoa > Chordata > Actinopteri > Clupeiformes > Clupeidae > Sardinella > Sardinella longiceps. Next base: position 24,552,044 of record JAODXP020000008.1, on the reverse strand, counting down.
AGCCCGACTCTTTGGCATTGCGGTCAAGTTGTACGTTAAGCACCCCAGAGACTCGGGTGTGAGACCGGGTGGGGTCACTGCTCTATCCCTTCGCTACAGTGAGCACATGCTAAGTATGATTGTAGTATGCTTGACCCAAACCCAAAGCAGGAGCACATAAGTTAGACTAAGTATGTGTGTAGCATGCTTGACCCAAACCGTGAGCACATAAGTTAGACTAAGTGTGTGTGTAGTATGGATGACCCATACTCAAAGCCTGAGCACATAAGTTAAACTAAGAGTGTGCAGTATGCTTGTACCCGTACTCAAAGCGTGAGCACATAAGTCAGACTCAAGTGTGTGTAGCATGCATGACCTGTACCCAAAGCAGGAACACATAAGTTAGACTAAGTATGTGTGTAGTCTACATGACCCGTACCCAAAGCGTGATCACCTACGTTAGACTAAGTGTGTGTGTAGCATGCATGACCCATACTCAAAGCCTGAGCACATAAGTTAAACTAAGAGTGTGCAGTATGCTTGACCCGTATCCAAAGCGTGAACACATAAGTCAGACTCAAGTGTGTGTAGCATGCATGACCCATACCCAAAGCAAGTTAGACTAAGTGTGTGTGTAGTCTACATGACCCGTACTCAAAGCCTGAGCACATAAGTTAGACTAAGAGTGTGTAGCATGCTTGTACCCGTACTCAAAGCGTGAGCACATAAGTTAGAATAAGTGTGTGTGTAGCATGCAAGACCCGTGCTCAAAGCGTGATCACCTAAGTTAGACTAAAGTGTGTATGTGGTCTACATGACCCATACTCAAAGTGTGATCACCTAAGTTAGGGCTAAAGTGTGTGTGTAGCCTACATGAACCAATAACCAAAGCGTGAGCACATACGTTAGACTAAGAGTGTGTGTAGTATGCATGACCCATACTCAAAGCGTGAGCACATAAGTTAGACTCAAGTGTGTGTGCATGCTGACCGTACTCAAGCGTGAGCACATGCTAAGTGTGTGGTATGCATGACCTGTACCCAAAGCGTGAGCACATAAGTTAGACTAAGTGTGTGTGTAGCATGCTTGACCCGTACCCAAAGCGTGAACACATAAGTTAGACTAAGTATGTGTGTAGCATGCATGACCCGTACCCAAAGCGTGAGCACATAA
>JAODXP020000008.1:24540892-24545892 GCA_027497455.2 Sardinella longiceps | reverse complement strand
TCTCTTCTCTTCTCTTGTTCTCTTCTGCTCTGTCCTCTTGGGTTTCTGCACAGGATTATGCACTGCTGCATATGGTAGCAGTTTGGAGACACCCACACTGGTCCATCGCATCTGCAATGCATCAATGCCCAGACACATGAATGCCACACACACACACACACACACACACACACACACACACACACACACACATAGCAGAATTACTCACACACTTATCTATACTGTATGCATACACATGAACATACAAACAGCACACACTCTGGTACACACATAAGATATATAACCTAACACACATTATAATAATAATAATAATTATACATTTATATTCGCACACACATACACTCTTGTTTTACATTACACACACACACACACACACACACACACACACACACACATTATAATAAACTTACATAATTTGCCCATAGCTGCACACACATACAGATATACGCACATACACATACACATTCACACACACACCCATAGCTGCACATAAAGTACACACACACACACACACACACACACACACACACACACACACACACACACACACACACACAAATGAGGAGCCTCATATGTGGAGTGGCGGCAGTAATGGGAATTGTCACTGTAATTAGGCGGACTCGGATTTGGCTGGGAATCTTCTTCACGCTCCGTATCCCAGTCTCCCAGTCTGTCTCTTTCATTTCCTCCAGCCATCACTCTCTCTCTCTCTCTCTCTCTCTCTCTCTCTCTCTCTCTCTCTCTCTCTCTCTCTCTCTCTCTCTCTCTCTCTCTCTCTCTCTCTCTCTCTCTCTCTCTCTCTCTCTCTCTCTCGCTCTCTCTCTCTCTCTCTCTCTCTCTCTCTCTCTCTCTCTCTCTCTCTCTCTCTCTCTCTCTCCAATATGAAATTGTATGTGTTGGTTGTGTGTATTTGTTGGGTGTGTGTGAAGAGGGGTGGGGTGGATGGGAGGGGGGGTTCTTACATGTGTGCATGAGAATGTCACTTCTGTGTTATTTTGTGTGCTTGACAGAGAGATAGACAGTGTTTGTGCAAATTTGTGTCTATGCACGTGTGTGTGTGTGTGTGTGTGTGTGTGTGTGTGTGTGTGCGTGCGTGCGTTTGTTTGTGTACACATGTCTTTGTATGTGTGTGTGTGTGTGAGAGAGAGAGACAGAGAAAAAGTGTTTGTGTACACATGTGTGTGTGTTTGTGCCCTCCTTATTTGGAGTGTATAATTTCATGTTGAGCGGTAGAGTAAACATGACAGTGTGTGTGATGTGACTGTAAATTAAACCTCACTCATCTCAAGGAAATATGTCTCTCTCTCTCTCTCTCTCTCTCTCTCTCTCTCTCTCTCTCTCTCTCTCTCTCTCTCTCTCTCTCTCTCTCTCTCTCTCTCTCATCCTCACACCATCGTTCCCTCTCGCTCTCTTCCATCCCACACTCTCGTTCCCTGGCCTCTTTTTCTCTTTCTCTCTCACTCCTTCTCTCTGTCTGTCTGTCTGTCTGTCTTTGTGTTTGACCCTCTTTGACAAACTTCTCATGTCTCTTCCCCCTGCTGGGTCCCCTTCTGTGTAACCCCATTCCCACCTCTCCCTCTCTCTCTCTCTCTCTCTCTCTCTCTCTCTCTCTCTCTCTCTCTCTCTCTCTCTCTCTCTCGTCATCTCTTCGTTTCTCTTCACTTCCTCTATTTCTATCCTCCTATTCTTTTCCACTCCTCTGCTGCATTGTCTCTCACCATCTCTTTCTGCCCTCACCCTTCCTTTCCTTTTCTCTCACATCCTTTTGTTTTTTTTTCCCACCAATCCACTCCTTATTCCACTTTTCTTTCATGCCTTTCTTTATCATTCCCTCACATTCTCCCTTCCCTCAACCTTTCCTTTCTCATGATCCATCATTTTTTTACACTCCACTTCTCTCTCTCTCTCTCTCTTTATGTTTCTCTCCTCTCTCTATCTTGCCCCCTCTGTCTTTCTAATATTCCTTATTTATTTGTTTTTCGCACGATTTCCGTTCCTCTTTTTTCTATTCTCTTGTTCTCTGTCCAAATTTCTGCCATTTTCATACACTCACTCTCTCTGTCTGTCCCTCTCTCTCTCTCTCTCTCTCTCTCTCTCTCTCTCTCTCTCTCTCTCTCTCTCTGTCTCTCTACTTCACACACACACACACACACACACACACACACACACTCACTCCAACCCCCCCCCCCAACCACACACACACACACACACACACACACACACACACACACTCACACACACACTCACTTCTGTCTCTCTCTGTCCACCAGCACCACCAGCTCGACGGCGAGCAGCTGCGACACGGACTTCTCCAAGGAGGACGAGCAGCGCCTGAAGGACTACGTGCAGCAGCTGAAGAACGACCGTGCGGCGGTGCAGCTGACCATGCTGGAGCTGGAGAGCGTGCACGTGGACCCGCTCAGCAGCGAGATCAAGCCCCGCACCGACTCACAGCGCCTCGACCTGGAGAACGCCGTGCTCATGCAGGAGCTCATGGCCATGAAGGTACAGTACACACACACACACACACACACACACACACACACACACACACACACACACACACACACACACACACACACACACACACACACACACATACAAGCCCCGCACCGACTCACAGCGCCTCGACCTGGAGAACGCCGTGCTCATGCAGGAGCTCATGGCCATGAAGGTACAGTACACACACACACACACACACACACACACACACACACACACACACACACACACACACAAGCCCCGCACCGACTCATAGCGCCTCAACCAGGAGAACGGCGTGCTCATGCAGGAACTTATGGCCATGAAGGTAGAGTACACACACACACACACACACACACACACACACACATACACACACACACATCACACACACACACACACACACACACACACACACACACACACAGACACACAAGCCCCGCACCGACTCATAGCGCCTCAACCAGGAGAACGGCGTGCTCATGCAGGAACTTATGGCCATGAACGTAGAGTACACACACACACACACACACACACACACACACACACACACACACACACACACACACACACACACACACACACACACACACACACACACACACACAAGCCCCGCACCGACTCATAGCGCCTCAACCAGGAGAACGGCGTGCTCATGCAGGAACTTATGGCCATGAAGGTAGAGTACACACACACACACACACACACACACACACACACACACACACATACACACACACACACATACACACACACACACACACACACACACACACATACACATTCACACACATACACACACACACACACTCATACAAGCCCCGCACCGACTCATAGCGCCTCGACCTGGAGAACGCCGTGCTCATGGCCATGAAGGTACAGTACACACACACACACACACACACACACACACACACACACACACGCAGACGCACACATAGAAACCCTGCACCAACTCCCAGTGCTTCGACCTGGAGAATGCTGTGCTCATGCAAGAGTTCATGGCCATGAATGTAATGCATGTGCGCTTGGGTGTGGATGTAAACATACAGTACATACAGAGACACACACACACGCACACACACACACACACACACACACACACACACACACATGTATGCAAGCAAACACACACACATACAGATGCAGTATGCACACATACACATACTTACAATACATACACACTCACATATTATGCGCACACACACACACACACACACACACATACATATATTTGCTTATACTTTATGCACACACACACACGCACACATACAGTAATACATACCCATACATTCATCTCACATAGGCCACTGGGCCCTGATGCAACAGTCAAGACATTCTCCAATAAATAATGCATCACAAAAAAATGTGCTTGTCAGAAAAAGCCTCAAGTTTACTTAAATATGCAGACCATTGTCCATACAGCCATGCTAGTATAGCCACAAACTAAACCAAATGCATAATGGGCTTACATTCAAACATACAGTGCCACCAGTACCACCACAGTACAACCACCAGTACAACCACAGAGCAGCCCAGTCTCTACTGGCACACTGAAGAAACCATTCAGTCTGCAAATTTTTACACACTGAAGATTAAAAGAGATTAATTTTCTTCCCTCAAAAGTGTTTAAGAGCCCTGAAGGTCGTATTGTCCTTCACCGAGAGTGTGGGAGTGAGTCTGAGTAAGTGTTAGGAAGTGTGTGTGTGTGTATGTGTGTGTGTGTGTGTGTGTGTGTGTGTGTGTGTGTGTGTGTGCGTGCGTGCGTTCGTGCACATATGGGAGTGTTTGAGTGTTCGTGTGTGTGTGTGTGTGTGTGTGTTTATTTGTGTACATGTGTGAGTTTTTGAGTGTGTGTGTTTGACTGTGTGTGTTGTGTTGGTTATTGGTGTTTGAGTGTGTGTGTGTGTGTGTGTGTGTGTGTGTGTGTGTGTGTGTGTGTGTGTGTGTGTCTGTGTGTGTGTGTGAGTGAGTCACTTCTTCAGTGTTATCAGTGGGGCTTCCTCTGCGGCTCCTTGGTGGTCAGAGAAGCTTTTCTCCTCTGCCAGTGCTGCTATCAGAGGGTCACCTGAGTTCACCTGAGTTCCCCTGAGCCTCCGTCCTCAGGCCCCATCTCCATTAGCATACAGTAATTATTACAAACCTATACAGACACACACAGAGAGGGCTGCACCACCACCACTACCACAACAAATTACAAATTCAAACACAAGTAAGCTAGAGATGAGATGGCTATTCCAAATGCACATAATTTCCAATGTTAAATACATTGATTTTGCAAAATGTCTTCATCTCTGAGGTTAATACATTGGTGAGGGCTATACATAGGAATGCATTTATTTAACTTTCTAATGAAATCATTATCTGATTCTGATTTAGTAGGTACTGTTTAGTAAACTGAATATGGTTAATGCACATATGGAGTTAATGGATGGTTTTTTTTTCATTTATTATTATTTATTCTGCATAAAACACTGACCTGAGGTTTATTTGTGGTGCAGCTCTTATTTATGAAATTA
>JAODXP020000008.1:24485892-24520892 GCA_027497455.2 Sardinella longiceps | reverse complement strand
GCCAGGACTTCACTGGTTGGTGGACTTATTGAGTGACAGCTGTCAGTCACTGCTGGAGCGTTTTAACACAGACTGTTTTATTTCTCCTTTTTCCTCCCCCCCTCCACCGTCACACATGGTGAGAGCTTTTTCTCATGTGTATTTTTGTGGAGAGCACTATAATAAGGACCTGAACCTGAACTATCTGTAACGGACTGAACTCAGTATTCAAATCCTATGTTTATCTTTAATATGATACTTATCCTTTTCTCTTCTTTTTTCTAAAGCAAAACAGTATTTCACCACAGATACTTTAAGGTGCATTCTTTTGTAAGTAGGGCTCTTCCCATTGGGTTTCTCCGAGCAATTACCTGAAATGGTGTGCGTGTGTGTGTGTACGTGTGTATGTGTGTGTGTGCGAGAGTGTGTGTGTGCACCCAGCTCTTCCTTCAAACACAGGTCTATGCCGTTCTCTTTCAGGATCTACAAAGAATAGCCAACCTTGCTCAGTGAACAGAGCAGCCTCACACACTTGTCAGTACCTCACCTAGGAGAAATAGTTTTACTTACACACTCTTTGTATCTATCTATCTATCTATCTATCTATCAGTGATCTTTCTGCCGAACAAACCAAGGCCTTTTTCCTGCCCCGAGGCAACTACTGTAGTTTGGTCAGAAAGGAGGTTGTCGGGGGCCACATCAAGCTACACACACACACACACACACACACACACACAAAACTGTAGGGGATCTACAATCTACTCAGTTAGCCAGTTGCAGTTATGTTTGGGGTCCTATTGAACTTTGAATGGATTGCAATAATTCAGACATGCAGTATTCTCTCTCATCTTTTTTTAACAGAAATATTTACAGCGGTGTTTGCAGTATTATACGTTGACTTAACTTGACCTTGTCTTGTCAGGGAGAGCGTTGACTAATGATTTCCTAAAATATTCAGCTACTTTAATAACTCACAGGGAGACAAGCACATCACCTGCACACACACCCAATACACTGAAGTTGTTCCAGATGCAAAACAGTTGGCAAGGGAGAGCGAAACCCATGAATGTTGTACTGAGAATGTAGCCTATTCCATGAAAGCACAGCAATATACCCCAAATCAGTGATGCAATAGCAGCAGGTATTATTCAGTCCAAGATGTTCTTACTGTCTCAGACTTCACAAAAGCCACACATGCCAGCTTAACAAGAACGAGAGTACAGTTGAGGAGTTAGGAGAACTGCTTTGTTTTTGTACGTGCTTCTTGTTCCGGACACTGAAATGTTTCGCAACGAGGCAAGCAATAGTTAGTCCAAACGTTCTCTCTCTGTAACTGCAGCCTGAGCCGAACACAGCAGTGAAATACCAGAATTTTCAGTTAAAGTTAAACAAAACCTGAAATTGTTTGATTTTTTTTTTTTTTTTTTTTGCTTACAACTCAGAAAAGGCTGTGTGTCAGAAGTGGCATAGTTTTAAATTTAACTTAAATTTAGTCTCTGAGTTATTTGAGAGTTAGAATTTTTCCCCCCCCCATCAACACATACTATGGTCATACAGTACTGTGAAATTCATCGTTACTACATCGTTCCTGTTGTTGTTTGTTTGTTTGTTTGTTTGTTTTCCATGCTCTCAATACTGTTGAGTAGAGCCCTACTGGCATCCGTTTCTCAAAAGCATATGTAGTGGCTAACGTTGGTTGCAATGCAATTTCCCGCAGCCAACTAAGTAACTCTGCTTTAGGGCAGTGGTTCTCAAACTTCTTCTGTCATTCCCCACTTTGGAAAGCAGAGAAATTTCCACGCCCCACCTTTAAGGTAGCCTGGGAATTCCCATGCTCCTTTGCACGCTTATTTCATTTCACTCTGCAGAGGAGCATGGTGACCATGGCTGTTTTTCTCGCCTGGTTTCGGTATCCAATCGCAGAACAAAAAGGGATTTGTACGGCCCTCGATTGCATTTTACGTCACGTGGTGGCTCTGGTATTGGCTCCGAGGTATGTACAGACGCTATGATAGACATTCGTAGCGCCCAATAAACGGCTATGGACAATTGTTAAATGGTGCTTCCGCTACGAGAAGTGCAATAGGTAGGTCCCCAGACTAAATATCACTTGTGATTTTAGTTTGGCATTCGCCAGGCTACCTTTAAGGCTCAATTTGCGCACAATTTTAGTCAATGTTAGGATTTTCATGTTACTAATTCAAAGCCAAATTTCTTCCGGACCAATCATCACAGCAACTAGCAAATAACTCAATTGGAAAGCTAAATTTACTGTCATATGTGCGTATCTGACAAATAGCTGTGAATTTGGGGAGCATGGTGAGACAACGGTCAATCGCAAAGACCTGTCATGTGTCTGCGCCCCACTAGTGGGGCCCGCCCCACAGTTTGAGAACCACTGCTTTAGGGAAACAGACACCAGTTAGCAACTTAGTTAGTTGTCAATGGGAAACAGCATTGCAACCGAGAAAGCTGCTAACTTAGTTGACAACTGTACATATGGGAAACAGACCCCTGTACTGTACTGTCCTATACATGTCCTGCTCTGCGACCTGATGTCACTCAGCAGATCTTTTTCACAAAGCCAGACCCTGTCACCACATTGCCTTATTTCAGCTTCTACTCTTGGAAATGCTTTCAACCAGACTTCGGTCATAACCAATGGCTGCTGTGCTTTCACAACACCGACACGTTCCTTTTATTCCCCAGTCTCCCTTCGGCCTACTCTCCCCCTACCCCAGTCTCTCCTAGGCCTATACTCTACTAAGCATTTACAGGTCCTCTAGTGATGCAGTGATGCACCCAGACCAGTGCATCTGTTCCGTTCCAGACACACTTTACCAACTAGCTTTACGTTCAAGTTAAGGAAAAGAGATTTATTTGTCCTGCCTGGCTGCCCAGGATAGTAAATATCATTACTACTAGTATGGAGTACCAGACATGTGTCTGTTCTTCCAGACAATCTACAGGATCATCAGAAAAAAAAGAACTGTTTCAACCACTGGGGTTAAAGGAGAGATCCAGTGTGATTTAATCCATAGCCCTGATGTGTTCAAGGTCACTGTGGCTGTCGGTAGGAAAAAGATTGAGAAAATAAAATACAAGGTAGATCCACTAGTGATCTAGTGACAGCTAACATTAATTGAATAGGGCACAGAATCTTGTATGACCCATTCAGTCAGCTTTAGCTGCAGGTTCACTGGTCTGTGTTGTATCAAATTTTCTCATTCTTTTCCCTCCAGTCAGTACCCTATGACCTCAGACAATGGGGCTATGAATTGATGTCACACTCAGGATTTGTCCATTAAATCTCATCACTGTCATTAAAGGGCAAAGTTTGGCCACGTGTCCCAACTGTGAAGAGACTTCTAGAATTGTTTTGAATATGGGATTCTTATGGTCAAAAACAAATGTCTGACCTATAATGGGATTATAAAATGCACTTCCTTGCATTATAAAAAGCAAAACTGCAGCAAGAAAACCAACCTTTCCCCCTCTTGGAGGACGCGTTCAGCTGTGAGATGGGGGAATGATCATCTAATTTTGCACAGATCTTTTTTTTTTCCTTCAAATCTTTGCAATCATCATTTTATTTTACTATAGAATGTATTTGTTTATATAATAAATGAATAAAATTGAAATAAAAGCAACTGACTAGGTAGCATGTGACTATATATGTAAGTTTTTTGTATTATACTCGTGTCAACGAAATGCAAAACAGCCCTTTGAGGGATGCAGTCATTTCCATATCTGTAGGTTTCAGATGAAAGCCACCGTCCGGGCACATGTGACACAATCCATCCTCAGCCAGTAGATGGCACTGTTCACACATTGAATATCCCTATCACAACAGACTGATGTTGCGTCTCACAGTAAGTTTGTTACGATATTATAATATTCCTCTGAAAGGTATCCTAAATGGAACAAAATCCATATTGAGCTTTTATGATCATGGGCACATTGATGTGAACTAAGATTTGGAAAAATGTTGATATAGAAGTATAGAGGGAGAAAAATAATGCCATTATATTCACTTGTTTGTCAGCTGCTAATTTCACATCAATTCATGACACTGAAAGTGTTAACATTGACTGGTTCTAGTACCAATCATCTAGCCTGGGAGTTCCCATGCTCCTTTGCGCGCTTATTTCATTTCACTCTGCAAAGCAGCATGGTGACCATGGCCGTTTTTCTCGCTTACTTTCGGTATCCAATCACAGAACAAAAAGGGACTAGTACGGCCCTCGATTGCATTTTACGCCACGTGGTGGTTCTGGTATTGGCTCTGAGCTATGTACAGACGCTATGATAGACATTCATAGCGCCCAATAAACGGCTCTGGACAATCGTTAACGATGCTTCCGCTACGAGAGATGCAATAGGTAGGTCTCCAGACTAAATATCACTCATGATTTTTAGTTTGCCATTCGCCAGGCTACCAATCATCAAGGCTGGATGGGTAAAGCCCTCCCTATCCCAAGTCCATGAACCCTAAAAGACTTATTGGCATGAATTATGTGCTTCATCATTCATTACGTACATTAATGTACTACTAAAGCATTTGAGAGTTTAGTGCTTGAGGAGGACATGGGGATAAACAGCCAAACACTGCCTGAAGGTGGCTAGTGCATTTCGGACCCCAAAACGCAAAAGAAAAAAAAATACAAAAAAATAATTCACAATTGAAAAGATGGCGAATTTATAGCTGGTAGATGTTTACATTTCCAAAAAAGTGATCGTTGACCTCTGCAACACAGCCATTTTTTAACATTTCTTCCCAAAAACAGCTCAGACATCAGTTTCATCGTCTCCCCTTTCCGTCAACCTTTATTTAACCAAGTATTACAATTATTTCTATGTGGAAATCTGAGTTTTATTGCCAAGACTGAACAAAACGGTATTCTTCTGAGTTTTACAGCAAGGTCTGGGGTGAGATATGAGATGAGGAGGAGAAACAGAACGGACAAAAGGTGACAGAATAAATCGTCTCGAGTTTTGATATTAAAAAGTTAAATACCTGATGAACAGCTACATCATGGTTGACATGCTGAAACACGCATGCCAAGAGAGAGAGAAAGAAAGAAAGAGAGAGAGATTGACAGACAATTAGAGAGAAGGCGGTGTGCCTAAAAGTCTTAACATTTCTAAAGACTAGATGCATGCAACATAAAAGAAGTCCTCATGGTGATATCGTCTTTGTCATCGTCATCATCATCATCATCATCATCATCATCATCATCTTTATCTTCTGCATGCCCAAAAACAGAATGCGGACAAAAAAAAACATTTCTTGAGACATGAAAACGTCTCTCTGGTGAGTTCCAAAGAAGAAACATGAGAAGCGGTAGCAGAAGAAACAAGGCATCATGTTATCGTTATGCAAGATCAAAAATTAAAACAGTTCTTAAGATCTACAGACAGCACTGGACATAACAAGTGTGTTTCCAACCTGAGGTGTCTCAGCTGTGCGTCACACAAACAACCCCTCCCCTCCCCCAAAACTTTCATCTGATGGGCTATAAAAATCTAAAGCAGAAGCAATGCATCCATACGAAGAGTGCTACAACCAACAACAGAAAAAAAAGAAGATAAAAAAATAATAATGATAATCTTGGCAAGCAAGAGGGGGGGGGGGACAAGTTCTTATAACCACAAACAATAAACAACCTGCCAACAATAATGTCTTGGAAAAAAAAAAACTGCAAATATAAAACAAGCTGATAACTTTCAAAAAAATAGATATATTTGTCAAGAGCAGATGGTAGCCCAAATCTCATGGCACGGACACCAAACATAAACAGACACCAAAAAAAAGTATGAAAGGAGACCTAGAAATCTACAGGAGAGGAAAAAACAAAAACAAACAGCCTCTTGCATTTTCAGAAAAGCTTTGCCTTGTTTCATTCTAGAGTGAATACACTGAGTATAGTTTGATCACAGTGGTTTAAATGAAGTTTTTTCCTTTTTTTCTTCTCTCTTTTCCTTTTATTTCTGGTTTTCATCTTCTGTCTTCTATTGGCCGGTTGGGCTGGAGCCGGGGAGTGTGCAAAGGTCAAAGGTGAAAGGTCCTGTGGGGGCGGAGTTTGGAGGAGGGTCTTTTCCAGCCATTGAGCGGTTCAGCGCTTGGAAGCGTGATTCCTGCCATCCTGCTGCGAGCAAGCGTGCGTATACAATATGTGTGTGTGTGTGTGTGTGTGTGTGTGTGTGTGTGTGTGTGTGTGTGTGTGTGTGTGTGTGTGTGTGTGTATATAATGTGTGAGTGTGTTTGTGTCTATATTATATGTGAAATGGTGCTTGAGACTGAAATGCTGGATCCTGAAGTATTCAAGGTTAGAAAAAGCCATTTAAGTCTCTGGAGATTTTCCAAAATGAAAATGAACCAATGACATTAAAAACAAACAAACAAACAAACAAATAGACAAACAAACAAGGAAACAAACTGTACAATGTGCCCCACCCACCCACCCCCACATATATCCCATGAAATCCCCATTCTGTGGAGCAGTGTGGTCTTTTTTTTGTTGTTTTTTTCTCTCTCCATGGGTCGCTGCGAACAACAAAAAGGGACGGAACAAAAAAAGGGGGGAAAATAAACAAAATAAAAAATAAAAAATAAAAAGTGACAGTCGACAGTTCGAGTGAGTTCAAGCGACCACTAAAACAAAAAGGACCAAAAAAAAAAGTGGATCTCCAAGCGGGCGGATGAAGACCACATGAGTAGAGTCCAGCATGGCCGACCGACACGTTGAGGTCGTGACCCCCGATGCCTGCGGGGGGCAAAAGGGAGCCCCTTCATTTCTTAGCCTGCTTGGTCACCATGTTCCGGGGCGGGGTCACCGGGCGGCTGGAGTTTGGCTTCTTCTTCTCCGCTGGTTTCAAGATCTGGAAAGACAGAGGAGCACAGACGTGTTAGGTAGGTACAGGTGTGTGTGTGTGTGTGTGTGTGTGTGTGTGTGTGTGTGTGTGTGTGTGTGTGTGTGTGTGTGTGTGTGTGTGGAGCACAGATCGTTTGTGTGTAACATAGAGTAGAGGTGTGTGATGTGTGTGTGTGTGTGTGTGTGTGTGTGTGTCACCAAGATCTGACCCCAACCATAAAGAGAGGAGCACAGATACATTTGGTAGGTAGAGGTGTGTGTGTGTGTGTGTGTGTGTGTGACCAAGATCTGACCCCAACCATAAAGACAGGAGCACAGATACGTTTGGTGGGTAGATGGGTAGAGGTGTGTGAGTGGTGTGTGTGTGTGTGTGTGGGTGTGTTAGTGACCAAGATCTGTCTCCAACCATAAAGAGAGGAGCACAGATACGTTAGGTAGGTAGGTAGGTACAGGTGAGTGTGTGTGTGAGAGAGAGATGTTAGTGACTGAGATCTGTCCTCAACCAAAGAGACAGGAGCACAAATGTGTTACCTAGGGGTGTGTGTGTGTGTGTGTGTGTGTGTGTGTGTGTGTGTGTGTGTGTGTGTGTGTGTGTGCACGCTTTAGAGCGATATTCACATGCACACTCAAGAGGAAATTTGACAAGTGTTGACTGGCTCATGCATAGACATGCCACGTTGAGACACGGCTGCAGTATTACCCAACCTGACTCATATGGAGGAAATGAGGTCATTTACAAATCACCTTACATGACCTCATGGGTCACTGCACCTTCAGCTTCCAATGTCAATACAGCCAATATCAGTACTGAGTGGTGAAAAGTAAGATTGAGTCATGACAGCAATGTGTGTGTGTGTGTGTGTGTGAGACCAGAAGCCAGAGACGTGTGTGTTGATGGCTATTACAATACCACAGATGCATCATGGCAAATGGAGGAACAGGCTTTCGATGGTGTGTGTGTGTGTGTGTGTGTGTGTGTGTGTGTGTGTGTGTGTGTGTGTGTGTGTGTGTGTGTGTGTGTGTGTGTGTGTTGTCTACATACCTGGAAAGAGCACATGAGCGTCTCATCCACGCTCATCATGGCGCCGGCGTTGTCGAACTCTCCGCAGTAGTTGGGCGCAGAGAAGAGCGTGACCAGCTGCCTCTTGGCAAAGAACTCATAGCCGTCCTCTACCACCTGCAGAGGGCGCCAGAGAGAGAGAGAGAGAGAGAGTCAGTCAGCAGGGAGAAACAAGGCGTGGAGATCACAGCAGCAACACACACCCAGTGGACAGGCTCAGGCACACACACACTTAAATCTTAATGAAAGAAGGCTTAAAGGGAGGGGTTATCATAACTTGACAACTTGATGCATACAGTACCACACACACACCCCTGGGCCACCTAATTTAGGATGCCAGCAGACTCTGGAGAGGAACTGCCATGACCACACACACACACGCACACACCCTCCCCACACACACCAGGACGGTTGCATAACATGGCTGACAGGTTCCAGCCTAAGTGCCAAGGGGACCTGGGCATGGGCACTGGGGTCTGCACAGGGGCAGAGAGGCAGACTGTCTCTACAAGTACAAGTCTGGGGCTGGGAGAGAGAGTGAGAGAGGGGAGCCTCCCTGGAGGACAGTGTTAGCAACGGCTAAGGCTACATCCAGAGTTCCACGAGACACGGACACAGACAGACAGACTGCTGTTGCTCCGGTGTCTGACCTCCTGCCAGTATCAGCTGAGCAGAAACACTGACGCAAGTCCTGATTACCGCTCTCTACACAACCTCACACACACTCACACACACAACACACACACGGGGAATGAACACACACGTGTTTGTGGAATGTTCCAGCAAGTGTTTTATAACACCAATTAAGGGGGTCAAGACTCCAGTCCATGAAAACTTGGCTTGTGTTTTTTTTTTTTTTTGGTTTGTTTTGTGAGAGTGGGCAAGGTCCAAGTGGCCAACAACAGCAGCCATGTCCCATGCTGCTCAAACCAGAGACCACAAGTGACAGATGACAACTTTAGGGAAGTTTTGGCTACTTCAACTAACATCACACAGAGAGAGAGTGTGACTGACTTAAGTGTTTTTAAGTCTGTTTTGCACACTGCCCTAGATACCAGACCTGCATCAGAGTACCGTGAAAGGAATACACCGTCAGCAGAGAGCGAGAAAGGAATACTGCGAGATCCGAGTACCTTTAAAGGAATACTCCACCATCTCTCCACCTTCTAGTCTGGCAACCTCAATTTAAGCTCTTTTATAGCTTTAGCTTAGCATAGGCACTGATGTAAAGTAGCCAGATAGCAACTCTGCTAGATTTCCTGTTGGGTCAATACACCACACTGCCTTTCTTTGTCTGTATGGTCAGTTTTCAACGTCATCTACAATATATTACATAAATAAATTCTGTCTATGGTTAAGTAATGATTCAGTAATAGTGAAGTAATGATTAATGAAGTTACTATCTATGTTTGATGTTATATAGCCTGTTGTCCTTGAGTAATTGACTTGGCCCTGACACAGAAAGCGGGACACGTACCTGCTAGAGAGCGGGAAAAGCTACAGCACTTCAGGTCAAAGCACACACACTTTTTCAAAATGGGGCAGATTACAGTATTATCTGGGGTTTTATGTTTGTTACTGTATGAAAGGGTGTGTGTGTGTGTGTGTGTGTGTGTTAAGAGAGTGTACTGTACAGGTCAGCTTTAGTACAAGCAGTCCATATCCCAAGTCCTATTCGACCTCGAGGTCAAGCATTCTCTCCCTTCTGTCTGACGGGCACACACACACACACACACACACACACACACACCTGCACCATGCCTCTAATCTCAGCCCCAAACCCAGATTAGATATCAGTCACAGAGGAGGCACGGATTACAGCCCAATCCCATCAGTTGATGGACAAACACACTCACACTCCCTTCCCTCACTCACTCACACTCACACTCACAGGTGGCACACACACAAGATGGGCGTGAGCGTGAGCATGTGTGTGTTGCTCTGCCAGGATGTGCACACATGCACGTACAGTACAGTACAGTAGAGTACAGTATACTATAGTAGGTTATCAGTTATTTAGTGCACAAACAGGCTTACAGTTGCATGGGAGCTTAAGAGAAATCTCAAATATAGATGAACATGTGACAACTACAGTAGGTACAACAAGAGAGTTCAAGCATGGGGCAGCAAAAAATAAATAAGTATTTGTGTTTGTATGTGCATGTACTGTATGCACACGTGTGTGTGTGTGTGTGTGTGTGTGTGTGTGTGTGTGTGTGTGTGTGTGTGTGTGTGTGTGTACAGTGCAAATGCATATATATGTCCGTGTGTGCTGCACCATGTGTCTTTCTTTCTTGCACCTGATGCCCTCTGCGGATGAGGTCAAGGTCATGCTTGTGGTGAGAGCGAGAGTGTGTGTGTGTGTGTGAATGTGTGTGAGTATATGTGTGTGTTTTGCACCATGGGTCTCACCTGATGCGCTCGGCAGATGAGGTCCAGGTCGTGCTTGTGGAGGAACTTGGCCACCACCTCGGCTCCGAAGGTGAAGGAGACGCCGCGGTCGTTCTCGCCCCAGCCCAGCACGTCCTTGTCGGGGTCGGACCACAGCAGGTCGCACAGCAGGCCCTGGTCGGGCACGTCGGTGGGGCGCATGATGCGTCGGATCTGCTCCATGGACTGCAGGTCGGGGGACAGGCCTGTGAAGGACACACACACACACACACCAGGGGGCGCCATAGTTAGACCGGGGGACCGTTTCTTCAATCAGGCTTTCACTCGTCTCAATTGCCTCCTTAAACATACCGGTAACAATTTTTAATACGGTTCACTTACTTCCGGTTACATTGGCTGAATAGCACTTGTATTGTCGAGGCACTATCCCCCCAATTTCTAAATTTAAGATTTCCCTAAGACGTCAGAACCATGCCTCATGTTCATGATAGCTCTTTGACCATGCACAACCTCTCTTAATTCATCAAAGCCAATGTAAAAGTGGTTTTCCATTCTATGTCTCCTTTAATTTCAAACGGCCCCCACCACATATTAACTCCGGCATTCTCAAGACATTGCCCAAAACATAGCTTCCTAAAACATAGTTGCTAACCATGTTAGCAACTAGTTAACTGGCAATAGATTTCATTGCAAGCACAAATTGCTTCCATACTCTGAGCACTCAATATATACATAAATAAATAATGCTGAGGTTTCATAGCAGTTGAGTCTTCAATAAAAGATGGAGGCCAGGCCTACTGGGTTTCATGATCCATTAATTGCCTTGAGACCCAATGTGATTTACTGATCCCTTGGCACAGCGGTGGTCATCATCCATGTGCACTGCCTTGAACATGAGCCTAGTGACCTTTGGATGTTTTTAGCTGGCCACTCACTTGCTCACTGCACCAGCCCAATGGTGCCACTGAGCATCAGTGGAGCGTGTGTGTGTGTGTGTGTGTGTGTGTGTGTGTGTGTGTGTGTGTGTGTGTGTGTGTGTGTGTGTGTGTGTGTGTGTAAAATGTGTGTCTCGTCCAGTCTGACGACACCCCAGGAGTCACATCACACTTGTACGTGTGAAGACAGCATTAAGACTGACTGATTAAAAAGGCTCTGGCAATGGCTGTGGAAAGGCCCCCTCTTCCCACATACACTCACACACACACCGTCACACACCACTCACCCTAAGCCCCTCCATTCACCTGCCCATGCAGTTCCCTCCAAGGCCACAGCAGGCTCAATCCCAGCTCAACCCAACCCAGAGAGGGAGGCTTAATGTGGGGCTACATGAGACCGATGCCACAAGTGGGGCTCCAGAGCCTGGAGGTGCAGCTGCTGATGCACTGATACCCAGATATCATACTCTGGCACAGAGACTGGAAAGGATCAAAACACCATAGAGTTGGTGTGTGTGTGTGTGTGTGTGTGTGTGTGTGTGTGTGTGTGTGTGTGTGTACAGGATGGGGGCAGCCCTGTCTACTTTGACCCCAAGGTTGTGAAGTTCATGCGTCTCAGATTCAAATGTGTATTGACAGATGAGAAATAGTGTGAGAGAGTGTGTGTGTGTGACTGAATCAAAATTGAATATAGCTGCCGTTTTGGGATAGGGTCAGTCCTATGTCCCCTGACCAGCAGCATCGGATTTAAATATGTGTTGATAGATACGAGACTGAGTGAGTGAGAGAGAGAGCGAGAGAGAGAGAGAGAGAGAGAGAGAGAGAGAGAGAGAGAGAGAGAGAGAGAGAGAGAGAGAGAGAGAGAGAGAGAGAGAGAGAGAGAGAGAGAGAGAGAGAGAGAGAACGAGAGAAAGAGAGAACGAGAACGAGAGAACGAGAGAAAGAGAGAAAGAGAACGAGAGAAAGAGAGAGCTTTCCAAAGGGTTTGTGTTTACAACACCCACCTCCATGACAGCAGAAGATCTTCTCGTCTACAATGGCGGCGATGGGGAGACAGTTGAAGCAGTCGGTGAAGGTCTTCCACAGCTTGATGTTGTAGCGTCTTTTGCCTAATGGAGCATAAGCCACACACACACACACACACACAGAGACAGCCAGTCAGAAACACAGACAGACACCTTAGCTAATCTTATATACTGTATATCTCCGACCTCAGTGCCACTGTCTGCCTTTCTCTTAGAGGGCAGATGGATGAATCCGCTGCCTAATCTGCTTGTGCCCAGAGAGGTGACTTCTATCCAAGACGCCAACTCAGTCTCAGTCTCACCCACTGCAGCAGCACATCTAGCTAACACTAAACTAGCTTCAGTATGTGCGCGTGCACATACACACACACACACACACACACACACACACACACACACACACACACTTCAATGCCTTGCCTAGTGTGGGTGAGGCACCCGCCTTTAGCAGTCAGTTTACATTTAAAAGAGCTCTTGTGGGTGGTATACACACACACACACACACACACACACACACAGACACTGTTTTCGAGTGTTTGCACGAGTGTTAGCCCAAAAACACCTTTTCTAGCAAGTGGCGGGACATACATACAATAGTGAAATGTTGAATCAGAGTTGAAACGAACGACAGCATTGCGCATTAACTACGACCCGACCTCCGTGTTTCAGCCACAAGGTCGTTTTGGAAGGTCTTAGTTGCTACTTCATGTATCTTTAATGGCCAAATAAAAGAACAGCTATTGGAACTCCTCCTGACAGGACTTCCACAGGTGAAGGAGATTCTGCAGTGGGGCTTCTCTGTGGTGACGGACCAACAATGACAGCGCAGTCCCAGCAGAGTGGATCCTTCAGCTGGAGTGAGCTCAGCAAGCAAGCAAGCGCCCAACACCTAGCCACACACACACACACACACACACACACACACACACACACACACACACACCTAGCCAGGCTTGGGGAGTGCTGCAAGGTGAGCAGCCACTCAAACAGCACTGGAGTCTAAAAATACTCTTGCTCACACACACACACACACACACACACACACACACAGTCCACCTCTGTAGCGCATACTGATTTATAAGGTGCAGGCATTCTCTCTCTCCCTCTCACGCACACACACAAACCTCTGTAGCCCACACTGATTTATAAGGTGCAGGCATTCTCTCGCTCGCTCTCTCTCACTCACACACACACACACAGAGAGAGAGAGAGAGACTGCAGCCATGTTCAATAATTCATGGCAGAGACTGGCCCGAGAGCTTAGCTGTCACAACGCTCATTTCAAACTGGCCCAAATCACTGGGCTGTACTGATGACAATCTGCCCCGCCATCTCCGCGCTGGTGTGTGTGTGCGTGTGCGTCACCACAGTTGCAGACGTAAATCTGGGGAGGCCAAAGTAAAGCGAAAGGGGAGAAAGAGTGTCTGTGGGTGTGTGAGTGGGAGGCCTCGTCTCACCTCTAGGTATAGTGGGTGGGGGTGACGTGCGAGGTTCTAAGTTAAAATAATCTCGATTTAATCAAATAAGCCCCTAAGCTCTCAAGTTTCAACACAACTCTCTATACACCCTTGCTGACAAAGGCCTCTTGAGTGTCCACTCACTTTTCCCTTAAACACACACACACACACACACACACACACACACACACACACACACAAACACACACAAACACACTCTGTTGGAAACGCTCTTGCTATTAGATAAACACTTTAGCCTCAACTCACGGGTAAAGCTAGTGTCCACTTCAGGAAAAAGGTTTAAACCCAAGGCACTTAAATAATAATAACTGACACATCCTCATCAACAACCAAAAATGTGGTTAAAAAATTTGGGATGGTTTAAAAACAATTCACAATTCACAAAGCACTTGGAGAGCACAGACCTCCACCAAGGCAATGTGGTCACTTACACAATATAAATTCCACATTGAGATCTGGATCACCAATTACTACCAAAATTGAATCAGTCCCAACACGACAGGTGGTCCAAAAATTTCATCCAAATCCGTGCAGATCTTTTGAGTCATTTTGTACACAAACAAACACTGACCACCCCAGCACCCACAGTGATATGTTAGTGTGCGCGGCACTGGCTACGTGTCTAGAATTAATCCAGTTATTCACACTTGTCATAGAAGCCTCAGATGCGGTTGATGGAGGTGCACTCGTGGTTCCAATAGTCACATTGGGCTGTGTGTGTGTGTGTGCACTCACACTCGTCGTAGAAGCCGTAGATGCGGTTGATGGAGGCGCACTCGTGGTTGCCGCGGAGCAGGAAGAAGTTCTCGGGGTATTTGATCTTGTAGGCCAGTAGCAGGCAGATGGTCTCCAGGGACTGCTTCCCTCTGTCCACGTAGTCACCCAGGAACAGGTAGTTGCTCTCGGGAGGGTAGCCACCGTACTCAAAGAGCCGCAGCAGGTCGTAATACTGACCGTGGATGTCTCCTGAAGGATGTGAGAGAGAAGAGAGAGAGAGAGGAAGAAAGAAAGAGAGAAAGGAAGAAAGAAGTAACGAGAGAGATAGATAGATAGATAGATAGATAGATAGATAGATAGATAGAGAGAGAGAGAGAGAGAGAGAGAGAGAGAGAGAGAGAGAGAGAGAGAGAGAGAGAGAGAGAGAGAGAGAGAGAGAGAGAGAAGAGAAGATAGATAGAGAGAGAGAGAGAGAGAGAGAGAGAGAGAGAGAAAGATAGAAGAAAGCATAGACAGATAGATAGATAGATAGATAGATAGATAGAAAGAAATAGAGAGAGAGAGAGAGAGAGAGAGAGAGAGAGAGAGAGAGAGAGTGAGTTGGTGAGTTCACATTTGGGGCACAGACGACAGAGGCAAAGCTGTGGTGCACTAGAGGGAGAAGCGAAGCAGGAAGTGGGGAATAAATGCCTAGCCTTGGGGCTCTGCCCATGATGACTCCATGACTCATCCACTTAAGACGCCTCGCAGCAGCCGGGAAAGGACCCTGTGGCACCAACACTCAGTGATGTCATGGCTGCCTGCCTGCAATGACTGCTGCTAGCTGCTAGCGCCTCGTCTATGACATAATGCAGCATACTGGTTAGATTCATCACACAGGCTGCTGCTGGCTAATTTCGTGTTGCTACAAGTCCCAGCCAAGGACCTTATGATGATGATGAAGCCAAACCAATGGCAGCTACCACCTCTGATATCACCGTGCATCTGTCAAGCGTGTGACTGTCTGTTCAATTAGTCATTTTGATACCAGTCATCCCAGGGTCCACCCCTCATCATGTTATCTGGCTGAAATACAATATTCAACCTTCTGTCAACTGGAGTGAGTGTTTGTGGATGGCTTGCCACGGATCGGATGGTGGGCAGAACCACCCACAACACACCAGAATAGGCTGGCTTAGAGGGATTGTGTGTGTGTGTGTGTGTGTGTGTGTGTGTGTGTGTGTGTGTGTGTGTGTTCTCACCGCAGATCTTGAGTGGAGCTTCCAGCTCCAGCAGGATGGGCTGGCTCAGGAAGATCTCGCGGGACTTGAGACATAGCCCACGGATCTCGTTCTCCTGGAGCTGAACATTCTTCCCCGGCTTGGAGCCTCGCACTGGACAGGGAGAGGGAGGGAGGGAGGGAGGGAGGGAGAGAGAGAGAGAGAGAGAGAGAGAGAGAGAGAGAGAGAGAGAGAGAGAGAGAGAGAGAGAGAGAGAGAGAGAGAGAGAGAGAGAGAGAGAGAGAGAGAGAG
This sequence comes from Sardinella longiceps, assembly GCA_027497455.2. Lineage (NCBI taxonomy): Eukaryota > Metazoa > Chordata > Actinopteri > Clupeiformes > Clupeidae > Sardinella > Sardinella longiceps. The sequence continues at coordinate 24,504,921 of JAODXP020000008.1, read as the reverse complement.
AGAGAGAGAGAGAGAGAGAGAGAGAGAGAGAGAGAGAGAGAGAGAGAGAGAGAGAGAGAGAGAGAGAGGCAGAGAGAGAGAGGCAGAGAGAGAGGCAGAGAGAGGCAGAGAGAGGCAGAGAGAGAGAGAGAGAGGCAGAGAGAGAGAGAGAGAGAGAGAGAGAGAGAGAGAGAGAGAGAGAGAGAGAGAAAGGCAGAGAGAGAGAGAGAGAGAGAGCACAAGAGCATGAATAATATATAGTAGCAAAAATGACACAGATATTTAGTCATTGACAGACACACATAACATAAAACCTTATCTGTGTCTGTGTTGTCTGTCTCTTTGACACCGTTTGGAATGTAGAACACGCTTGATAAGACGAGGACACAACCAGAACCCTTATCAGGGTCAAATCACTCTTCTCCAAACGCAGCTTTGCTGCATCCGACACACCACATCTCTCTCCCACACACACACACACACACACACACACACACACACACCCCAAACCTGCTGGTTCAAACAAACACACACACACACACACACACACACACACACACACACACACACACACACACACACACATCCGTCTTTGCACTATGTGCTAGTTAGCTAGCATGTCATGCTCCCTCTCTCATTCTCAGTCAGTGGGTGTTAAAAAGGCGTAAACACATCCCTTCCACTGGGACTGGAGGAGTGTGCAAACCCAAGCTTTGCTGGTGTGCCCAAAACAAGCCTCCAATCTGGAGCAGAGAGGGATAAAAACACCTCCTGCTACTCAGCAGTCTCCTCAGTATTATTATTATTTATTTATTTTTTTTTCCTTCAGGTGCCCATATTTCTCTGTCCTCTGAGGTACTATTTTGGGCCTCCTACAGATGCTGGCATAGCAGCAACATAAGGGAACGGTGTGTGTCTCCAAAATACGCCTTTCCTCCCCACTTTAACACCTTCCGTCGTGTGTGTGTGTGTGTGTGTGTGTGTGTGTGTGTGTGTGTGTGTGTGTGTGTGTGTGTGTGTGTGTGTGTGTGTGTGTGTGTGGCGCTTGTGTAGCAGGATAAGGGAGAGATACCGGCCCCAGTGGAACCAATTTACAAACACTGTTCCCTTTTGATGCCACAATAGGCAGAGTAAAGACCTGCACTGCTGGGTCATATGATGCCCCCACCACCAGCCCACCACCACCGGCACCACTACCCCCCACCCCCGGGCCCATCCCTTACATTGGTCCCAGTGCGGCAACAGGGACCTGCTGGGGGGGCGAGATGGCAAAGGCATGCAGTGGAGAGTGCAGTACACACAAACACACACACACACACACACACACACACAGGCTGGTGAAAAATTTAACACGCCGCTTCTGCACATGACAAGCAGCGAGAGACTAACCCACTTCACCCAGCGCCTGCCCTGCCCTGCCTCACATACACACACGGCACAGGAGAGGAGAAGTAGGTTAGCATCTCAGAGAGAAGAGATCAGAGGAGAGAGGGGAGAGAGGGAGAGAGTGGAGGGGAGGGGGAGAGGCAGAGGACAAGAGAGAGAGAGAGAGAGAGAGAGAGAGAGAGAGAGAGAGAGAGAGAGAGAGAGCGAGAGAGAGAGAGAGAGAGAGAGAGAGAGAGAGAGCAGAGGACAAGTGAGCAGAGAGAGAGAGAGAGAGAAAGCAAGCAGGGAGAGAGAGCGAGAGAGAGCGAGAGAGAGAGAGAGAGAAAGAAAGCAAGCAAGGGACAAGAGAGCAGAGAGAGAGAGAGAGAGAGAGAGAGAGAGAGAGAGAGAGAGAGAGAGAGAGAGAGAGAGAGAGAGAGAGAGAGAGAGAAAGAAAGAAAGAAGGAAAGAAAGAAAATGTGTGAGCAAAGAGAAAAAAATAGAGAGGTCAGGAGAAGATTTCCAGCAACCTCCTCATAGCAAAAAATGCTGAAGATGAAAAGAAAAAGGGGGGTTGGAGGATGACAAGAGAAAAAAAAAAACAGGTTGTGAAACGTGGGCCAAAAAAAAAAAAAAAAAGTTTTAAAAAAAGAGACACAAAAACGGAAGGGCAGAGGGCGAGACGTCCCTTCAGCTCCTTCCTGTCATCAAACCAAGACAAAGAGTTCAGCACAGAGACCAACCTGCATTCACATGAAAGACATTGAGGGGCAGAGGAGAGGAGAAGGGGGGGGGGGGGGCAGCCTACAGCTCCCTGGGATTGGTGGGAGGGGGGTGGAGGGGGTGGGGGGGCAAGTGAAGGGGAGGAGGTGATCGGCGGAGTCGGCGGTGGCCTACTTCTGCTGCTCAGCTTAACACAGCACAGCACGGAAGGGAGGCGCTCAGACGACAGACCAGTGATCATAACGACAAATTCAGTGATCATAACGTTTTGAAACGCGGTGGGTGCCACATATTGGTGGTGGTCAATGAGGTCTCTCGACCTACTGTAAAGCGCTTTAGGTGTCTTGAAAAGCACTATAGAAATCAAATGTGTTGTTGAAACATTTTGCTATGGTTCCCATCCATCCCTATGGATGACGTATAAAACGTTTTATAACTTTTTTGTCATCTTGAAAACGAGGCTGTTCTCTGAAGCTGAAGCTTGCCGTCTAAATGATGGAATCAGATCCCGGGGCTGAGCTTCCGCTTTCGGACCGGGACAGAACACCACAAGCTAGGCTGCTTTCTGCATTAGTCCGCAGATGTCTAACACACACACACACACACACACACACACACACACACACACACACACACTCTGTAGAGGCATGCTTTCCTCATTAGTGCACCACCCAACAACACTCTCTCACTTTCAAACAGTAGTATGATGTGTGATGAGTGTGTGAGTATCAGGTGGGTAAGCACATGTTGCTCAGTAAGAGAGGGATAAACTAAGCCCTGTGTCTGAACAGTGTGTAGCGGTGATGGTGGTGGTGGTGGTGATGATGAGTAGATCAAACACTCCCCAGTCACCCCTCCCCTCCTCCTCCTTCTCCTCCTCACCCCAACCTCTTTTTGCAAGTCACACTCCATCCAAGTTTCCAGTACTTTCCGCACAAGTCTTCCTCACACACATGAATGGATGGTTAGTCACTGACAGAGCACTTATCTCTGTGTGTGTGTGTGTGTGTGTGTGTGTGTATGTGTGTGTGTGTGTGTGTGTGTGTGGTGGTGTATGTGTGTGTGTGTGTGTGTGTGTGTGTGTGTTGGAGACACACTCAGTCAGCCCCAAACTGCGACAGCGAAATGAGCGAGCGAGCAAGGAAGCAAGCAAGTAGGCAGGCAGCACCACCCCCGTCCATGGTGCCTGGGCCGGGTCTATTTATACCCCTGGCAGGGCGGGCACAGCGACAGCGACAGCGGCGAGGCCTCGACAGCCCAGACAACAGCAGCTGGCCTTCTCCAAGGTGGATTATGTTATCAAGCAAATGACTTTTTATTGTGCGGCATTGCGGGATTGGGATTAACACAGAGAGGACCCATCATCATCATCATCATCATCATCACCACCACCACCAAGGGGGGAATGAAAAGGGAAGAAGAAAATAATAATAATAAAAATAAAAAATAAAGTATATTTAAATAAAAAGGCTGCTCATTAAAACTCAATGAGTTTCTCATGGCCTGATTAGGGCTGAGGTGGGGACACACTAAAAGGCTGAAAGGGAAACAGTGAGTGGACTGCCACCGCTCAAACCCAGAGAGTGTGTGTGTGTGTGTGTGTGTGTGTGTGTGTGTGGGTGTGTGTGTGTGTGTGTGTGTGTGTGTGTGTGTGTGTGTGTGTGTGTGTGTGTGGCCAGACTACAAGAGAACATCTGTGTGTTTCTGTACGTATGAATGTATGTGTGGGCCATTTTCAACTATGAACACTCCAGTCATTGTGTCTTAGTGGCTAGCCATAGCCTACATATTAAGATACGGAGTGTTCCAATGCAGTCAAATAAACCACTGATAAGCTTTGTGTCAACAAAGGGGAGTAATAAATATGGCACAAAGAGCAGTGGCACTTCCATCAGTGGCACTTACAGTATCTGGCCCTGTATCTGGCCCCTACTGTATCAGCAAGACCACTGATAACATGCAAAAGAAACCAGGCGTCCATTTTCCAAAAGCATTTTGCCTTTAGGCCTAGTTGCTAACCAGTTAAAGGAATATTACACCTTTTTATGAAAATTGTTTTTTTTTCACCGTATTACCTGGAGTTACATATGTGGGTAAAAGCATTTTGGTCTCAGTGCATGCATTTTCCCCATCTAGCAACCCCAATTTTAGCTTTAGTTTAGAATAGGCACTGGAATGTAATGTAGCGAAACAATTACATAACAACTAACTTAGTTAGCAGCTTTTGGGTAACAGTCTTCAGGGCATCTCAGTATCTGGCAGGAGTGCTAGCCTAACTCTACTAGCATTAGCCTAGCCTGACCTGACAGAATGTGTGAGAGAGGCAAGACAGGAGGAGAACAGCTGCATAAGCTTCCTTCCCTATCAACACACACCCATCAATGGGGTTGGGGCGGTGGGGCTGCCTCGCTGCATTGCTGACGTGCTTGTCATGCTGGAAATTGCATCGCAAACACACAAGCCGACACTGAGTGTGAGTGATCGAGCTCCCAGGAATGGCTGACAAAAACTCCACACCTCGCCTCACACACATACACACACACACCTTTTCCTAGAACTGGACAAGTGAGTGAGTGAGCTCCACACACACACAAACACACACACAGGCAGGGCTAACACACACACACACACAAAAACACACACATACAGTGCTGTCTGTGCATGAGCCAACACACATACACATGCGCGCACACACACACAGTGTGGTCTGTATCAGGGTTGACACACACACACACACACACACACAAACCACAAACATCAGGGCTGACACACACACACACACACACACACAGTGTGGTCTATCTCAGGGCTGACACACACAAAAAAGACGCATGCCTGGGCCTATAACAGCACCCACCCAGCCTTCAATTTCACCTCAGTTCTCCTCTCCAACCTCTCCCAGCTCCCCCCTCCACCACCACCACCACCAGCACCACCTCCCCCAGCACCACTGTGGCATTGCTGCTGCTTCTCCATGGAGAGGAGACGGCCTTGAGGGCCCATATTCAGCTCTCTGGCGTAAACAAATGAAGCACTAATGAAGCCATAACTGCATTACAAGAACTCCGGCACAGTGTTGCGCAACAAGAAGCATCTTGATATAAGCCGCCGAGGGGGCAGGCAGTTCTTTCTTTTTCTTTTCTTTTTTTCCCCTCTCCCTCACTTCTTCCCCTTCTTCTCAACCACCCCCTCCTATTTGGCATGGCCGCTAGCTGTTACCTATACACACCCTTCGCTGCTAATTCACTTCCTGCCTCTGTCTCAGTCTCGTTCTTGCCACTCCTTCAGCTGTTCCTCTTCAGTGCCAGCGGCGTCAAATATTGACTCTGCTTGTTGCTCGCTGTGTTGCTGGTTGCTACGCGTGCAGACGGGCCCTGCATCGCTGCCGTCTCTGCGGTCGTGGTGGACGTGACGGCATCGGAGTGAAGGATCGGTGTTTGTGTGTTGCGCCGAGTGAGTGTGTGTGTGTTGCTGGCTAGTTGCTGAGTCTTATGTAAGAGTACTATAATATGCATCTCTCTGATGTGGAGGCAATCCTCAGCGGTCCACACTTCTTTTAACAGCAGGAGTTCCTAAAGTAAGGGTGTCCTAAAAACAGTCCTTCCTGGGGGCAGTGTGTGTGTGAGTGTGTGTGTGTGTGTGTGTGTGTGTGTGTGTGTGTGTGTGTGTGTGTGTGTGCATGCATCGTGTGTGTGTGTGTGTGTGTGTGTGTGTGTGTGTGTGTGTGTGTGTTTGTGTGTGTGTGTGTGTGTGTGTGCATGTGTGTGTGTGTGTGTGTGTGACTGTATGTGTGAGTGAGTGTGTAAATGGCTAATCTCTTGGTGAAAGTGGATCCAAATCAGTCCGAAAGTAGAGGGGTGGAGTAAGGGTGTTTGGGGACAGCTCCAACTTTTCAACACCACACATGCCACTCCAGCTCACCCGTGCAAAGTGACGATGCAACCACTGACTGCACACACAGTAGCGATGCCTACAGTACTGTGAGCGCTTCCTGTTGCTACAGTGGTAACCATGACAAACCTCAGCAGAGGGCACACCTTGATGCCTTCGCCAGCCGCTAGTATTGTTGTCGTGTTTTCCCCGTTGTTGTCTGCAACCTCCGCTGCCCTCCTCGGTTTAATCCTATGTTCCATCCCTTTGTCTCCGAACACTCAGGAACACAGCACGCGCCGGCCTCGGAGCCAAACATGGATAATCCACGTGCAGGCTTGGCGCGGCGCGTCCTCACCGTTCCATTCTTAGTAAGCACGGGTGGCATAGCGAGAGAGGTACAGTAGGTAGTGGAGGTGATCAAGGAGTTTTAAGGGGTCGAGGACGAATAAGGGGGGGGGATTGTGGCTAACGTGGTTAGGATTTCTGCCTCCAAAGCGGAAGAGCAGAGAGCAAGAGATGCCAGGGTGCCAACCATGCAATCATCACCCACTTTTAATTGCCACTGTGCCGGGGGCAGTTATATAACCAGAGCTGATTGCTACGGGAACAGTTTGTATCAAAGCAAGAGCACAAGATAAGGTGAGCAGCTCAGCTCAGCTCAGGGCTACGGGAGTTATGGCTAACTCATTATGGCCATAAAACTGAACTGCAGCTTGATTAAAAAAAAAAAAAAAGGCCTACGTCCCACATGCTTTTATGAAGGAGTACAATAAGGTACACAATAGAATCATTACAGAACATAGATACCAAAAGCCTAGGCTATTTGATGAGCCACAAACAAGATACCGACATGATACAAGATTGCTCATAAAAGATTTATGAGGGACTAAGGCCTATTATCAAATTCCATGACATGTGTATATAACTGCAGAAAAAAAAAGTATATATATTCCTCTCATAACCATTCAATAAAACTGCTGTACATCAGAACTTTAGAACTCTGTTTTTGATACAATGCTATCGTGACATTTTATGTATTGAGGATGAATAACTTGTACCAACTAGTCCATTTTCCTATTCCCGATTTCTTAACCAGGAACTGTTTAAACACAGTCACATCCTCTGACTAATCAGGTTTTCTCTTCTTCTACTGTTTACTAATTGAAGTCATGTTCATGACCCCTCAAGCCCATTTAGTTCAACCAACATTGTATTATTACATTGTGCTATAGTTCAACAAGTGCTAAAGACTCAACAGACTCTTATCATGATGATGTTTCTAATTCATTTTTGAAAAAGCATCACTAAATAGGCAAGTACCCACCTTGATGCACAGTATGAGCAACCACATCATATGATAACCAAACAAAACGAACAAGATATTAGGTAGGCCTATCTTGCTGAGAAATTGCAAAGAATGAACGGCAAGATTAAGGTGTGTCAGGGACACGTTAATGTCAATATCATCGTTATAACTATTGCGATAGGTCAACTACACAAGGCTGGGACTTCTATGCCTAATTGTGTGTCCTCTCCGTGTTAAAGGAGACACGTATTTAGGAATACAATAGACCGTATGTGTTAAATTGTTTCATATAGTCACTGGATAATGAGACATGTCTAAATTCAAGTGAGGGTAGTGTACAACCAAATGAGAGCAAACCGAACGTGAAAGTGGGTCGCTTCTCCCTGCAGTGCAGACAACGCGTGCAAACCTGTTCGATCTGTCGGGCGTGTAGTTTTATACTCCAAGATATTAATGTTACAGTTGTTGAGAAAACGACAGCTGTATCGAATATTTTTCTCCCAGATGGGGTGATGTCATTCTACAACCTTGCGAAAGCGGTTAGCCGCCTCTGCCACTCCAACGTTAGCCTGGAAAGCTCATTTGCCTAGCTAACGTGCTTGGCATCATGTAAACAAATTTGTCTACGGGATTTAAGAATCTTTGAACAGCAGCCAATAATATTTAAGAGTAAGGCCATCCGTCTAGTTAATTATACTGGTTCAAAACGTAATGTTTCAAAGCAATAGTTTTCATAATTTGCGTAGACGGAAACATCTTCTTGGGTTAGCAATGCTAACATTACCATTTCACTGCGCCCCTTGGTTGGTGGAGGAATGCCCAGCACGTTTTGAGCTAACAGTGGCTTACTAACGTTAGCTAGCGTGAAATCAACCAGTCGGTTTTGATCCTATCCCAGTTTGTTATATGTTAATATCTCTATATCCTGTAGCATACAAGTGTTGACTTATTTCTCCTATTGAGGTTTTGAAACCTAAAATGTATGAGTCATAGCGAATGCTTAATGTTTCTAGATTGAGTCTTATGTTGCGGTTAACGGTTTGCGGGCAGTTGCTTGCTTTATGATATCAGCCTTACATTAGTCTAGCTAGCAAACAAGCTAGCTAGATGTATTTAGTTATGTGCCATTCTGCTGTCTACATTCATTATTAAAAACGGACATATAGGCCGTACAGAAGTTAAGCAGAGAATAACAGGTAACCGTCAGATACTATTAGAAAATCCTTACCTTCCAGGAGCCGCTGAATGATACTGTCTATGTTGAGCTTGTCGATGTCAGCCATCACTTTACCTTGCTAACGTTTTAGATATAAAACTAGCCACCTAAATGAGACACACTACACTTGGGGAAGTCACGCGTTATCTTGCAATATAAAGCAGACCCAGATGAGCTGTGTAAAAGTATCCGATATTGCTCTAGGAAAACTCCGCAGTGCCGCCTGTGCACAACCGACCTCGAGATAGCCGGCAACGACCACTTGCCTGTGCAGGTTGAGCTTGCAGAGTGATTGCCGGTAGGCGGAGTGATATATCCATTGGGCGGGGACGCAAACCGAAGTACGCTGTTTTTCCTTGTGTACAATTGTGTACTCATACATTGCAAGTAGAGCCATTTCATAGGGCATGTTGTAGCAATCAGGTTTGTGAAATAGCTACTTATTATTTCTGAAAGTAATTTATGAAACGTTTGTTCGGATACCACGAAACGTGGTGCCAGTGAATGTGCATACAAATAGCCTACATCAAAATTTTGTAGGCTACTCAGGCCTAACCGATCTCATGACCTGAAGTGTCATGTTATTGCTAAAACCTGGCTGTGCCTGTGACTAAGTGGCAGCCTCTATTATGAGAATATTTAATTTGTCAGGGTGCCAACCTCAGACCCCTACGCTTTGTAGCACTTTTCTAAGAAATTTGAAGAAGCAGCTTTGTCAAATAGGCTGGCTACCTTTCTCTAAAAAAAAGACTATCACGCCCTGTATGTGTGAAGTTGTTTACATCAACTGTGTTGAGTGGAATCATGAGTAAAATGTTAGGACTGAGTAGCCATCCATTCTATCTTAGATGCATTCAACATTTTTAATTTCCATGATACACTGCTGCCTATCTGTATCTTCTGCGCTAACTGAATTCCATGTGACAGGTGAATGCAGAGCAAAAGAGAGGCATAGAGGTAGCATGCAGGTTCAACCTTTCGGGTGCATTGTTTAATCTTTTTCCAAATTTATTTTAATGTTTTAATGGATGCTGTCGGCATGGTTGCATTTGGCAAGCCTGTTGTATTTTAGTTGAAGTAGCCTACTGTTAATGTTTGCAGGATTTTATAGCACAATGCCAGTTAGCTTAATATTAAAACTCTCTGCTGCAGCTTTGAAGTCTGAAACGACAAACAACGTGCTATGAGCTGGAGCTGACAGAGTAACCATATTGAATCACATTCACCAATGATTCATAGCGCATCTCATTCAAGGCTTATGTAATCCCCAGAAATAGGACTGTCATGAGCAAGAAGAGATCCAGCCAATCTCTGGCTACTTTGATGTTTCACACTCTCAGTAACAAAAACGCCACATGGGCTACAAACAGTAGGCTGTGTGGTAAACAAATGTGACATCCAACAATAGCCAGAACAGCGGTAGCTAGTGCTCCATCATCACAAAGATTTTCTTATATAAGGGGATCATCTTTTCTGCACATAAAGGTAGAGTTGTGCATGTAAGCCTGAAGCCTGGCATGAAAACATATGAAGAAATATCGAGGCTTCGGTATTAATAGTATTTAGTTAGACTAGTTCTAGCCAATAGAATTTCTTGAAATTCACTCAGATTTCGTCTCTGAAGCCCAGCAGGCCCAGTCGAGTCAGATTCGATGACGGAACAAACCAACAAATTCTTTTATTGCATCAAATTCTACTTTGTTTCTCTGAATTCATTCCAGGTGTTAGTTTAGTTTAATTTTTTTTTCAACACCGAGATGATCACCTTCAGAGACGAGTTGATATAAGCCACTTTTATTAAGGTGAGAAAAAAGTAATATTACCTCTGTCATACACATTTGAGCTCTATTACATCTTGTTTGCCATCAGTTTGTCCATGTTACCATACAAATTTGAGCTTTATTACATCTTGTGTACAATTAGACACACTTTCACAGACAACGTTAACGATGCCACTCATACATTTGCTGAACAGGACAAGAAAAAAGCAGGGGGAAAAATGGGTCCATTCAGCCCTCAACCAAAGGAGACGCTTGTGGAGCAGCACCAGCGCCTCCTAGTGGAGACAGACAGTTATGTGGACCTCATCCGCATACAGAAAGCGCAAGTCACCAAATTGGAAGCCAAGGTTTGGTTGGAACACTTTCTGATATTTGGTACACGTTAATTTATTATCCTGTTGTCGTCCAGAGCACAGTCAGAGTACTCTTGAGTCGTAACCTTGTGACCCACATCTAGGCTATTTTTTTTAAGTACGCTAAACACAGGTCCAGAAACAGTTTGTCCATGTTACCTGGAAAGCCTCTCTCTTTCTGGCCCTACAGATGAAGGAAATGCAAAGCAAGATATGGGAAAAGAAGAAGCAAATAGGAGGGTTGAGTACCCTCCTCAGCAGACCTTCCCAACGGATTAAACACATTAGAATCCTGGAGGACCGACTTAATCAGGTACACATATTGTATAGGCATATATCCATGACATGCATGCTAGTGTTCAAACCCAGACACATGTCACAGGTTTTCATATGAAAAGGGCTCCATTTAACAAATGAGGCGGAGAATCAATGCCTCCATTTTTGTTCATACATCATTCAACAGCTCAATGGTGTTTTTTGCCCCCAACAGCATCTTCCAGGCAGCACAGCCTAAAAAGCACTAGCCTTACCCTATTCCTAACCCTAACCCCCTCAACCCTCATCCTAACCCTAAACTGAGTGGAGTAGTGCCTTGAAGGCAGCGCTGCCTGGCAAAAAATACCAAAGACCCATTCAACATGCAAGTTTTCAAGCCATGTTGTGATGTCCCGCCACAATCTCCTGTGTTACAGGCAACCACCAGATTTGACAAGCAGCTCTCTCAGAACAGGGCCAAGCGGGACGACATTGACCACCTGCGGCAGCAGAGAGGGACGCTAGCCACCATGTACCACCGGCTCAATAAGGAGCTAGCTATGCAGCACCACGTCATGGACGAGCTGGTGGAGAAATCTGTTCATGCCTATGACCAGAGGTGTGGGGCAAACATATGTGTTTGTGGTTTGTTTGTTTGTTTGTTTGTGTGGACACGTGTGTGTGTGTCTGTGTGTCTGTGTGTGTGTGTGTGTGTGTGTGTGTGTGTGTGCGTGTGTGTGTGTGGGCATGCAGGTGTCTGTGTGTGTGTGGGCAGGGGGCATGCATGTGTATGCATGTGTGTCTATGTGTATTTCCAAATTCAGACAAATGTATGCACTGAAAATGAGGTCTTGCCGCTCTGGGTTATCTCATGTTTGTTCTGTTTTCTAATTGTATTATCTTTCCCTCCCTCTCTCTCACACACACACATTTTGTATCTATCTGTGTGTGTGTGTGTGTGTGTGTGTGTGTGTGTGTGTGTGTGTGTGTGTGTGTGTGTGTGTGTGTGTGTGTGCGCGCGTGCCTACACCAGGTCAGAGGCACTGGCTCGTATGATGGCTGTGCGAGAGCGCAGTAAGAAAGAGGCGGGCCAGGCCCAGATCGAGATGACGGAGCTGCAGAGGGTCATCGATCATGAGACGAGGCTCCGCACCTTCATGGCCCAGAAGTCCCATGAACATGTCCCCTCTTCTGAGGATGAGGAGGCCAGGAGGAAGAGTATGGCTTGAATATTACTAGCCCCGTTTACATGGACACTTTTAATCGGATTATTTAACCCAATATTCCATTTCAGAAGGCATTTATGATCCATTTCCTTGGATACTGTTCTATAGAATGCACATGGAATCTTTCTAATCAGATTAGAAGTGTCCATGTAAACCCGCCTACTGTCTCATCAGCAAACAAAGGCTGGGTGATATGGCAAAATAGTTGATCAGAAAATATTTTCCCATATGGACCAATATTGGTTTTGTTTTGTTTTGTTTTTTAAATCAAAAATTAGGGGTGGGTGATACAGTATAACCTCAAATTGACAGAATGTAAAGAAAGTAAATAATAATCCAATCATAATAAACTACAATAAGTAATCATGTGTTTGATCATCGTTGTTGAGTAACAGTTACGGATGTCGGTTCAATAAAATTTTCGATTAATTGCACAGTCCTGTATGAAACCTATCAGAACTTTGTGACAGTGTCCAGTCTGACAGTGGTGTTCTCTGATTGGTCCAGAGGCCGAGCAGTCTCAGCGGGAGCGAATGGGAGGAGAGAGTCTTGAGATGTACCAGGCCGTGCACCAGCACATCGTGGCGATCACCGGAGAGCGAAACCTGCGCCAGGTCGCCAGAACCTTCGTGGACAACGAGGAGAAGAGCTTCGCCTACTTCAACTACATCAACGAGCTGAACAACAAGAGCACCATGCTACGGGATCATATTAATAGGCTGAAGGTGAAGGGAGAGTCACTAGGGTTAGAAATACTCACAAGCAGGCATGACATGTAGCCTATCATCTCATTCAAGTGTATGCATAGGAGTACACACATTCAGTATACGTATTTGAGAGTACACACACACACATACACACACACACATACATGTACACACTCACACACAAACACACACACACACACACACATACATACACACTCACACACAAACACACACACATACACACAGTAGGCTATACATATATGAGAGTACACACACACGCACACACACACACACACACACAGTATTCATATATGAGAGTACACACATGCTCAGTCAGTATACTTATATTAGAGTACACACACGCACTTACAGTACTATACATACAGTATATGGGAGTACACACACACATATCCACATTAGACTGTCTAAATCTAATCTAAATGATTCATAGAAATACACAAACACATATCAATTTCTCCAGTTTTACATATCAAACTTCTATGGAAGCACTCATATTTAATCTACACACTTTTAAAGGTCACCACACAGTCCTTTGGTTTGGGAGTCGCGAATATCTGTGATTTGGTTGTTATTGGTGTTTATATGTTGTTTATACATTGGTTGTTTCTCCTGCATCAACAGAATGAGATTTTGCACTTTGAGCTGCAGAATAAACAGCATGATGAACAGTGGCAGGGTCAGCTCAAAGAGCTGGAGGTGAGAAAGACTCAATGATGTTAAAAAATTTTATAGAATTCTCCCATTTTACTTAATAGGCTACTTAGTGGATGTGTAAACACAGACTACTGTGTATTCGTTTACTTTCCCTTTTCCCCTTTGCTCAAATTCTCCTATATTTAAGATATTGTCATATTATGTTCCAGAATGCCCTTAAATGCCCTTAAATTCTGCATCCAGCATGAAAAAGGTATTATTTTGTACCCCAACCTTGCTTGCATTACTTAGGCTAAGCTTGAGAAGAAACGCTCTGAAGCCAACGAAATGGAAGCTCAGCACAAACTGGTGAACAAGTCCCTGGACCAGATGAAGAAAGCCATCGCTGACCTCTTCACCAAGATGAAGTGTGACCCTTCACCCATCACCGGCAAACTGGGCAGCAGCGCTCAGGTCACTGACGACAATGTCAGCCTGTTCATCGGTATGTGAATTCACCAATGGTGACATCAATAGTGTAGGAAATGTGTCCAGTTTACATGTGATAAAGTTTGATAAACAGATTAGTCTACAGTGTGAGGTAGAGTGAATATGCTAGTAATAAAAAGTTTTAGTGTCTTTAAACTTGTCTGTAATCAATACATTTACATTTACATTTATGCATTTAGCAGATGTTTTTATCCAAAGCGACTCACATTTGTCAACTATCAATTACTTCAGGGCCAGTCTCCCCTAGAGCAACTTAGGGTTAAGTGCCTTGCTCAAGGGCACAACGGTGGTGGCTGGGATTCAAACCCACAACTTTCAGACTATCAGCCCACTAGAGTCGGGGTCTTTAACCACTTACCACCACCGCCCAATACAATCAATTGAATACATTTATTAATAATATATTTATTAATAATTTATACTGCTCTCTAGAATGGTGTGGGAGGCTCCATTCACTATGAATGGGCCGTCTCAACATTTGTAGGTCAGTTATTTTCTGTATAATGACCAATGCATTCACTTATGACAACCTCAGCAGGCTTCGGCCTGTGCTGCAACACTATGTTGGGAGATATTTCACGTTAATGAACGCCTCGCAGAATGTCATACTTTTCATAAGATAAATGGGAGAAAGCAGAATATCATTCTCCCTCTTATGTCTCCCTCTCCTTTTTTACCTTTCCCTTCATTTTCTCTCCTCTGTTCTTCTTTCCTTTCCTCTCCTCTCCTTTATTTTCCTTTCCCCTCCTCTCCTCTCTTCTCCTCCCCTCTCCGCTGCTCTCCTCTCCTTACCCCTGCTCTGTTTATCTTTTCTCTCCTCTTTTCTCCTTTCCCCTGCTCTCCTCTCCTTTTCTCTCCTATCTTCTCCTTGTCTTCCCTCTACTCTCCTTTTCTTTCCTCTCCTCTCTTCTCTTCTCCTCTCCTTTCCTCCCCTCTCCCAATGTCACCTCCTCCTCTCCTCTCCTCTCCTCTCCCACTGCCACCTCCTCCTCTGCCCCTCTCCTCATACTCTACTCCTTTCCTCTCTTCTCCTCTTATCTCCTTTCCTCCCATCTCCCAATGTCACCTCCTCCTCTCCTCTCTTCTCCTCTCCTCTCTTCTCCTCTCCTTTCCTCCCCTCTCCCAATGTCACCTCCTCCTCTCCTCTCTTCTCCTCTCCTTTCCTCCCCTCTCCCAATGTCACCTCCTCCTCTCCTCTCTTCTCCTCTCCTCTCTTCTCCTCTCCTTTCCTCCCCTCTCCCAATGTCACCTCCTCCTCTCCTCTCTTCTCCTCTCCTTTCCTCCCATCTCCCAATGTCACCTCCTCCTCTCCTCTCTTCTCCTCTCCTCTCTTCTCCTCTCCTCTCTTCTCCTCTCCTCTCCTCCCCTCTCCCACTGTCACCTCCTCCTCTGCCCTGCTCCTCATACTCTGTCCCTCTCAGGCATCGTGGAAGAGAATCTTCATGATCAGCTGATGCTGATGTTGCAGACGGGCTTTAAGAAGTCTGAGTTGCTGGAGCTGCCGCCCTACAACATGCTGCTGGAGAGCTGCCGCCTGCTGCCCAACCTCACCACCTCCATGGTGGAGCCGCCCTCTGCCGTCTCCTTTGAGGATGCAGCGATGGATGTGCTGCAGGGGCAAGGTTTGGAGATAATAACAACAACAACAACAACAACAACAACAACAACAACACCTTACATTTCTATAGCGCTTTTCAAAATTAAAAACCCAAAGTGCTTTACAGTGGAAGGGGGACCCACCTCACTAACCACCACCACCAATGTATAGCACCCACCTGGTGGTAACACACACACTCTCTCTCTCATACACACGCATAGACTCACACATTCACAGATACAGTACACACACACACACACACACACATACACACAAACTAACACACTCACACAGAGACTCATGCACTCTCTCTCTCACACACACACACACACTTTCTCTCTCCCTCTCTCTCTCTCACACACACACACACACACACACAAACGCAAACAGACTCACGCATTCAGACACTCTCTCACACACTCTCTCTCTCTCTCACTCAGTCTCACTCTCACACAGTACACAGCGACTGTTACATAAAACACATGTACACACACACACATACACACAGATTTATCATATTACAATATATGCTGCTCTTTTTTAATTATTTATGTGGCTTGTTTGATGAGAATCTTTAAGTAAACATTCATCGTGAGCAGTGACAGCATCTTTCATCCAAAACCAATTGCAGAAATTGTGGGTTGGTGTTAGCATAGCCTAACTCTACCTGTAATGCATGTGTTGACTTTATCTCTTGCAAGTACTCTTCCAATGCTCACTGTGTGTGTGTGTGTGTGTGTGTGTGTGTGTGTGTGTGTGTGTGTGTGTGCACTGTTCCCCCACAGGGAGTGAGAAGACTCTGGACTACAAGAGCCTGTGTGAGCGTGTGCAGAAGCACGTGGTGCTGGTGGAACAGGGCAAAGGCCCAAAGCCCTCCTCGGCCATGAGCACCCAGAAGGGCAAGAAGAAACTGGGCTTCTCTGGGCCCAAATCTGCCTGAGCGTCAAACACACACACACACACACACACACACACACACACACACACACACACACCACACATACACACGCGTCACCCCCCCTTTCGTCCCTCATTAAACACAAACACCGCTGCATCATCTGCTGACGTCTGTTTCGAGCTAACAGCTCGGTGAGGAATTTGTTGTGTGTTTGCAAATGTGTAGGTGTGTGAATGAGTTTGCGGTTTATGCGAGTGTGTGTGTGTGTGTGTGCCAGGGGAGAGGGGTTTTGTGAGTGTGTTTATGAGTGTGTGTGAGAGAGTGTTGTGTGTGTTTTTATGACTGTGTGTGTGGTGTGTGAGAGTGTTTTGTGTGTATTTGTGTTTGTGTGTGTGTGTGTGTGTGTGTGTGTGTGCGTATGTGATGTAGTGCACGTCTTCTCCTTCTGACTGCTCCTATGCTCACTTCTCTGTTGAGCTGTAATGTCTACCCCTCTCAATCTGAAGATCCTGCTAGGCTATCAGCGGTGCGCCATCGTTTTGGCAAACTGCCTCAAGGTCTCCCAGCAGGATCGGACATTCGGAGCATCATCTCCGAAATTTCTCTTTGTCCTTCGAGGGATCATCCCTTGGTGGGTTTCTGTCCTGCAGTGATGGATTATGAAGTGTAACATTTCAGTGGACATGTCACCTCACTGCCAGAAATGTCAAAGGGGCTTTGCCTTTATCCCCCTACTGTGTTCCAAACAGCCAACAATACACTGTCTGTTTACACCTGTTTACAATATCACTCAGCCTAGGAAACACATGCTCGACTTCTGGCAGACTCTCTCTCTCTCTCTCTCTCTCTCTCTCTCTCTCTCTCTCTCTCTCACACACACACACACACACCCATGAATTCATTTGACATGCTCAACTTTTTCCTTTATCTGTCTATCTATCTATTATTTTACTTTTACTGTGATACATTATTTTGGGCTATTATTTATTATTCTATTTTTGCTTTTACTGATTTTACTTATGTTAAAGTTTTATTTACTGTAAGTCAGATCATACTTGTTGATTGCGTTAATTACTACCAACACTAGGTGGCAGCAAAGATTCTTGTTGTCTATGTTGAGGCTTGGACCTGAGGGACTGGTAGCACAGAAGAAAAAAAAAAACAGCCTTAGCAACTGAACATTGACAGTGACCTTGACTTTGACTTTACTGAGTGAAATATGGGCTACGCTAGTAAAGCGATTTTACCAAGAAGTGAACCGAAGCATCAGATTTTATTTATTGGAAAAAAAAGACCCGAAGAGTGTGCAACAATGCTTTCTTATACAATAAATTATTCACAAGCAGAGACATTGTAGCCACCCACAACAAATGAGCTTTCACTACAAATGAGTTAACACATGCCACTGTCATTTTTTTAAATAATACTTGTAGGTTTATGGGTAATAGCCTTAACTTGTAACCTAGAACTTCAGGGTGACTAACCCTTAAGAACTCACAATCTAATACCACATGGGCTTCTTACAAGAGACCATGGGCAATTGGACATGTTCCAATAGGGTGGGGACAAGTGCATTAACATCAAATGGATCACAGGGAACGCCATGACGCTGCTCAGATGTATAGGCTATATTCACTGGTCATCTCTTACTCCTGGTCCTTCTCCTCTCCGTGTGTGATGATGTGGACCAAGTTCTTATAGTCCAGGTTTCCGGCCACATCTGGAGGGAACGCGGTCCACATCTGCTCCATCTGAACACAGGGTAACAGCAAAATTATAAGAAATCACGGTAGCACTTTATAATAACTGTCCTCTATGAATGGTTATTAAATAGCTTATTAACATCAGTAAGTAATTATTTAACTGTTAACAGAGAACAGTTAACAGTTAGGTAGCAGTAATTAACAGAAATTTCACAGCAAAGTTATTTAGATAGTAAGTTAACAGTTAGTTTACAGTTTGTTATGGCTGAATGATAAAATGGAAAAACCTGATGGAATTGAATTATCTGCCTGTTGAAACCACAAACTTTCCAATTAACTTCTTAGTAATGTCAATAAGCTATTTATTAACCGTTAAATAACGATTATTATAAAGTGCTACCGAAATCACAAATCATCATAAAACAAACTAGAAAAGCACCCAGAGAGCGCAGACCTCCACCAAGGCAATGTGGTCACAGACACAATATTCCAGATTGTGTTCTGGGTCACCGATCATCACCACCAAAATTTAATTAGTTGTTACTTGTCCCAATACACAGGGCAGTGGCGGCAAAATGATAATAAATCACAAATCATCATAAAATAAAATATAATGTGACCTTGAACACAGAAAGTGAGTGTGGTAAATAGGTGGCCTCTGAGTACAACAACAAACCATGCTTTTTGGGTCGATCCTAATGGACATGTCAGACCATTTCTGTGTGTTTGTGTATGGGCTACGTGGTGAGTGGTGTGTGTCTAAGGGAAGAGGTATGAGAGACAAAGGAGACACACACACACACACACACATACTCTG
Source organism: Sardinella longiceps (assembly GCA_027497455.2). NCBI lineage: Eukaryota > Metazoa > Chordata > Actinopteri > Clupeiformes > Clupeidae > Sardinella > Sardinella longiceps. The sequence goes on along the minus strand of JAODXP020000008.1, from coordinate 24,485,958 downwards.
AGAGAAAAAGAGACAGATAAATGGAAAGATGGACAGATCAATAGATGGACAGGAAGAACGAGAGTG
>JAODXP020000008.1:24468392-24480892 GCA_027497455.2 Sardinella longiceps | reverse complement strand
TTATGTTATGGTTTTACAAAACAAACACTTATTAATGTTTTTGTGAACATAGATAGATAGATAGATAGATAGATAGATAGATAGATAGATAGATAGATAGATGTTCTCATTTTCTCCTTGGCCATTTTTAGCTTTTTTTTTTAATTGACGCTGAGATGAGATTGCTCTTGCCCAAGGCTCAACACATTGGCTGAGTTCAAAACACTGCCGCCAGACCCACACATAACCTCTCAAGGACTTACAGTGGCTTAGCAGGTACTCAACTGCTTAACCATAAGGTTGAGCAATGAGGGTTTCACATGTCAGCTTCAATGTTATCACTGCTTGTAAGAGTGCCTTGGCGTTTCTTGCCACTGGAGACCTTTTTACGCTTCAACACTCTCTCTCCCGAACACCTCCGTTCATCCGTCCATCCGTCCAGTCCGTGTTCCCCACCCATCTTGTCTTCTGCAGCTGTCTTGTCTCTGTCCAGCAATTTGAGAGTACGACCCAAATAGCCGTAGCAATGGAAGCCCAATTTTGTCACATAAGAAAGAAAAAAATCCAGATCATGTATCTCACCATTCAGTATTTCAGAATTGTGAGACACTACCGGTAAGTCAGAATTCCAAGATACTATCTCAGAATTCTGACTTAGTATCTCACAATTCCCAGATAGGCCTACTGTCTCACAATTCTGACTTAGTATCTTGGAAATCTGAGATAGTACCTTGCAATTCCAACTTAATATCTATCAATTCTGAGATACTATCTTAGAATTGTGAGATACATGATCCAAAATGTTTTTCCTTGTGTCGGAAATGGGCTTCCATACATAGCCAACACTGCTGCTGCTGCTTCAGATGCCTACAGATCTACTGCCGAGGCGTTCTCTCCCAGCGAGACCTAGACTGGGAATAGCAGGCGAAACAAAGGGGATCAAACTGCTATAAATACCCAAACAAATGCTGGCATTGGAACATATAAACACACCTGCTAGGACCAACAGGTCTGAGGGAAATATCGTAGGCTAGCCTTCAACCGACGTATTTAAAAGAGAGGGAACGGTGTGTGTGTGTGTGTGTGTGTGTGTGTGTGTGTGTGTGTGGTGTTTGTACATAATTGAGTATTTCAAATCATCTAAAAAAAGAGTTGTAAATCCTGTACAAATGCCCTTAATCGAGTGCCAGCAATGTTTCTGTTTGTTCACATATACAATAATTAAGCAGTGATTATTATCATATCAAAAGAACCATGTTGGCTTGTGTAATTGGGAGGGTATTTCTGAAGGTCAGACTCTTGGAAATACCTCAAATAGCAAAATGGGGAGAGAGAGAGAGAGAGAGAGAGAGAGAGAGAGAGAGAGAGAGAGAGAGAGAGAGAGGGAGAGAGCAAACATGTTGGGCAATAACAGTGGCTGTTTTAAAGGTACACCATGCAGGTTTTTTTTGTGATAAAACCTCTATATACAGTCATTGGGTAAATCTACATGAAATACAAACATTATTCAGAGTTTTTCTGGGACTACTAGAGCGTGCTGCTAATGATGTCTGATAGCAATGTCATGCTGTAACTAGCCTACAGGTTTTCTTTTATTATTATTACCTCCACCAAGGAGGTTATGTTTTCGCCGGCGTGTGTGTGTGTCTGTGTGTGTGTGTCTGTGAGCAGCATAACTCGAAAAGTACTGCACGGATTTGGATGACATTTTCGGACAACGTCTGTATTGGGACGAGTAAGAACTGATTCGATTTTGGTGGCGATTGGTGATCCAGAACACCATCTGTGACCACATTGTCTTGGCGGAGGTCTGATTTGTACGGCTCATTGCATTTTACGTACGTGGTGGCTCTGGTATTGGCTCCAGGTATGTACAGACGCTATGATAGACATCGTAGCGCCCAATAAACGGCTATGGACAATGTAAGCGTGCTTCCGCTCAGAAATGCAATAGGTAGGTCCAGACTAAATATCACTTGTGATTTTAGTTTGGCATTGCCAGGCTAGTGTTTTCCTACCCTCACTCAGAACTACACTGGATGGCTGGTGGGAATTCACTTACTTTTCTCCACCCTTCATCATATGACTATATGTCATTGAAAATAATAGTACCAAAACAAATTCTCTGATTAAAAAAAAGATGGTGGTGGTGAATAGTTGCCTATAGTGTCCCTTTACTGCCTGCCAAGCATGTGTCAAGGTCATTATCAAGTCCCTTTCTCTGCACTTGTCATTGTTTTCTTCGCAGATGAAAAGTGAAAAGGACAAACCCCTTCTGTTTCCGTGAAACTTATCTCTCACGGGCCTTAAAAATTCTTTGCCCGCAAGAGACACAGACCCACTTCTTTGATGGTCTGCAAGAACTATCCACATGTGACTGACACACACACACACACACACACACACACACACACACACACACACACACACACACACACACAGCCTAGCTTACACACACACATTTTCCCGTGCAATCAAAAACTTTCTCCCCCACACCCACCCAAACACACAAATGGATTTGTGCTGTAAAAATCAATAACTCAGAGCAAGGCTTATTTATCTGAGCAGAAGGAGTATTGATGTAGCCTGCGACGGTGTCTATGATTTCCCGGTGAATCAAGACATTCTGTGTCACTCTTGCTTTCCTAGCAACTGCTGGATGTGCTTTGCACCTTCCAAGCAGTTTGTTCTGCTAGGCTATTTGTTTTGTCAGTCATATAGGTCTGTTATGTATAGGTAGACATACTGGAATAGTTTTTCTTTTCAAACAACCTCTGCTTTGAGCTTTTTAAAACTATTATGAGTGGTGATATGGTGAAAGGGGTGCAGAAGTAGTCTATTTATTTTGGCTACAAGGAGATCAGATATATTGACTACAGGATTTTGATTTTCATTCAACAATTTGGAACTGAAATGAGTAGGTTAATGTAGGCCTACCCATGCAAGGAACATAAAAAAAAAACATGTCACACAAATAACATATTTTGGTGCATGGTAGTCAATGTCTACACATTGACTAATGAGAGGTCAACTTTTACTACTACAATAAACTGTAACTTGTTAACACATACTAACACCCTGCAATCAACAAGAAAACTGCAGGAGGACGTGCATGCAAGCTGAATCCGGACCGGATGTTTTGTATAGCCGACAACCATGCCCACTTGAAAGGTTGTAGGCTATTTCCCAAGATGGCCGCTGATGCCAGATCAATGTTTCAATATAGGAAAAAATCGGACACACAATTACAGGTTAGTGTAAGTTTAACCAGCTTAGAAGACAGTGTCGTCAGTACGTACCAGTGCGTATTAGTGTATGATGCGCATAGGAGACGCGAGCGTTGGATATTTTGCAGATATTAGAAATTGATCCGGCGCACTTGCCTTTGTGTTCAATCATTGATCGGCACTGGAGAAGCTCGCTCGCTCACACCCACCACTACCAGGATGCTCTGCCATACCATTGCGTTGGTGTAATGGAAGGGCGATAATCGAGTTCCTCGTGTCTTAATAGTATCAAATTGTAGCGAATCTGAAACTTTTACCACTCTTCCTGTGAGGACTACGTTTTTTTGTCCCGACAATGATTTGATATCATATAGGTGAGTGTCTATTCAAATTCATTAATTTCTCGCCAGTCACAGACATGGTGTGTTTTTACGTTCTGGCTATCCCTAACTTTAACTGAAGGCTATTCAATGTTTCTCTTTATGGGTTTTATTTCGTAAATTCGTTAAAGTAAATAACCATTCGTCCATTAGGCTGTAACATTATGACAGTGTGGCGTAACTAAATTAGGTTACTCTTGAAACACCTGCGTTCGCTACTACGAAGCACCCTCTTCGTCACCTTACAGCTGGTTCAGTTGTGCGCATTTCGCGCCATGGATAGTCAGCACTTTTCTACAATACAGCATTTTAAAAATTATTGCTACTCGGCATACAATGCAATTTGCAGTCGGGTGTCGTAGTGAAGTGCAATTTGCAGATTCGCAATATCTAATGAAAAAGAGTAGGCTTGGCTATAGCCTAATTTAGTTCCAATGCGCACGATGTAGCCTAACTTTAATTTGTGTTGGCCTAATAAGTCACAGACGATTTTGATAACGTTAGTGCCAAGTAATACCTATCTTTGTTTTCACATAATTTACATAACAGACCGCCTAAACAGCCTTGACTGTTCATCATTTTATTAATATTGTCAAAATCACTGGCAGACGAACAGATGGGCAGGCTATTGTGTTTACCTCCTCGGATGTCAATCAAAAAAGCAGGGTGGGCATCAGGGCGGGATGATTGACAGGTGTTCAGACGAGAGGTGACAGTAGTGGATCTCGCCTCACTACGGTCTGGCGTGGAAAGAACATCCTTTGCCAAAAACGAGGTGCTTAACCCAAATAACATCCGCCTCGAGATGTGAAGAGCGGTGTTTCAATGTGAGGAAGAGCTCACCTCTCATGAGTAAAGATATGACATCACATCCAATTGTACTAAGACGCTTGTATTGTGAACATCATGTGAATTGAAGATGAGCTAAACACAGGATGGCGCAAAAGAATAATTTCTTTTTGCAAAGGACTGGGTCTCCAGAGGCTTGTGTTAATTGTCATAATCTGTTACATTAGCTGTTAATGAGCCCCTGGAGGGAGGAGGCTCATTATGTTTTTGGGCAGTCTAGTGTAATTGCAATCCCATGCTGTGACTACCTCTTATTGCAGCATTAGATTGCAATATTATAGCAATTCAGTTCTGTGCTAGACAGGCATTGGCTTAAAGGTGCCATGTTTCCTGGACTCATGGTTGTGTCATCAGTTAGCCAGTAAGACTATCAATTAAATTATTTGTCCTGAACACTACATTTGCAACTAGGTAATAATTTGTCAGGCCACAGTAGTCTACTTTTGCATTTTGTCTCAATTTTAATGTAGGCTAAGTATTTATTTAGTGTACAGCGTTTGTTATTACTGGATGAAGAAGACATGTTTAAAGCTTGCAGGCTGGTCATATGATTAGGCCTAATCATTTAGTGTGATCTTAAACAAGTGATTGTGTCATGAAATGAAATGCATAATAAAGTGAGATAGCATAAGAACAAGTCTGATCCAATGTGTCACTGTCACCTAAACATTATTTTTGATGGTAAATAACATTGTTGCCGGTCTTAGGAACAGCAGAGGATGTCTTCAGCTCTCTTTCCAGGTTCTTTTTTGTGTGTTTTGGGGAATGACCCTTATATCTGATCTGATTGAAAAGATTAGGCTATAATTAGTGACCTCATATGGGTCTCACTTCAAATGCAGTGTACGTGTGATTCTATTAAACTTCCAAATCAAACAGGTCAGCAGTGTTTTCAAAACTATATCCAGTATTGCTATTCAAAGATTGGAAGCTCATATATCTTTTTCTTCTTCACATTGAGCGATGATGGGACATGCTATGGCATACTGTAGGTGCTCTCAGCATCATTATTCTGCAGGCCCTCTGTCTACAGAGGTCATACCAGGTCACTTTCGACCTTGTTGCCATGGTGACACATTTTATGTGTGTTGAAAGGGGGGAAAAATCTATTTGATTCATCTGTGGAATGAAATCAATGGTCTTGGGAACAATCAATAGAATCAATTTATTGGTGCAGTGTAGAGGAATCAATAGACCAATACAGTCCCAATACACACATTTCCCAACATCTTTATAAATAACATTGTTTTCTCCTGCACATACAGCTGTCATAACACAGGCTATGTTGTAACGTAAGGGTAGTGGTAGCAGATGTCAGACAATTAATCAGTTTTCCCAGAATGTTTGGCACAATTCTCAAGTGAAGTTTGCATTGAATCAGCTGCATAAACCTGCACACAAACTAATCTTATGCACCTTGAAATGGAACAATCGTTGCTCTTTTGTTTTTTTCTTCACACGAAATATGTGTATGTTTATTGGTTGTAAATTATTAAGTTTAATTTAAAGATTTACTCAACAGTTGGCCAAATAATCCAGTTTAAGTTGGATCGTTGAGATCCTTTACAGTCATTGAGGTTTATGTTTACAGCTCATTTTGCAGTCCTTGCTTAAAAAAAAAACGTATGTTTAGTTTGATGCAATTGACAAGCATTGTTGCTGTAATTATTAAGAGTTTTGTTTAGAATGACTTTAGTTGTTGTGGTCATGGTAGTGCATGTAAGAAGCATTGTTAGTGAGGGTAGTTATTTTGAGTTGTAGCTCATACCAGACAAAATGTAATATTCAATGTTTTTTTTCCCCTCAAGAAAACAGCCAATATAGAGGATTTTTCAGGAAATGTGTAGCATGACAAGCCATTTGAAAACAGGTGCAAATATATGACGTGTATAGTCTAGGGGGTGAATTGCAATATCTCAGTCTTCATCATGTTTGTCAAGCAAATCTTATCTCTCCTTGCCCCCCCATTGGAGCCCCTGGCCTGTGTGACTGTGACTGTGTCTCCGTCTTACAATGACATACAATCTACTGTTGATTAGGCTAAGGAGATAATAGCCTCGCTGAGTTTACACCCCCATTATTGCCCCACTACACCATTGTCTACTGACACAAAGAACCTGAGGAGATTTGAACCGACAAATGTGGCATGCGCAAGTCTATCTGGATTGCAAAATTGTCTTCTCATCCATCAAATGAACTAATCATATGGAAAGGTAAAATATTTCACCTTCTGTGTGCTTAAACAGCACCTCATTATTCTACTACTACATCTATTTATCAGTATTTTTGTATTTATTTATTTTCTTCGAGACGCCCCATTTGAGGCGAGGGTCCAGACAGCTACAGACAGCTAGTAGCCCTAATGCTCAATAACTAATCGTGTCTGGTATCCATGGAGACCTGCTGGTAGAGATTGAGATTGGTGTGTTTTGTTGGGGGTGGTAAATGAATGAATGGGGTTTGGCTCCTGTTGTAGACCGTTGAGAAGGGCTGAATTATATGTGTCTGCAGGTAAAAAAAATATGCAATACAGTGCAAGTTATCTCTGAGAAATGCATTTCCTTTTAAGTTTCTTATCAGTGTGTGTGTGTGTGTGTGTGTGTGTGTGTGTGTGTGTGTGTGTGTGTGTGTGTGTGTGTGTGTGTGTGTGTGTTGTTGCCAGGATAGGATAGAATAGGAATAGGGCGGTCTATAAATTGATGACTCTCAAAGCCAAAAGCATTGATTACTGTTCCATCACAACATCAAACCAAAAGCATTGATCTACTCCTCCATCACAACATCGGCCTTCAGTGCACTGAATGTCTGATTATTATTAGACTAAAGAGCCTGAGAGGAAACATATATATATATATATATACACACACACACACACACACACACACACACACACACACACACAGACACACACACACAAAGAGAGAGGTAGAGAGAGAGAGATATGAGAGGGGGAATGTAGGGTGCAGGAGTTGAAGATCAAAGTAAACTTGTCCAAAAGCAAAGAAAAATCGACATAATTCGACGGTCCCCCAGTAAATGTATTTGGTTTGGAAAGTTAATATTGATTCAATTCAATTCTCAACCACACTACTTTCTACAGACTGCTGATCTGCCCCATATTCTAAATGCTGTCATTGGCAAACAAGGTCATAATGGATCCAATACACAACTCATTGACCGATCACACATAGGCGAACGGTCTTCACTAGTCTACCACAGACAGCATTATGTGAACTTTATATCTCCCCACACATAAACCTCATAGATTTTGTACAGTTTCATATGACAAACTTTAAAAATAAAAGTTCCAGCAATGAAATAAATGGCAAACAAGATTCCCCTCAGAGACGTTTCTTAGCAACTAAGCAGGCATGAGGTTTTACTAAAACTTGTGTAATTATTGACAACAAAGGGAGTTAATAGGTCAAGATTGGAAGACACACGTTTAATTACAAATAGCTACAAACAAATCAAGCAACTTTGCTGTGTTGATTGAAATTACTTGTTTTACTTACTTAAGCTAAACTAAAAGCATCCATGCCTTTGATAAATCCATAGCCCTGGAGGCAAGCAACTTAGATAGCCTCTATAGTATTAAAGGCTTTAGACTAGAGAACTCGCTGTTAAATGTAGCAGTGCTATTCATAGTTGAAGAAGTTTGGAATTCAGAACAGATAGAGGTTGGTTTGATTTATTGACGGTTCCCGCAGCTGTCCTCCAGGGTAGAGGATCGACTGGTTGATTGATTAGATTGATTGAGGAGCATGCGGCGCATGCTGACAGAGGGGGTGCACACGAAATGACTGATGAATTGAATCATTGATTATGCTGCTATTGATTTTTTTTCTCTCTCCCTCTCTCTCTCTCTGCCTTCCCTTCTCTCAGTCCTAACGCACCCCCCTTTCCTCTTGCTGGGCCTCTTACCGCCCACCCACACCCCTCCATCCCCCCTCCACCCCCCCCCTCTTCCCTCAAGGCCCACAGCCGACTGAGGGGGCGTATCGATCGTGAGTTTATCGATTGGTTTAAATGCAGACCGTCTGAAAGCCCTTTCCCTGTTCAGCTTGTCCTCGCTCAGCCATGCAGGGGGACTAGAGTTACACGGAGGCTTCCGGAAAGAGAGCGAGCTCTCAGCTCAGTTTGTTGAGGGGGTGTGTGTGTGTGTGTCTGTGGGTGGGGGGGTTGGTGTTTTTCAATCCTAACACTCGAGACCTATCCGACACACACTTTAGCACTGTGTAGTAGCGTGTGAGCAAGTAGCAGTTTGGGATTTTTAAGTTATCCATTGATTTTTTTTTCCAAACTAGGCCTGAATTGATGGGCTGCATAATCAAATACCTCTATATCTATACTAAACTCTTCTAGCTCTAGAAGATCTCCAGTTCTCCAGTGAAAGGGTGATGGTGATGATTATTGCCTGAAATGAAACCCACACACAATCTTATGTTATGCTTGTACTGTCAATCAACCCCGCAACCGTTATGCATGCTATGTACTTGATGTGGCTAAATTGAGCTCCGTGGTGTCAGATGTGTCGCCTGTCACCCCCCCCCAAATCAGTGGGACGTTGGTGCAGATGCGTCTACCAACAACCTCCGCCCCCAACCCTTGGCCTCTCCCAGCCTCCAGTCGCTTGCTCCCAGCCCTATCTCCACCATGACCCCGTGACCCAGACAGGCGGGGGCAGAGGTCACTGGCTAGCCTGTATCGATTAAGAGTATACAGGGGGGGAAGGTGTTGCGGTTGAATGAGTCAAGGCTGCTTGGGAACCAAGGGGCCCCTCAGTTCTTGTGGGAGCGGCTTGACAAAAAAGGGAGACCCCATGAAGACAATCTATCACGGTCAATTGAAAAGCAGTAATTGCAGCTAATAGGGATTTTTTTTTTCATTTTTTAGGAAAACATGGTAACACAATAAAACACTTTAGACTTCTAGACTGTGTTTGCACTCGGCAACTTGTCTTTACGTTGTTGTTTGAAACTCAGCTCAAGCTGTTATGTTGACCTGATTAACCTTACATTAATCACCTGATTTCCATTGATATAATGCTTAGAATGATTTTTATGTTATCATTTGACACCATAAGGTATGAGCGCATAAAAAAAAAATCAATTGGATTTGGGTTTAATGCTGCTCTACCATTCCAGATAAAATGGAAAATATTCTGCTAGTGCCCCTACTACGTTCTCCTACTAGATCTCTAAACTAATATTGATGTTCTGCAGAGGAGAGCTCATTGATAGCAGGATGGCCTGGTTAGCCTATAGCAGAAGGGATTTGATGTCTCGATGTCCGTATCAATTTTATTTCCATTAATACCCAGACTGCTTACGTGGGCTGTGTGCCTGCGGTGATGAATGCCGATTGATCAGACAATAGGGCTCCAATCGAAGGAGAAATACCACTTCCCATTGTTCCGCCATCTTTTAGTGTGTGTGTGTGTGTGTGTGTGTGTGTGTGTGTGTGTGTGTGTGTGTGTGTCTTTTTTTAAGAGCCAGCCGCGGCGATATTTTACACCCAGGCCCTACCCCACCCCACCCTTCTCCCCGGGCCAGATAATTAGATTTTCTTCATCAGTGCTTTCAGCAGATTCTTGTTATTCTGTCATTTTCTCTCCTCTTTCAGGGCGAAAATCAATACATGGGCGAAATGTGATGAAGCTGCTGTGCATGTTGTGTTCACTTACAGACGAAGGCCAGATTCTCGGCCCACAGTGTCTGAGTGACTGACAGACGGACGGACGGACTGTACTGTATGTTTGATGGACAGACAGACGGACAGGCGGACTGACTGAGTGTATTTGTCTCGCTCTTACTGCAGGCTCTGTAATTACATCAGAGTGCTGTGGGTCATCACTGCAGCCTCATCATAATTAGATCTGTGCTGTAACGTGTTGCACTGAGTACATCTCGTGACGTGTGTGTGTGTGTGTGTGTGAGAGCCAGAGAGAGAGGCTGTGTAAGTGTGTTTGTGTGTGTGTGTGTGTGTGTGTGTGTGTGTGTGTGAGAGAGAGAGAGAGAGAGTGTGAGGCAGAGAGAGAGGGAGAGAGACTGTGTAAGTGTGTGTGTGTGTGTGTGTGTGTGTGTGTTGCAATAAGTGTGTAAAAGCATGATTATATGCTCAATGGAGCTGAAGGCCAGAAAGTTGGGCATATTGTATTATTAATCATGATGACAAGCTTGGTCAAATAGACATTTCTTTACACTTGGAGATGATATCTGCAATCACAAGCTATAGTTACTGGCGCCTGTCACATATACTGTACTCCCTGGGGAAACAAATCCATACTTCTGTTATAGTTCCTATGTCACTCAACAAATACAGGCACCGGGACATGGGTGAGTGTGTACAGTACTGGTGTAGGTATGTGCATTTAGTGTATGTGTGAGCATGGGTGGTTGGTGATAGCCTGGCGACACCATCCTACGTACTTCCACTAAAGGATTTTAGCTCCGTACAGTAGTCTGGACCATCCCGCCTACTTTGGTTCGTATACGGTTTTGACAATCAGCACACAGTCAAGAGCGATGTCTCTGAACTTGCCTGTCGTTTAGCAGCTTGTAGTAGGAATGCGTTCGTTATTCTTCCCCCCTACTTTTGAATTACGTTTACAAAAAAAATAGGTTAGCTGGTGAGCAACTACTGTATGGTGTTTAGGGGCGTAGCACCAAATTCTGGGCCCTATGCACAAGCAATGACTATGGGCCCCTCTCACTGCCTGGAATACAATTCCAGACTCATCAAGGGCCCTTCCACCACTTGGGGCCCTGGTAGAACTCAGTCCTCAGTCACCCCCTGAGCTGCCCCCCCTCGTCCCACTACGAGCTGCCCCTGATGGACTCTTGAGTTGTTTCTGATGTCTTATCAGGCCACTAAAGTCAGTTTGAGGTGTCCTCAAGACAAGTGAAAATACATCAAATACGTATATGGAATAAGTATAGTGTAGTACAGTAAAGGAAGTAGATAAGTATACAAATCTTAGCCCAACAACTTCCAGTGAGCTGGTTTATTTCATTTGAAACCAGCCGTTGATGCTGATTGCTTCATTGTTGCGTATGATATATCATTGTTGCGTATGATATATCATGGCAATGTATCACAAAGATGCGTATCGATGACCATGAAAAGATGCATGAGTAGATCTATAATCAGTAAACAATTGACAATGGGCAAAGGTCTGGTGAACAAAAGCTTATGGCAGCTGAAGATGTATAGGCCATTAAATGAATCAATCAACTTTTATCAGATTAGGTATTCACACTCTTCTGAATCTGATGTGCTGACTGAGTTCTTTGAGAAATGGAGGGAGGGAAATGTTTTAAATTGGGTGAAATCTGAGCAAATGGAATTCATCAACTTTTAAAACACTTTAACTCAATGTGAACTACCAGAATCCTACTAATTGGGTCAATATAATTGTTCCATTTACTCCAAGCTTACTGAGTTGGAACAGTCTCTCTCTCTCTCTCTCTTTCTCCCTCTCTCCCTCTCTCCCCGCTCAGCTGGTGAAGCTGGAGACTTGTGTGCATTCTATTGTCACCACATCATTAGGTCATGAACCAGCAGTCCATTCAATGGACTGGATTTTCAGTGACCCTAAAACCACCCAAGTCATGGCATTGAACTTTCCCATTTAACGTTCCCTTTCGTCCCTCCCAGCAGACGGGATGTCGGGATGTTTTGCTGTGTAACCCTAACTCTTAACTGATCAATTAGTGATGTGTTGGACAGCAGTGAGTTGAATGCTCCATGGTGGAAGAGAATGAGAGCTTGTGCATCTCTTTTGTAGGCCTACTGTAGTTGCCTATGCTGTGAATGGCCCAGCAGAGCCATAGATCATGGAATACTGACCAAAGATCATGGAATACTGACCATAGATCATGGAATACTGAGCCATAGATTATGGAATACTGACCAAAGATTATGGAATACTGAGCCATAGATCATGGAATACTGACCAAAGATTATGGAATGCCCTCTCTGGCTGAGCTGCATGTCGGGTCTTGAGTTCTGATTAGAGCGGTTTTCCAAAACGTTCTGAGATCACACTGTAGCTCTTCCATCT
>JAODXP020000008.1:24445892-24463392 GCA_027497455.2 Sardinella longiceps | reverse complement strand
GACCGTGAGATCCATCGACTGAGGGAGGAAGTGCGGAGGCTCCAGCTGATGTTACAGGAGGCTCAGGAGAGCACGGCCAATCAGATCGCACAACTGGAGGGACAGCTGGCTCGTAAAATTGAGAGCATAGAGGTATTAGGAAAGCTTTTAATTTATGCCCAGCTATTCCAGTGCTCACTTTTAAGCTTGTTGAAGCAAATTGAATGACCTCTACTACTTCTACTACTAGTAAAGTTCTACTGTACTTCTTACTGTACGTTCACACCAAGAGCTACTGAAGCTGTAAAATCGACGGAAGTCATTCACTTTCTATGGGCAAGAGCGACAAAAGCTACAAAAGCTACCAGCTGTAAAACTTGAGCAATTTGAGCGACAAAAAAAAAAAAAACTGTCAACTTTATGCAAATTAGCTATCACGCGTTTCAGCTGTAAAATCTAAACACTGTGCTGTTAATGGAATGACAACAGGCACGCCATGAGCGATAGAGCGATTTGGGCGAACACAGACAATTTTAGCAGCTGCTTTTTTGAGCTACAAAAGCGATTTAGTAGCTTTAGTAGCTCTTGGTGTGAACGTACAGTTAATATCCCACATCCTGCTAGTTCCTTATCCAGACCATAGGTTCTCAAAGCGCGGCCCAGGGGCCAATGGTAGCCCATTATAACTCATGATAATAACTATAAAAATGTTAAAACTGCACTTTGCTTTGAACGAATGGATCTCCATTTAGTGGTATTTAGTGACATCTATAGCCATTTCCTCGGTTACATGCTGCCATTCACTTGGTCAGCAACTTGGTCAGCCCTTGGGTCCTTGGTCCTTAAATTGTCCCTCACCTATCAAACCGTCCACACTAAACTAGGAAAGTGGTTGAAATATTTATGTATGTGGAATGCAATATTAATCCGTCTCCATGTTTAAGATGTTTGGTTTTTCCTTATGATAATGATGCCCAAGGGTAATGTAGTCTTTTTTATGTTTGTGTTCCAGAGGCTTCAGATGAAACTGCAATCCCAGCAGGACTACGAACAGATCAAAACAGAACTCAGGTGAGAGATGCAGAAAGCACTCTGAGTTATGTGACATGGCGCTATATTGATTTAATGCTTAAAGTTTAGAAGCCATGCTGAACTACTGAAAAAAAAAGATTAGAGGGAACGAACAGCAGAAAGTCCGAGTGTGAAGAAGCTCTGTTTCATCTTGTGTCTTTCTTGTTTTCTCCAGAATTTTCCGAGCCATGAAAGAGGCCTCGCTCAACGGGCGCTTTGCACAGGTGAGCAACCAGGTGTGCTTGCAGATGTACAAGGTGGCTCGCGCATTCCAGTACATATATAAACAATAATCAAGCAGCTCTAGAACACTCCAGCTCACCCACCTCTTGCTATCCCTTTTTTCCTTTTTATCCTCCCTTTTGCTCTCTCTTTTTTTTTTGTGATCAACAATTTTTATTGAGCAGAAATGATAAAGATCTGAAGGATCAAAAGAAAACTATATACAACAGGGAAAGTGAGCTCATAATAATAAAAAAAAGACAAGCAATGTAGAAATACAGACAATACAGTCAAATTTAAACTAAAAAGTAAAAATCAAAATACAGACATTTTTTCAGAGATTTCCTCTATTACAATGGTCCAAGAGGTAATGGTGTGAGGTTTGGCTTTATTTGTTCTTGCTGTGGAGCGTTCTAATAGCCTTTTGCTCTCTTTTACATTCTTTTATTTCCTTTTTTCATTCTCTTTTATTCTCTATTTTTGCTCTTTTTTACTCATCTTTCACAATCTTTTATCCCCTCTCTTTACTGTTTTACTCCTCTTTTACGTTCTTTCATGCCCTATTTTTGCTCTCTTCTACTCCTCTTTAACAATTTTTATTCCCTCTTTTTCTCCTCCTTTATTCCTCTTTTACATTCTTTTATTTCCTCTCTGCATTTTTTTACTCCTCTTTTCCGCTCATTGTTCTCTCTCTCTCTCTCTCTCTCTCTCTCTCTCTCTCTCTCTCTCTCTCTCTCTCTATCCAGCTCTGTTCGCCCTTCACAGAGAGACTGGCTCCCACGATGGCTCTGAGGCCCTTGGCAGAGTCTCCTGCTGCCTCTGTCACTAGAGGTAATGTATGAGGAGGGAGTGTGTGTGTGTGTGTGTGTGTGTGTGTGTGTGTGTGTGTGTGTGTGTGTGTGTGTGTGTGTAGAGAGAGGGAGAGAGAGAGGAGGATAGTGAATTTGAGTGTGTGTGAGAGAATATGACTGTGTGTGTGTGTGTGTGTGCGTGCGTGTGTGTGTGTGTGTGTGTGAGAGAGAGAGAGAGAGAGAGAGAGAGAGAGAGATGACTGTGTGTGTGTGTGTGTGTGTGTGTGTGTGTGTTTGTGTGTGTGAGATAGAGACAGAGCGAATATGAGTGTGTGTATGTGTGTGTGAGAGAGAGAATATGAGTGCGTGTGAGAGATCTAGAGAGTGCTAGAAAGAGGGGAAGATTGACACCTTCATTAACTGTGATGACATTAGTCATGTTTTCTGCTCAGTGCAAACACTATTGTAAGAATGAAATGGAATCATGGCCATGCCCATACCGTAGAGTAAGTGTTTACTCTAAAAACACCATTGTTTTGATGTGGGGAGTTTGTGACGGGACTTGGCAGAGCCACTCGGAGAGGAATGTTTTTACTCTGTGGTTATTTTGGACAATATCCACGGACGGGATTTCCCTGGCATGGCAAGCACGTAGCTTTGATATCACACTCAAAACTACACTACAAGGGCTCGGCTTATTCTCAGTTCACCCCGAACTCGTTTGACGCTCCGTTTGTTTATGTTTGTGGTTGCCCGTAGAGATGGAGGTGAAGCGAGAGACACAGACGCCAGTGGGGCTCCCGGTTGCCATGGACACGCCGCCGTCCGGCAGCCCACGGCCAGTCACCGCCGCCGCCGCTTCGTCCTCCCAGGGCTCCTCGCCACGCACCCTCCCCCTCAGCCCCCTCTCCCAGTCCCCTGACAGGCCCATCCTGTCCCCACTCATCAAGGCTGAGCCCAGCCCCCTTGGGCCCTTTCCTGAGGCCTTCTATGGGGCTAAGGCCACCCTGTCCTCAGAGGGCAGCCGGAGCCTGTCGAGGGCCAGCCATAGCTCCGATGGGGGCCTGGCAGGAGAGCAATGGGAGGGAGGAGGAGGAGGAGGAGGAGGAGGAGGTAGAGGGAAGGAGGAAGGAGAGGGTGAGCTAATGGAGACGT
This sequence comes from Sardinella longiceps, assembly GCA_027497455.2. Classification (NCBI taxonomy): domain Eukaryota; kingdom Metazoa; phylum Chordata; class Actinopteri; order Clupeiformes; family Clupeidae; genus Sardinella; species Sardinella longiceps. The sequence continues at coordinate 24,460,174 of JAODXP020000008.1, read as the reverse complement.
CGGAGATTGCTCTGCAGGTGAAGGAGCAGCTGCTTAGGCACAACATCGGGCAGCGGGTGTTTGGTCACTACGTGCTGGGGCTCTCCCAAGGGTCAGTCAGCGAGATCCTGGCCCGGCCCAAGCCCTGGAGCAAACTGACTGTGAAGGGAAAGGAACCCTTCCTGAAGATGAAGCACTTCCTGGCCAGTGAACAGAATATTCTAGCACTTCGCAACATCCAGGTCCGCCAGAGAGGTGAGGAGAGTCTATAGATGTATAAGTACATTTGATTGGGTACTCATCAGCCGTCACAAACATGTCTGTTTTTATTTTCTTTTTAATAGACCTAGGAAAAAAGTAACCAACTGAAACATGAAAGCAACCTAACCTAACCTACTGTAGGGAGGACATACAGTCAGTTAGTTTCATGTTTTATGAATGTTTTATGAATGTTATCATTCTTTTTCCTACTAATAGCACTCAGTGGCTTCAAACAGCATGGCTTTGGGTTGACTATTGGCAGATATTTTCTTTTCAGGAAGTGGAACCTAATGCAATTGGTTCTTTTCCCTGTAGGAAATATCACCCCACGCATTCGCACTCCAGAGACGGGTTCTGATGAAGCCATCAGGAACATTCTAGAACAGGCCAAGAAGGAGATCCAAAGAGAAGGTTGGTGTTGTTGCTATGGTGTCTAGAAGAACGTTTCAATGGCCAGAGAAAGTAAAATTTAGTTCAGTCATTCAGTTATCTGTTTGTACAAACAAGCAAACAAATAAATACATATGTAAATACAGACTTAAGTCTTAAGTTTTATCAGACCAAGCAGCTGTATACTATATTATTAAATGGGGGAGAATATAAATCCGCTCAAGTGACTGATTGCTTTGTCCCAGGTGAGGACATGTCGGGACCAAAGAGCTCTGGTTCAGGCCCTAGCGGGAGGCTCTCTGCGGGCCGAGCCAGCAGTAGCGGGATGGGGGACAGCGACGACACCATCAAGGCCATCCTGGAGCAGGCGCGCCGGGAGATGGTGGCCCAGCAGCGAGACCAGGCCCTGCGGGAGATGGCAGTGTGCCATTGGGGATCCACAACCACCGCTGGCACGACCATCACCAACACCACCACCGACATTACCACTACGTCCAGCAGCTCCCCGACCGCCACCGAGCCTCGACCGCCATCGGTGAAACAGGAAGGTGTCGGCGTCGGCTTCTCTGTCCCCAACCCTCAGCTCCTCCAGCAGACGCCTCTGAGCGTCATCTCCCCGAAGGACTTTGTCCAGAACATCATCCGCAAAGTCAAGAGCGAAATCGGCGACACTAACTCCTACCAGGGCGGGAACTGGTCGGCCACCTCGGCCATGTCTCATCCTCTGACCTCTGTGTCGCCATCGCTGTCCTCCACAACGTCCTCTTCTTCCCCTGCGTCCGCCTTTGTGGGTCAGGGTTCATCATGGCTGGACCCTTGGCCGCGGCAGCCGTTCGGTAAGGAGCGAGAGCAAGAAGATGGCGGTATGTCCAGCGAGGGTGAAGGGTCACAGGTGAGGGTGAGGGTCAAGACGGAGCCTGGGGAGGAAGAACAGGACCAGGAGGCGGAGCATCTTTCGCCCTGCTCTGCCTATGTGGCACGCCCACCCAAAACAGTCGTCCCACCACTGACCCCAGATCAGTATGATGCCTTCACACACCAGCAGGTGGACACAGTGCTGTTGACGCGGCAGGTCAAAGACAGGCTGGCACAGAAGGGCATCTGCCAGCGCATCTTTGGGGAAAAGGTGTGTGTGTGTGTGTGTGTTTGAGTGCCTAATGACACCTTTACATGTACGAATATGAGAATACATTACGACTTTTTATAGCCTTGATGATTATAAGAAGTTTATATAACACTTTATCAAGTCTGGGACCTTAACATTTACCTCACTCACGTCAGATGATGCGCTACGTAACTTTAAGGCACTTCCGTGCAACGATCTGATGTTGGAGCCCTTCAGAGCGATTTCAAGCCCAATATTCTCTAACCGAACCAATCAGGGCTGCTGGCTGCTGTAGAGGGTGTGACGTAGCGAAGAAGCAACTGTTTTGAATCCAACCAATCCAATAAACGTAACCAGCGTCATCGGTTGGTTTCGATGTGATTGGCTGAAGTGTACATCAATTAAATTGATGGACAAGCCGTTTGTCCAGTTAGATTCAAGGATTTCTGGCTCCTGAAATAACTCGTCTATCGTTGATCATAAGATGTTCGCGCGTTAGCGCTACATCTGACGTGAGTGAGGTAACCTTAACATTGCATTAGACTGGTTATTAGCCTACTCTACTGCAGTGGTACATCATGAAAGAATTCAAAGCTAATTTCTGATACACATACATTAACTTATTACTCATATGCAGTAACTAATTTCTTATAATACTGTATTTATTTTTGATTACTTATAAATGTCATTTGTCATTCGTTTTGCAGGTGCTGGGTCTCTCTCAAGGCAGTGTGAGTGACATCCTGTCCCGGCCAAAGCCCTGGACTAAGCTGACCCAGAAGGGCAGAGAGCCGTTCATCCGCATGCAGCTCTGGATGCAGGACCAGCTGGGTCACAACATCAGTCCCAGTCCCCCAAACAACCCCTCCATGGGTATGTATTGTATTGCTTATTTCACACCTCAACATTCCGAGACTCTAAACCCATTTCATGGTAGTAAACTGAACATTCTACAGTATCATTGAAATGCATTGAATTTATCCCTCTTTCTGACTTGCAATCTGGTCATTTAACATTTAAAACATGTTTAAATTCTCTTTCTTTCAAATAATGCACATCTGAAGCCTACAAATTGGGAAGTGCATGAATATTCTAAAAGTTTCTATCTATACAGGACTTTCCAATTTGTGGGCTTCCCATGTGCATTATTTGAAAGAAAGTGGATTTAGACATGTTTTAAATGTTGTTACCCATTTTTTCAGAAGTCAGAAAGAGGGATAAATTCAATGCATTTCAATGTGAGAATGTTCAGTTTCTTCTTCTGTACTATCTTTGTGCTGGTGAGGGCTGAAAATCCATTTATTTTGTGTTCCTCATGAACCGAACCAAGTACCCCCAGGGGTACTCCTACCCCAGTTTGACAATCACTGTAAAACAATACTGATCTTGACAAAAGAGATGAAGTTTTTTTGTAGCAAGTAGCATTGTTTATTTGACACTGACTGTTATTTGTGTGCACATGTGCACTTTTACTGATCGCTTCCAGATCTTGACCCTGAGATGTCGAGCTCCTCACCCACCCTCCCAGATGAAGAGCAGGCTGGCCCCAAAATGGAGACGGGCAGCCTGAGCCTGGAGAGCAGCAAGGAGAACCAGCAGCCTCCCCAGCAGCAGCAACAGCAACATCAGCAGCATCAACAGCAGCAGTTGGGGGGTCCAGTGGGCTTTGGGCCCCTGGATCTGGCCCACCCTCCCCTGTCCACCCTGGATGTCCAGCAGCTGGCCATCCTGTCCCCTGAGCTGGACACCCTCAACATCACTAGGAGGGTGAAGGAGGTCCTCAACAGCAATAACCTCGGTGAGAGAACACATGTCTGTCTATATTTCTACTGTATGTGTCTTTTTGTCTGTGAGGCACTGGAGCAATTTTGTTGGTTTCAATGCAATTTCCCATTGCCAACCAACTACCGTAATTTCCCGACTATTAGCCGCAGCTTATACATTGATTTTGCATTGATTTCTTCCACTATGAGGTTAAAACAGGGGGGCAGTTAATATTGTGTTAATATGTTTGTTTGTTTTTTTAACTTGCATAAAATACTGTCCTGCGGCTTATACACAATGCGGCTTATATGAAGGAAATTACTGTAATTTGCAAACAGAAATGGATTTGTATTGACTGTGGTAACACATTTCCGGTATGGATAAATAAAGGCTATCCATCTATTTCTGACTGAGTTCTAGAGTTGACAACACAGTGGCCCAAAGAGTTATCTTTTGTGACAGATAATATTATGTTGCCAGATAGCATGGGCCTGTTATGGAATGTAATTGGTTAGGTTAGATTAGATGTTACAGCAAAGAATATTATGAAAACCAGTGAAACTGGATAGCTTAGATAGTTGCAACTGAAATCTGAAATCCAAGATCCAAAGCATTGCATTGATTCATCTGCCAGTATCTCTGTTTGACATTCTTGTGTGCGTGTGTGTGTGTGTGTGTGTGTGTGTGTGTTCTCAGGTCAGCGTCTGTTTGGAGAGATGATCCTGGGCCTGACGCAGGGCTCGGTGTCTGACCTGCTGGCTCGGCCCAAACCGTGGAACAAGCTGAGCCTGAAAGGCAGGGAGCCCTTCGTCCGCATGCAGTTGTGGCTCAAAGACCCCCAGAATGTGGAGAAGCTGAGGGAAATGAAGAAGATGGACAACAGAGGTCAGAGTGACACTAGTGTGTGTGTGTCATGTGTCGTGTGTCATGTGTCGTGTGTGTGTGTGTGTGTGTGTGTGTGTGTGTGTGTGTGTGTGTGTGTGTTAGAAGGGGGTAATTCAAACAATGTGTCAGTTAAAACCAGTTGAGAGAAACAGGAAAAGGATTCTTACTGAAAGGGTGTCCTTGCATGTCACAGATGCCTATTTTTGTCTGTTGCTTGCTTCACATATCATGTCAGGTAAGACGACTCTTCCTGACGTTAGGAATGTTCTTCCTCTTCCAGCGTACCTCAAACGGCACCATAATTTACTGAGCTCCAGCCTGGACAGAGAGTCTCCGGCCAACACCTCGGACATGGCTCTCGGCCTGGACCCTCTCTCTCATTCCAGCCAAGCCAAGAAGCCCAGAGTGGTGCTTGCTACCCAGGAGAAGGAGGCCCTGAAGAGGGCCTACCAGCTGGAGCCCTACCCCTCCCAAAGCACTATAGAGAGACTCGCGTCCCAGCTGGGTCTCAAGATAAGCACTGTCATCAACTGGTTCCATAACTACAGGTCAGAATGCTCAGATAATGTGGAGATTCTTGAAATGAATGTATGAATGTATGGCTGGTTTAATAATCGCTGTCCTGGAGATGATTCACAAATTACTTTAAATGTTTCTTTACTTAACCTGGAAATTAATTCATCACAAATTATTTAAATGTTGCTTACTGTAATAAATATAATCCAAAGCGAAACAAGCGACCCGCAATGTTGGGTTCTGGAATTGAACCGCCAACGCTCTATTGAATTTTGTTATGTGTTTTGACACTAAAATATGATTATTATTTATTTTTTTTACGATTTGATTGTTTGCTCTTGTTCCAGGTCTCGTATGAGAAGAGATTTAGAAGACAGAGAGCTGCTTAAAGCAGACATCTACAAACCTCTCCCCAATGAACTACAAGAGATGAGTTCCATGAATTGTAGCCAAAGTCCCTCCAAGGGTGACCTCTCCCTCAACATGCCTGTAGACTTGGTGACTGTCAAACAGGAACCCTGGGAACCAAGGGAGATGGAGGAAGAAGAAGCATCAGAGATTGACACACCCCCAACCAAATACATCTCCACTGGCATGCAATTTGCAGGCAGACTGGACATGAAGGAAGAGAGTTTCAGCAACCCGTCTCCTCGACTGTGTTCGCTAGTCAAGCAGGAGGTCAGAGGAGTGGAGTGTGGAGAGACATCAGCTTGCCTCCCAAAGCCAGACAGACTTGCAGGAACTCCGCCAGTGCACCATGTATCAGAGAAGCAGACTTTCTCTCACAGCTCTAAGGAGGGGTCTGAACCTGAACCCAATACTTCTGCTGTTTCCGCCGCTGCCTCTTCATCTCTCGTACACATTCTACCTCCAGTCTCTCCCCTCCCTTCGTCCACCACACCAACACCACTTACCTCAGAAACTGCTGCTGAGCTGACCAGTGGCCAGCATAGCCTTGGGACTGACCCCGGCACCCAGCAGCGTAGCGCTAAGAAGGCTAATCTGGACAACATCATCCATCGGTTGGAGCGGGCAGCCAACAGGGAGGAAATGCTTGAGTGGGAGTTTTAGAATAAAATGAATGGCCTCCCACATAATTACCACAGAGTTGGACCACACTGATAAGCTTTAGACTTTTTCTTAGAAAAAAAGGAGAAAAGAAAAGAAAAAAAATAGATGACCAGGAAAGGGACCATTTATGTCATGGCGCCCCTTGGAAAAAACTTTTGTCACTGTGCTGAATTTTGTGTGCATTTCCTGTGCTCCTTTAAAATTCTTTAAAAAAGGGTTAAAGACTACATAGAAGAGAGACTTAGAAAGTCCAGTGGAAGATTCTTGAAATGTATGAATGCATGGCTGGTTTAATAATCACTGTCCTGAAGATGAAAAAAAGAGGAAAAACATGTTATATGCATATATGGCAGCCATTTTATATTGGAGAAAATATTCATGGTGTAATGACTTCTGATTCACCGTTTGCCACTTGTTGAGATTAGAGGGGATGTTGGTCTAAAGCCACAGTGCACTATGTCTAAAAAGACTGAGAAAAATATATTAAGTAGCCACTTTGGTTTCCTTTTGCATTCTTTTCAACTCTTATGTCTAGATTAAAGCAGTCATGTTAGACTCTAAAGGAAATACATTTGGATTTTGACTAAGTTCATGTATTGTGTTTTGTAAGGTAACTTAATAATTATGGTTATATAGTTTGGTAGGCTATTAATATTACTAGGCTACAATAATGTGGAGGGAAACCCAATAAATCACAATTCTTCATATCAACTTGGTGTCTATTCTGCTCAATTTGCTGGATGTGTATTTTTATATATATATATATATATATATATATATATATATATATATATATATATATATATATGGCCTTGGCATGCTTGGCATGCTTCTTTTTTTTATTTATTTATTTTTTCTCAGCTGTCGCGCAAAAAGCTGGATTTATGATAAATATGTCGGCTCTAATCCGATTGTTAACAGTTAGGCGTTGGTTTGCAAAACATGTTTTTACATGTAATGACGGGCTCAGTGGCCTTGAATAGGCACCACAAGAAACCCCTGGTCGTTGTTTCTAATGGTTTGGGTTTGTGGAAATGACTTGCCTATAGGCGTAGAGCAGAGTAGCAGACCCTAGCTTAACGTGTATGTTATGTTGTATGTATGTTGGAATACTTTAGAAGTAACGAACATATTTAATGTTATCTAAAGGTAATCTGTCTTGTACGTAGTGGAGCCAAGTTAAAAAAAAAAAAAAAAAAACAAGGTTTGAAATGGGTTGCTGTCGTTTTGGGCTCAGCTGTACATCAGCTGTGACGATGATGTATCAGCTGATATCCAGCCACTGTTTACATTTCACTCTCGCGTACTAGTGCGTAGACACGTCAGAGCAGTGTACGTTACGTCATTACGTAATTTCGTTTTAGTGTTGGTAGAAAGCGATGGCGGCGGCTTAGCTCCAACGGGACGGATTAAGAAAGTACTGTTTACATCTTGTAAATTGCAGTACTCATACCCAATTTCAACAGATACATGGAGAAAGTGGATTCATGTGCAGGATGCAATGTTAGGTGAGTATGTCTGGTGTATTTCGCCATCGATGTGTTAAAGCAGCGGCCTCCGTTTTGGGTTCCGCCCTCTACCACAACAACAACAATAACGAGGCTGTCAGTGTCAACCGGTAGAAAACCATTTAGCTTCATAACGTTGAAAAATATGGAACTGAATATATGTACGTTCACATAATCCGCACTCTTTAATGAAGTTATGGATTTTAATTGGGTGTACTTTGCGTGAGTATTTTATTTGTTTATTGCTTGCTAACATTATGCTGTCAATAATGTGTAAACCCTAGTCTCGCTAGATGTTCACAGAAGTTAACGCTAGCAGGCTATCGCTAGTTTTGTTAACTAACGGCAACGTTAGCTGGCTTGGCTGGCTTGGCTAGCTCTCCAGCTAACGTAAGTCAAATAGGTAACGTTATCTAGTTAGCATTTAGGAATCGTGAGCTAGTGAGCTATATCACCAGAGAATATTAACATTACAAATACATAACGTCACAAGGCGGACTATTTTCATTGAAATTAATAAGCCAACTTGGTTTGAAAGCAGCCTCACATTAATGCATCTTCAGATTCACAGGCTGTAACTGTATAAACAATGTATTTTGGCATGCACATTTTGAAAACGAGTTAGCTCGGTGCTGCTGGTGGTTAATTGTATACTGGTGAAATCAGCTGACTTGGTTTCGTTCTCCAGTTAACACACATCTGAAAATCCTTAAAATAAACGCTGTAATTATGAGCTAATGTAATGATTGCAAATAAAACAATGTGAGTTTTTTTGTCTTGAGAACCCAAGTGTCCGGCTGTCAGGTTTCGTTTGGAAAGAGGGAAAATCTTTAGAATGAATTTCTCTTGTAACGCTGCGATTGCACAGCTAATGGAGGTAGACCAATATGCATTTTTTTCATTCATCATTCTCATCATTCCTTTGTTTCACAGATATACTCTTACCATTGCCTGACTACTAGGATCGATTAACACACCAGCAAGATGCAGCAAGTCAAACTAGTCTGAACCAAGCAAGAATTTAATTTTTTTCAGCTTTCCAGGTAATAGTTCTTTGGATGTCGTTCTCTGACATTTCTCTTCACATAGACAAAAGTAGACTATCGACATGTATTATGCATCATGCATTAAAATATATTTGCTTTTTTTAATTTCACCTTCATAAATTAGAAGTGGATGATTGATGAACTAAATTAAGGACAGATAACTTTTACCCAAAGCACTCAAAAGAGCAAAAGGGATAGTTCCTTATACAGTCTTATACCCTTATGCAGTATTTAGTGTGTTACTATGGATATACATATATTTGTGAATGATGTAAAGGTCATTTTTGCAACTAATTTTAAGCCCTTGAATGCAGTAATGTGAGAGTCATATGACACAGCGGTTGTTTTTGCTTTTGCCACCCCTCCTTTTTTTATTATGATCCCTCTGTGAAACTTCAAGCAGTCAAGTGACTGTGCTCACTGGAGGAGGGAGATTTGCAGGCTGCCGGATACACCAAGCTGATTATTTCACTGCTCACTCTCAGGCTGAGCGCTCCAATCCAACCCCCCCACCCCCCCCACTCTCTCTCCTAGTCGGGAAGTGTCCAGGTCTGGGTTTACCCACAGGTTAACCTGATGCCGGGATTTCAGCGTGGCCTTAAGCCAGCTCTGCTGGGCTGGAAGCTTTTGTTTAAGACTCCCAGGTGAGGTCGATCCTTTGCAGATGGCACAGTGCCAGAGATGTTATCCTGTGTTGGCTCTGCCCGTGGTCTTGCACTTGATCAGAGTTGCAGCTTCCAAAAGGCTGGGCAAGACATTTTCCTAACCTGGAATTCACCTTTTAGTCTTTCATAACAATACAGAAGCTTTTAGCTAGGGATGTTTTTGAAGATTTTTTTTTCATTGCCATAAAATCTCTTTGTAGTTAGTCTCTCCTTGCATTGAACATTCACAGAGGTGAATCCTTCAGATGGCAACATTTAAAAGGTGAGGGCGTCGGATTCCAGGACTGTCGCTTCTCCACCTCTGCTCAGGCAGATTTCCTCTCTAATCCAGCTTTACGTCAGGAGGGAGGGCACACAGAGGGCAAAGGTCAAGGGGCTCCAAGGGGTCAGCGCTGGTGGCATGACGAGTGCAATAGATCAAATTCAAGCACTTGGATCCTGTCCAGTGTCAACTGTGTAATGGAGTTTATAGATGGGTCTGTTTTTTTAGTAATGACGTTGGATGGGAGCAGCACCTACGCAAGGAATGCTTTTAGGGTCTTTATATATATACTAGGAGAACATATAGAGAATGTTTCATGTGTACTTTAGCCGAAGAAGTCAGAGAGACACACTGTTAGTGTAAGTGCAATGGACCATATAGAATGGTCTGTTTATAGTATGCGTGTCTTGTTTGTGTGTGTGTGTGTGTGTGTGTGTGTGTGTGTGTGTGTGTGTGTGTGTGTGTGTGTGTGTGTTGCTGTCCTGGCTTGGCCTTATCATTGGGAAGGGTAGCCACTCATCTGGCGCTAGGGGGGGGTGTATCTGAGCTGTCACTCTTTCTGTAGTTTATGGCTGTCTGTGTGCTCAATTACTACAACTGATCTGAGATTATATAACAGTCTGCACTTCGCCCTTGCCAAACCACACACACACACACACACACACACACACACACACACACACACACACACACACACACACACACACTTTCTCTCTCTCTGGGCATGCACTTACAGAGCCATCAGAGACTACCCTTGTGAAACATTAACAAACAACAACAAAAACAAACTAACTAACTAGCAAACAACTATGACAAAACAAAAGCTGGAATGCAGACTGCACACCCTCGTGACTGGAACAGCCATTGCTATTGCCATGTTTCGTTTGCCATGGTATTCCTCTGGCATAGCTGAGATATTTTGTGATCTGCTGAGATGTGAATGAGCTGATTGTGGCGCGGTGTTAATGAGTTGTGTGGCATGAGGACGTGCGAGAGAGAGAGAGAGAGAGAGAGAGAGAGACAGACGCGAGAGCACTTGGGCCAGAGTGCTTAGAGACATGTCAATGACAATCAGGAACAGAACAAGCTACATTTGGTGACATTTGTGGCGCTTTGGGCAGATGTTAAAGGAACACAGAGAGTTACGGCTATGTCGTTATCATTGGACAGAGTTTGATACTGTCAGCAATAACTGCCAGCCCCTTAACTTGCCTACTTAACCAGTCGAGTGAGAGGAAGAGCAATTCCAGTATTTCATGTACTTCTTTCACTTTCATTGCAGTCACACCTTACAGGTATTATAAACTTGGTGACCGTGGAAACACTCCTCAAAACACAGCGCTACTCGCTCTGGCTCCTCGTTAAGATTTTTCTCACTCAATCAAATCGGAACCTTTACCTGACTATAGGCCTGCGGGTTATCACCTTGCTGGTAAGTCACTGTGTAGTGTGTGGAGTCAGTCTCTCTCTCTCTCACACACCTGAATGCTCCAGGCAAGGATTTTAGAGTTAGGAGAGGAAGCGCAATGAGAAGAGAAGTTGGGTGATATATGTGATGTACAATACTGGGAACATGGCGTCAGGCTGCTCCAGAGGGAAGTTCCGCAAACACCAGAGGGGTCTTCTATTAGGAGGTTTATGACTCCTAACCTTAGTGTGTGGTGAGTGTTCTGCTGCATAATGGCTGCCGTGCATCACCCAGGTGGGTGCTACACATTGGTGGTGGTTTCCACAGCTTCCACTGTAAAGCGCTTTGGGTGTCTTGAAAAGCGCTATAGAAATGTAAGGTTGTGTTGTTATTGTTGTTCCTTACCTTAGCCAGGTTTTCCAATTAGTGCTTTTTTTTGTGTGGAAACAAGAGTGGAACTCAACCAAACCAAGCTAAGTAGGGCCGAGTAGAGTAGAGCCGAGTTTGTACAGTATGGAAAAGTGTCATTGGCCTCCTTCTTGGTATAGCCTACTGCCCCTGCTGAGCTCAGATATGCTTGTGGAGCCTGTTTATGGTTTTCAGCATATTGCGGAGGTGTGCCTGCTTCCTTGGAATTGCTACCTTCTGCAATGTTTGCATTTCCATCCACTCTGCCACAATCTCACAGCTGGTGAAATACCGATACTCACTCCAGCCTATTGCTCATCACACTGGCTAATGGCTAGTCTCTATCTATCTGGCTAGTCACTATCTCACCTTTGCTCTGGGTTTATCACCTGATGTTTTTTTTTTTTTTTTTAGTGGGTGTGCAGGAATGTTTTATATCTACAATAATCTTATCCGGTCCTCTTTTTTTTCTTGACCTTTTTTTTTTTTTTCTTTCTTGGTTATTCTTGACTAACACGTTTTTAGAAGGGTAATTGCATTGCACACACAATGCCTTATACTTCTGCTTAGAGCGCTGACTTAAGAGTTTTAAAAAGGGACCTTTTTATTTCATTGTGCCATTCAGGCAAGGCCCTTGTCTTTCATCCCATGGGCAGTGGTTGAGTGGAGGCTGTCCCAGGTGGCCTTGGAGGCGGTGTCCCAGCTCTGGGGCTCTGCGGCTGGGCCGTGGGAGCAGGCTGACCTGGTGGTGAGCTGGATCCCTGCTTGAGGTTGGCAGGACATATCCTACCAGCTCTCTCCCCAGTCGCTCGCCAACCCAGCCTTTTTCAAACTAGGCCTACATTGTCTCCGTACTCAGGAGATTCTCTCATAGTAGTTTTATCAGAGAGTCATCTGACATTTCTGAAGTTCCTCAATATGGAATGCACTGTATTGTTACTCAATTGTGACCATTGCATTTTTGCAATGCATGGTTGCAACACTGTAGGGGTGTGTGTGTTTGGGCTTGTTTGGTTGGTAAGGCCTGGAGGCTACGAACCTGTATTGCATGACATAGCCTACTATTAATGTACTGTATGTGGGGGTGAAAGCCTGTGTTTTTGTGACCCCTTTATCAACCCCCTCTTTATCTCTCAAATGTATAGGCTATATTTTCCATCAGGTGTGTGTGTGTGTGTGTGTGTGTGTGTGTGTGTGTGTGTGTGTGTGTGTGTGTGTGTGTGTGTGTGTGTGTGTGTGTGTGTGTGTGTGTATCTATCTCAAGAGATTGAGCAAGCAGACTGAACTGAATGCCCTCTCATACAGTGGAGGGCGGGGGTTTTAACTTTGGCACTCTAGCCTCCAGCTAAAGTGAGGGTCAGAGGTGCTGTATGTATGTTTGTGTGTGTATAGTGTATGTACCTATAAATCTTGTTTCTCTCCCAAGTGGGAGACCGCGACAGCCTCTCCCAGTCTGCAGATTGAAGTGACTTCTGTTTGCTTACAGTTTTACAAGCACAGCTAACTCTCCCAGCCAATAGGCCTGGGCCCACATACAGAAGCACTCTACTGTTCACCCACGTGTGATTAAACACAACAGAGTGCATGAAGTATGGTGTTATGGTGCGCAAATGAATGGAGCTGTTATTATGTACTGTATTTACCAAAAAAAATATGAAATGGTGCCACATGCTGATGTAATGATGATGTATTCCTTACATTTCTGTACCTCTCTCTCCCTCTCTCTCTCTCGCTCTCTCTCCCTCTCTCTCCCTCTCTCTCTCTCTCTCTCTCTCTTTCCTTCTCTGCTCCAGTTCTCCGTGTGACCCTCCCGTCTGAGTTTCAAGATCAGTGTTCTCTGCCAGGCTCGCACTCCCCTCGACACAAAGGACTGGTGTTCTCACGAGTGTGACCCACCCCCCCACCCCCCCTTCCCTCTCTCCACCACCGTGGGAGCCATGGTAACTAAACGCTCGCTCCCGTTATGGCTTACAACCTGACTGTGTCACAGGTCGAGCAGCGAGTGTGCACGAGCACGAGCACACTCGCTGGGCGGCCATTTTAACCCCGCCGTCCTGCTACCACAACGAGCACCACCACTGAACCCCCTTTAGTTTCCTCAGACTAGTCTCAGTAAGCAAACCATGGATGAATCCTAATGTCCACCCTATGCCATAAACCCTGAATCCGCAAAGACTTAACTGGCATGAACTGGCCAATCACAAGGCAGACTCCATTCTTGGTAAGTCTTTGAGGGTTCAGGGTTTAGGGTTCAATGGGGACATTGAGATTCAAACCATGTCTCAGAGAGAACACCATGTCTCTCTCTCTCTGTAGTATCTCACGCAGTAACGTCATGACAAGAAAAACAAGCCCAGAAAAAGGATGTGGTGTCACAGCCACAATGTCAAAACAACAACAACCAGGGCGCCAAAAAGGATGTGGTGTTGTGACATCAAACCTGTATGTGTGTACTGTAGGTGTAGTAAAGGCAATACACAGACATGACTGTAGTCTTATGGCTTCAGTTGGTACCCTAGCCAGGATGCTAATGAAGCTGTGGGGAGGATGTAGCCTGGTAAGCAACCCTATAACATTAAAATGTATAGTCTGGCATCGATAGATAGATAGACCGAACTCAATCGTTGGCGGAACAAGGCAGTTATCATCAGTTAACTACTTCTGCATGTCATAGGAAGGCCTATGACCAATCAGAGGAACAAACAAGATGTTAATGTTAACAAATGACAGTTGTTTTTGGCAAAGCTCGCCCTCAACCAAGAGCGTTGTGATTAGTGAACACCAACAGCATCGTCCAATTAAATTCCCTTTGGCTTGCTGCTAGAGGTACTGGCTGAGCAAATCTATTTGCCGCCGATAGAGTAGGTCTAGATTTCTAGGCTTGGGAAGATGGGATTCTAGTGTGGTTGCTAGTGGAGTGGTGTGGGCTCATGGAAGTGGTGGTAGACTATTGCCAGTGATGTGGATGTCTAGTGGCAGTGGCAGTGCCAACCATAGAAATTATATAGTAAAAC
>JAODXP020000008.1:24428392-24443392 GCA_027497455.2 Sardinella longiceps | reverse complement strand
ACACTCAGTCACACACACACACACACACACACACACACACACACACACACACACACACACTAGACTGAATGTCTGAGTTAGTAGAGCGGCGGAAACCTCAGGCTCCACCATGCTGTCTTGCTTTAGTGTGTGCCTATTGTAGAAACCATCTCAGCAATTCACATTCACATTCACATGCACTCCCCCTGGGGGGACGTTTCAGTGTTTGCCTATTTCTGGCCCCCTGGAATGAAATGAGGATTGAGCTCATGCAACTTTGAGAATGTCTTGTTGACAGTTGTGTGAAGAGCAGACTTTACATCACTTGTAGTAGTTGCGTGACTACTCTCGTCAGGTTGCTGTCAGCAATGCTGTCTGCGTTGGCGTTATTTATCTGCGTGTTTTTTTTTTTTTTTTCTTTCCAAAGAATTTGGCTGGAACTGATATTAAAAGCTTCGCTGGAATGAAGCACCCACACAGAACAATGCTACATCACTCGGTCAATCGCAATCTTTTCCTTTCCCTCTGTCAGTCAGTCTGGGGAGTGTTTCCTAAAACCATAGTTGCTAGCTAAGCTGCTTTGTTGGTTGCTAAGCTATTGCCCATTGCCAACTAACTAAGTTGCTAACTTGTTAGCAACAGACAGACAGGATCATAGATATGAAGTAACCTAGATACCGCATTGTCCGTCAAGTTCTATTAGGTGGAATAGGTCAACATGGCTGCCATATTGGTTAGGGCAACACTTGCCAATAAGTTAGCAACTTAGTTAGTCCTGTTCATAGAATTATATAGAAGCCTCCTAGTCTTCTATATAATTCTGTTGACAGGACTAACTTGTTAGCAACTATGGTTTTGGGAAACAGCCCTATGTAGGCTGCAGACTGGTAGATGAATGTGGTAAGAGTGGAGCAAACGTTGCGTCTGTTTGTTGGCCTGCACTTGGTCTGGGCTTCTCACGCAGGATTTGTCTGTCTTTTTGTCAGCCCTGTTGCGTAAACTCCAAAGTAGACCGCATACTGTAGCTTTGATAAAAGCACCTCTTAGAGCCATAATGGCCTCCAGCCTCCCCTAACTTCTTATCAACTCTTCCAGCCCAAACTTCTACAGTAGTAGTAGTAGTAATCGCACAGCTGTTAGCTGTTAGCAAGTAGCTTACAGATTTGGGATTGATTATCAGTGAAAGATGCAAATGGGTAAAGTTGCTCAGGGCAAAGGCTTCTGCCAAATAACTCACCGTCACCTTAACCCTGTTCTGACCTTCTCTCTCTCTTTTTCTTCTCTGTCTGTTTCTCCGGCTATCCCAGGTTCCCCTGCAGCTGATCGAGAGCGTGGAGTGCCGGGACATGTTTCAGCTGCAGGTCATCTGCAAAGACTGCAAGGTCATCAGGTATGGAGCAAATAGACCAATGCTTAACCACATTCAGATGGCCTTAAAGATTGCTGCACAAATATGGGATACTGCCTATCAAAAAAGTGTCCTAAAAAGTATATGAAATCAAAATAATCATTTGTAAATCATATGGTGAGTAGCTTGCTGCAAGGCTGTGATGAAGATTTCCATACAGTAGCTTCTTTCACTGTATGTTCACACCAAGAGCTACTAAAGCTGTAAAATCGCCGGACGTCATTCACTTTGTATGGACAATCCATAAAAGCGAATGAAGCGACAAAAGCGACTAGCGACTAAATTTGGGTGACCAAAAATTGTGCTTTTAAGCTGTAAATCTGAACCGCTGTGCTGTATATGGAATGACAATGGGCACATCATGAGCAATTAGACTAAGTTGAGCGAACACAGGGATTTTAGCAGCTACTTTTTTGAACGACAAAAGCGATTTGACTGCTTTAGTAGCTCTTGGTATGGACATACAGTACACTGTCCAGTCAGGGGTGTGATGTATTTCCCTGATGATGTGTGATGGCTAAGAGTTGGTGATGAATGTGAGTTGTGTGTGTCTGTGTGTGACCGTTGACCTCTTTGACCTCTGCCCCCGGGCTACAGGTGTCAGTTTGCGCAGGCGGAGCAGTGCCAGGATTGGCTGAAGCGTCTGGGGGCTGTGGCACGCCCGCCCTCTCAGCTGGATCAGCTGTTCGCCTTCTCCTTCCACGTCCACACCGAGGAGGAGCAACAGGCCCACAATGACATCTGCAGAGCAGGTAACACACACACACAGACACACACACACAGACAGACAGACAGACACAGACACACACACACACACACACACACACACACACACACACACACACACACACACACATAGACAGGGCCCACAATGGCCTCTGCTGGGTAGGTAACACACATGTGGAAGAGACGAATGCGCAGACAGATACACACACACAGAGACACAGAGGAGCACCAGGCCCACAATGACATCTGTAGGTTAGGTAACAGAGACAGAGAGACACACACACACACACACACACACACACACACACACACACACTGGCAGGAGTGCAACAGGTGCCCACAGGCACTGCATTCATCTGTTGTGCTCTCATTATTCATACACGCACACACACACACACACACACACGCACACACACACACACACACACACACACACACACACACACACACACACACGCACACACACACGCACACAGATACAAGCACATTGTTTGTGCTTTCTGCATTCATGAAGGGGAAAGATCTAATATAATACTGTGCACACACATACTGTACTTGTGAGTTCAGCTATTCATACACTCTCTCCTCGCCTAGAGGCACAGTTGGCCCTAATTTGCACACATATTCAAACCTGCATAGCTCAAATGTCAGCTCCGAGACCTCATGAGTTTGGCCTGCAGTACAATCCTAACATACCTGTTCACACCTACAGTAGTCACCTCACCAAGCAATCAATAACCCATACTGCTAGTGTACACCCTCCTCAAATCATCGGAATGCCTAGAATTCCGCTACTTGTCTTGTCTTTCTGACACACACTCCTTGATACACACCCTAGGTGACCATGTGACGTCTCGCTTCAAGAACGAGGTGGCGCGCATGGGCTTTGACATGGACAGTGCATGGAGGATATCAGAAATCAACCGCGGCTTCAGGTGACATTCAGCTCCCCTTTTGCCCCACCTCTCCCCATTGTGTTTGGTGTGTGTGTGTGTGTGTGTGTGTGTGTGTGTGTGTGTGTGTGTGTGTGTGAGACACTACTGTCAAACAAGGCCCGGGCCGTGACTTCACACACACACACACACACACACACACACACACACACACACACACACACACACACACACACACACACACCATTTAAATGGCCCATTTGAAGACACCAGTGAAAGAGCCCCTGTCAGAATGGGATTAGATAGCTCAGACTTTCCTGACACAAATCTCTTGAGATGTCAGAGAGCACTCAGCCTCTCTTTTGTGAAGCAGAGCAGCAGCATCATCATCACGTCACATGACCTGTCTAGAACATTCCGAGAACAGCCTCTTTGTCTTCACAAATACAGTAACAGTGCAGCAGCCACTGAGTGTTGTTGTGTGAAGATTGCTGTTGCCAATTCAATACAATTATACAAAAGGACAACTTCCATAAATCATGTTATGACCTCTAAAGTGTGTGGAAGTTGTTATTCCACCCATGTTTTTTTTTTTTTTTTTTTAATTATTT
This sequence comes from Sardinella longiceps, assembly GCA_027497455.2. Classification (NCBI taxonomy): domain Eukaryota; kingdom Metazoa; phylum Chordata; class Actinopteri; order Clupeiformes; family Clupeidae; genus Sardinella; species Sardinella longiceps. The sequence goes on along the minus strand of JAODXP020000008.1, from coordinate 24,439,775 downwards.
CTCAATTGTTTGTGGGGGAAAAAAGCAGTAACTGACGCACTTAAGTTTGACATTCAGCTCCAATCCTCTAACAAACAATTAGGCTTCTATGGACTTGAGTTTCTCTACAAAACTGTGTCTCCACAGTGTTGGCAAACAAATGCACCGCTGTCTCAGATGACAGGCTGGGCTTTCTGGGCTGATGTCAAGCTGACCTGACTCAGTGTGTGATTAAAGGGACAGCAGGCAACTTTTTGCAGTAAAACTAATAAACCTCCAAAAAGCTACATAAAAGGCATGCAAAACTGTTTGGTTAAGTTGATGAGGCAGACCATAGTGTGTTTAACACTCTTGTCCTGTGTGTGTGTGTGTGTGTGTGTGTGTGTGTGTGTGTGTGTGTGTGTGTGTGTGTGTGTGTGTGTGTGGTTCTAGGCTCTGCTCCAGTTACCCAGAGCTCCTTCTGGTGCCGGCGTGGGTCACCGATAAGGAGTTGGAGAACGTGGCAGCATTCCGCTCCTGGAAGAGGTTCCCTGTGGTGGTCTACAGGTGTGTGTGTGTGTGTGTGTGTGTGTGTGTGTGTGTGTGTGTGTGTGTGTGTGTTTATGTTTGTACTAGTTAGCATGACAAAGATAAGTTGTGTGGGTGTTATTTGTGTGAGGTATCACATGGATAGCAAGAGTAAAAAAGTCAACACAAGTCAACCAAGGCTTGTCTGTGGAAAGAAACGAAATACACGCATGCATGTGGACTGGCATGACTCAGGCATCAGAGCACTATGTGTGTGTGTAAGGTGGGTGTGTGTTTATGTTCCGGGCTAGTTAGCATGACAAAGCTAAGTCATGTGGGTGTTGTTTGTGTGTGTGAGGTGTTGGGAATCAAAATATGAAGGCTTGTGTGTGAGTGTGAAAGTAAATAAAAGTGGACTGGCATGACTCTCTCTCTCTCTCTCTCTCTCTCTCTCTCTCTCTCTCTCTCTCTCTCTCTCTCTCTCTCTCTCTCTCTCTCTCTCTCTCTTCTCTCTTTCTCTTCTCTCTCTTCCTCTCTCTCACTCTTTTCTTCTCTTCTTTCTCTCTCTGTCTCCTTTTCTCTCTCCCTCCCTTCTTCCCCTGTCCCAGGCACCAGAGCACGGGTGCTGTGATTGGCCGCTGTGGGCAGCCCGAGGTGAGCTGGTGGGGCTGGAGAAACGCTGAGGACGAGCAGCTGGTGCAGGCCATCGCTAAGGCCTGCGCCTCCAACGGCAACGCGCTCACGCCGCTTAGCAACGGCTCCTGCGGTCACGCGCACACCAACGGCACCAATGGGAACGCAGGTCTGCACATGTGGAGAAATAACTTTACTACATTTTAGGCTAGACAACAGCAAACCAGTACACACACACACACACACACACACACACACACACACACAATCGCGCTTACATACATACACACGTATAAGCACACACACACACACACACACACACATGCACATTCACACCATATTGCATGTAGTTTTGTGAACATTCTGTAAAAAATGGTGGTGTTGAAGGCCTAGCGTCTAAGGAACCTGGCTAGCATGCTAGTAGCCTGGAAAATGGTGGGTTCGAATCCTAAGCTACTCCAGGGTAACTGACCCTGATGTAAATGATTGCTGGCAAAATGTAAGTCGTAAGTGACTGCTAAATGCATAAATGTAATGTAAATGTAAATGGAGTTGTTGATTTGGCCTTGAATGTGTCTGTCACAGACCCCGTTGCCAATGGTGATGTAGCAGCGGAGCCGGCTGCCCCGCCTCCAGAGAAGCTGTTGATATTGGACGCCAGGTCATATGCTGCAGCAGTAGCCAATCGGGCGAAAGGAGGTGGCTGCGAGTGTCCAGGTAAAAGCCAATTAGAGGCTTGGAAGTGTGGTTCAAATTACTGAACAGAGCTCAGCCTCTCTGCAGTCCCACGGGTATCACTCCTGTGGAAGGCCGACATTTCATGTAACGGTATCTGATTGTGTGTGTGTGTGTGTGTGTGTGTGTGATGAACAATGACTGCGTGTGTGTGTGTGTGTCTGTGTGTTTTTTTTGTTTGTGATAAAGTGTGTGTTTATTTGTGTGTGTGTGTGTATGCATGTGTAATGATGTGTCCTTTTGTGTTGCTCCAGAGTACTACCCCAACTGTGAGGTGGTGTTCATGGGAATGGCTAACATCCACTCCATCAGGAAGAGCTTCCAGTGCCTGCGCTCGCTATGTGCCCAGGTGCCCGACCCTGCCAAGTGAGTCAGTCCCCCAGGCCCCTGTGCCCTCCACGTTTCAGCCTGTGGCCTCAGAACCTTAGTACTGCACATCTGTAACATCAAGCAACCACATGCAGTTGAACTCCGCTTAGAACCTTAGAACCTAAGATCCTAATCTCTGTGTAACATTTTTCTCTCCCTCTCTTTTTCTCTCTCTCTCTCTGTTTCTCTGTCTCTCTCTCTCTCTTTCTCTTTCTTTCTTTCTCTTTCTCTCTCTCTCTCTCTCCCTCTCTCTCCCTCCCTCTCTCTCTCCCTCTCTCTCTCTCTGTCTCTAGCTGGCTGTCTGCTCTGGAGAGCACTAAGTGGCTACAGCACCTGTCTCTGCTGCTGAAGGCGGCGTTGCTGGTGGTGAACGCGGTGGACCGTGACAGACGACCCGTGCTGGTGCACTGCTCCGACGGCTGGGACCGCACGCCCCAGATCGTGGCGCTCTCCAAACTCCTGCTGGACCCCTTCTACCGCACCATAGAGGTGAGGCATAGAGAGAGAGAGAGAGAGAGAGAGAGAGAGAGAGAGAGAGAGAGAGAGAGAGAGAGAGAGAGAGAGAGAGAGAGAGAGAGAGAGAGAGGAAGGAGTGAGGGATACCAGTAGATAAACGGAGAGAAGGAAGAGTAATGGAGAGAGAGGAGTGAGGGCATGGAGGGAGAGAGGGAGGAGTAAAGGATGGAGGAAGAGTGAAGAGAAATGGAAAGGAGGAGTAAGGGATAGATGGAGAGACATGAAAGAGAAAATAAAGAGGTAGGAGTGAGGAATGGAGGGAGAGAGGGATAACTGGCAGGAGGAAAGTATTGGAAAGAGAGAGAAGAGTGATGGTTGGATGGATGATGATGATGATGGAGTGATGAAGAGAGAGAAAGAGATAAGAAAAAAAAGAGGGTGTGAGTTGGAGATCAGTTTGAAAGGTGTGACAAAATTTAGTGTGTGTGCGTGTGTGTGTATGTGTGTGTGTGTGTGTGTGTGTGTAAATGATATGCAAAAGCCACACTGTATGCTGCGGCGTCACAATGACCTCTGCTTAGAGCTAAGTGGGCCCTTCTCCAAATGACCCTTTGAACACATCTGCAAGCACTGCCGTCTTCAAAGGAACAATAGCCCTCCACAGAGTACCTAAATGCTTCCAGCAGTACCACTGACAGAGAACAGTGCACCATGCACTTGCATTCTTAAAGGGATAGTCCATCCTTCTATGAAATTGGGCTGTTCATTCCCTTACCTGGTGTTACATGTGTGGGTAAAAGCATTTTGATCTCGGTGCATGTGTTTTCCTAGTCTAGCAACATCAATTTTAGCTCCTTTTGAGCTATAGCTCAGCATAGGTGCTGGAATGGAAAGTAGCCAGATAGTCTTTGTCAACATTACATTCCAGCACCTATGCTAAGCTAAAGCTAAAATTGGGGTTGCCGGACTAGGAAAACGCAAGCACTGAGACCAAAATGCTTTCACACATATGTAACTCCAGGTAAGACGGTGAATAACCCAATTTCATAAAAACATGGACTATTCCTTTAAGAAGTGAAACTACAATCGGTTAGCTACAATTTGGCTCAGGTGAGGTCAGAATCTGCACTAGGCTTTTTTGGAGCCAGAGCATGCATAGGTAACAGAGAAATCGACAGGTGTGGCCCAGAAGCAGAGAGTCATGTTAACCATGTAATCTTCTAATCCCAGTGGCTTTGGGTTTAACTAGGCGTAGGCTGTTGTGTTGTTGTTTGCTAGTCACTGAGTGGATGTTGTTGTCTGACGGACCAGAGGTGCCAGTTTGACAGCAGAGATGGCAGTCTAGTCAGAGACATCATCTCACTTTAGGGTGGAAGAGGTTCAGGGCAGGTCAGACTCAAATACTCTTGCTTTCACATACACCTAAAAGTGAAGTAAAATTGTAGCCTGATTGCTATTGACTTTCAAAGCTCTGCGAGACTTTGGTCTGACCAAGAGCCTGTAGCGCTGTAATTTCTCAAAGCGCATGGTTGACCTGCCTCCCTCTAATGCCTCGGTTTGCTACTCGTCCATGTTAGAAAATGCTGTGCCGAAGCAAAACCAATCACACCACTCTTTCCTCTGACGTGTGCGATGCGAGGGGAACTGCTTGAGAGCTGTTGGAGCTGCTCAAAGTTGATTTGTTCCCGACCAAGGGGGTGGAGTTCAATATTTTTGTGGAACTCATAAATCCGTTCAGATCAGCAGCTGGCCAAACAAGTGACAGCAACGCTGAAGGCGTTACGTCACTGGGAGAACGTGCTAGGCTAGTAAAATGGACTCTTATTGGCTGGTAGCGGATGCTTTTATCTTAAGCCACATTGACTTGCAATGTGGGGTTTGGGAATTTAATTTCATAGTAAGAAATTTGTCATAATGTGATATCACAATATGGAGTTCCAATAATACTATAGATCAGCTATGGTTAAATATCACCCATCCCTAATCCTAATAATCATAGAGATGCCATGACACTGAATGTGTGTCACAAAGCTGATGATGTGTTAGGTGAATGAGTGAGTCACCAGTAAGAGTGTCCTTCTAGGCTGCCCAGAGTAGCTGAGGTTTTATAGCAGTGAACTGGTCAAACCAGACTAGAGAACGTCAGTAATGTTCAGCAGCAGGTAAATGCATTTAACTACTAGCCACCCACGCAGAGCTTATTATATCTGTGTGTGTGTGTGTGTGTGTGTGTGTGTGTGTGTGTGTGTGTGTGTGTGTGTGTGTGTGTGTGTGTGTGTGTGTGTGTGTGTGTGTGTGTGTGTGTGTGTGTGATATGCAAACAGTGCTGAGGACAATGAGATTGACAGGTGGTGTGAACGTTCCTTTGGTGTGTTGTCACACCTCATGCAGAATTTCCTCAGAAGTTGATTATGAACTTCTTGGTTAGTCCATTGAACGTATTGTATAGTAATGGGGTGGTGAACACAGGTGTTGAAACGAGATGAACGTGATGCGATGAAATGCTAGCTATGTTTGCCAACCCCCCCTCCTCCCCGACTTTAAAGGCAAAAAGATTAGTCTGAGCAGGTTTTGTGGATAAAGCATATAGAGAAGTAAAGAAAGTATTCTACAGAACATTCTGACTTTACTGAGTCACATACCACATGTGGCAGTCACGAGGCTTTATTGTTTTTATAGAACACATAAGAACACATACCTCCCTGCTGTCACGTCTAAAGTATTTAAAGTCTTTGGGTTTCTTTTTCTGCATGCATGTTCAGTTAGTCAGCTCTGTACTTTTTTAACCAAAACCTCTTAGTCCAAAAGCTGCTAAAGCTGCTTTTGACAGTCACCTGTCTTTGACCGTAGAAATATTACTGAACCATTATAGAATTAACATGCTGTAGTACCTGGTTATGCAATTAAAATGTATTTAAATGTATTCATCGTTAGGTCACAAACTTTAATTCCACACCTCTTCCTGTTTCGGCCCCTCCTGTCCACAGGGCTTTCAGGTGCTGGTGGAGACGGAATGGCTGGACTTCGGCCACAAGTTCGCCGACCGCTGCGGTCACGGCGAGAAGGCGGACGACCTGAACGAGCGCTGCCCCGTCTTCTTGCAGTGGCTGGACTGTGTACACCAGCTGCAGAGGCAGTTCCCCTGCTCCTTCCAGTTCAACGAGGCCTTTCTGGTGAGCACACAGCACCCCCTACAGGGCTGGAGGCTGCATGCCAGTCCCCTTCACTTTTAAATGTGGGAAACACATTTAAGCACAAAAGACAAACTCAGAATCCTAATGAATGTCTGAAGACTGAGTCTACTGTTGGTTGTTTTGGTGTTGTATCACTACTAGTTCTATATGTACAGTAAGTAGTCTTAGTAAGTAGTGATCATTTAGTTTGGAGACCCACCTATTTTTTTTCGTAGAGGAAGCGTGGTTTACGATTGTCCAGAGCCATTTGTTTGGCGCTACGAATGTCTCATCATAAGCATCTTTATATAGCCGATAGCTAATCAATTATACGAGAGCCACCATATGACGTGAAATCAAATTGAGCATGTGATTGTGATCTCCGATTGGATCCTAAAAGCAGGGTGAGAGATCGGCCATAGACACCATACTGCTTTGCAGAACGAAATGAAATGGAGCATGCAAAGCATACTCCCAGGCTCACATGTAAGGGGCAGAAAACATTTACATTTGTTGTGATTATTCCTTATGGTTGTTGAAAACAGACTTTTTTGTGATTGTTTTTATCAAAGTTAAAAAATAAATAAATAATAATAATAAAAAAAAACACATTAAGGACACGTACATATACTATAACAATAGTTGGTTGTTTTCTACCATCATTGTTGGGCAGTAACAGAGATGGTAGAAAACAGACTATTTTTTAAAAGCCAAATAAATGTTGGTAAAGACTGGTATCAGGGAATCTCATTTTCTTTTTTTTTTCTATGATGTACGTTTTATGACTGACTGTCTCTTTTATGACTGACTCTTTCATCTTTTATGAGAGACTTATCAGGTATATTTGTAGCCTTTTGTACTGTATCTTCTTTCACTTTTTGCCTCGGGCCTGTCCTTGCCTCTTTGAGCGTGAATGTGGTTTCCCCTTTACCAGTATGTGAAGTTTAGTCTCAGCTTGAAGTGTGGCTTATCTTTGTTGACATCTGCATCAAGTTGATTTCATTTCAGCTGATCTGGAGGGGGATATTTTTTAGTTGGTATGGGGAGACGTGTTGAGTCTTGTGAAGAAGTTACTGTGCTTTTGTCTTGATGTACTAAAATAGTGTGTGTGTGTGTGTCTCTCTCTCTCTCCCTCCCTCTGTTTGTGTGTGCGCCTATGTGTGTATGTGTGTGTTTGTGTGTGCTTGCCTGTGTGTGTATATGCTGTGCCTGTTTGTGTGTGTGTGTGTGTCTCTATCCAGGTGAAGCTGGTGCAGCACACCTACTCGTGTCTGTTTGGGACGTTCCTGTGTAACAGTGGGAAGGAGCGCGCGGAGGGCTGTGTGCAGCAGAGGACCTGCTCTGTGTGGTCACTGCTGCGTCCGGCACACAGGGCCTTCCGGAACATTCTGTACTCACCACACTCCGAGACGGTGAGCTCCGCTCCACACACACACACACACACACACACACACACAAAGACAAACCTCAGTAATACACACACTCAGGTCTTGGGTGCTCCTTGTTGGTGCCCCCACCTCCCTCCAATGTAGGCCATTTCCTCCTGCATTTCTGTACTTCTCACAAATAAGCTGACACCAGACATAATTTCAATGCTTTTTTTTTTACACCAGTAATCATATGCATATGCATGTGACAAATAAAAAAAATCCTTCCTTCCTTCCTCATTCATTCATTCATGTGTGCTCATTCACACCCACTAACGTGTTTTCATTCATGTGAATTCAGTTCAGAAAAATATTGCATTATTGAAAATGCGGCACTTATAAGGATTATGCTGGTAGTTTTGTTGTGCTCATGGGTGCATGAAAAAACAACTAAGGTTTTGTGTTTGTGTGAATGGGCGTGTATGTGTGTGCGCTCTTTGTATGTGTGTGAATGGATGGGTGTGTGTGTGTGTAGGTGCTGCACCCAGTGTGCCATGTGCGTAATCTGATGGTGTGGAGCGCCGTCTACCTGCCTAGCTCCTCCCCCTCTACCCCGTGTGAAGAGTCCTGTGCTCCTTACCCCGCCCACAAGAACTCCTCTGAGGATACGCCCAATGGCAGGTGAGGACAAACACACAGACACGGCTGCAGCACTGGATGACTCTAATACACTTATGAGTAGAGTGTTGGGAGGACATAGATTTTAATTACACAGCGATAAATCACTATTAATCATTATTATAGCAGGGTAGTACTTGGTAGACAGCAATGTCATTATTGCACTTCTATCTTAAAGGACTGCAATGGAAACAAGCCTTTGGGCTTTATTGTGTTTTGAATGTTAACACAGTAAAGTTCCAATTAATAATAAAAGAAAAACAAAACAAAAAACTATTCACTATTAAGGGGGTTAGTAGTAATTGAATTAGTTCAGTGTAGTTGTTGTTTTGAATGTTTTTTTTGTTTGTTTTTTTTCTTACCCACAACCAGTTATTTAATTCCACAAGCTATTTAAGTTGATAATGGATTGATTAATAATTCATCAAGCCATTTAAATTAATACGAATGTGAAGTCAGATCACTCTTCTTTACTCTTGTGTGTGTGTGCGTGTGTGTCACATGTGCAGGCTTCCTAAGACGCGCTCTGTTGATGACCTCCCGCTGGCTTGTGAAGGAGGACCTCCGCTTAGCCGTCGCTGCAGCGACCCCAACCTGCGTGCAATGGAGGTTGCCATGGCAACGTCGCCGGACGGCGAGGAAAGTCCGGACGGCCTGGACGACGAGGCAGAGGCCACGCCCAGTCCTGAGCAGCCCGACTCTGACGCAGGACAGGAGGATAATAACGGAGATGCAGAGGAACCGATGGACCCGTCAGCGGAGAGGAACGGCCAGCCAATCAGCGATGAGGCGGAGGAGGAGGCGGCAGGGACTTCCGAGGATGCAGGCTTGACGATTGCAGAGGGCGTAGCTGCGGCTCAGATGGAGCACATCCTACAGGAAGCCCGGGAGGAGGTGGGCGGAGCCTCGAATGGAGCCCCTCCCTCTGAGGACGTCAGTGAAGACATCACCCCCTCTACCCTCTCTACGCCCTCACCCTCAGAGCCGCTGGGGGCGGTGGAACCTTTGTCCACGTCCGTGTCCGCGCTGGACCCCGTGACTCAGCTCTGTGAGGAGATGGTGGAGGAGGCTCTGGAGTGCGCTGTTAACGAGCCTCAGCCACGCGTCGCCATGCCCCAGCCCGATGGTCACATGACCAACGGCTACTGCAATGGCCAATCAGAGGAGCCGCTCACTCCCCCACCAGTGTCGGGGTGTGAGGAGGACAACAGTGGCAGCAGCAAACCCGTCTCTGTGGCGCCCTCAGCTGGTCAGCCAGAGGAACAGCAGCAGCAGCAGAGCCCTCTGGAGTCAGAAGCTCCAGCAGCAGCAGCACCAGCAGCAGCACCCACACACACTCCAGACACTCCCGCTCAAGAGGAGCACCAAACACAGCCTGAGCCGCCCCGGACTCTCAACGGCCTCCACTCGCCTTCCCATGGTGCCTTGCATCCCTCTCCATCCCCCTCCCCCACCACCAACACCGCCATTGTGTGCAATGGGGAGACCCACACCACCACGCCCAACGGCACCTCTCGGCGATCACTCAGTCGCCAGGCGTCAGGAACTGGAGCCAAGTCGCCATCCTCGTGCGGCGTCTTTCTCCCATCCCGCAGGGCCTCGGGGCTCACTCCATCCCGAGCGCGGGGAGAAGCGGCATCGGCTGCGACTCCCCCTGCTGGCCACCTGGAGGAGGACGGGCTGAGCGTGCACAGCGATGCTGTACAGGTGCGTCTGCAGCAGTTGGAGGCGGGTCATCAGCAGCAGGTGGAGAACCTCAAGCGCCAGGTGCAGCAGCTGTGGAGCCGACTACGCGTCAACGGAGAGCTGCCCGCCGAACTGGTGAGGCCAACACACACACACGCATACACACGCACACACACACACACACACACACACACACACACACCCTAGCCTGACAAGCCTTGCTGCTGCTAGAGTATATACATTATCTAGATTTCTAGGCAGCCATCTCACTCTGTGGGTCACACACCCACAAACACACATTTGGAACATGCTTCAGTTTGGAAAACCTAATTGTAGAAAAACAAGATATGTGAAATTAATGCACATACATGCAGATTACTTGGAAATGAGAAGAAATACTGTCACAAATGTCCAGTACGTTAACACATGCACTCGCAAAAATACACACATATGAAAACACACCAGTTCAGTAGGTTAACACATGCACTTGCATACACACAACTTAAAAAAACACACACACACCAGATAAACACACATATATTTCACGTGGGACACTACAATTAGACACAACATACTAGTTTACCACACACACGAGACCTACGTAAACCACACACACACACACACACACAGGTGAAGTTATTGAGTGCACTATAGTGAGTTTTGAATGATGTGATTGATGAAAGATCCCTCTGTTGTTGTGCTCCTGTCAGACGTCCCTCCCTGACGGGGAGAATAATCTGGAGCCAGTGTGTCTGTCGCGCTGCAGCTCTGAGTACATCTCCGAGGGCAGCTGGGAGCAGGTGGAGCAGCGGGAACCAGAGGTACAACAACCACACATATACATACACTTTGTGCACAGGACACTGTGTGTGTGTGTGTGTGTGTGCGTGCATGTGTGTGTGTATGCGTGTATGCGTGTACGTGTGTATGTGTGTGTGTGCAAGTCTAACTGAATGAATAGTGATCTTCTATTACAGGACAACTTTGCTCAATTTCAACAAGAGCTCTATTGCTCAAGCTACTTGAGACTTGTCAGTAGTCTGGCAAGTCTTGAATAGCTTGAGCAATAGAGCTTTTGTTGAAATTGACCAAAGTTGTCCTTTAACATGATCACATATGGGGAGTCAGTGGTTTTCTGTGTGAATATCCTGCTGATATCTCTCCTCTCTGATCTGGTCTTCGTAGGTCACCAGGTGGTACCCAGATCACTTAGCAACACACTGCTACGGATGTGAGACCAAGTTCTGGCTGGCAGCAAGGAAACACCACTGCAGGTGAATACACACACACACACACACACACAGACACAGACAATCTTTTTTTCAGAGGAGTCTTTGGGAAAATCAGTCGGCCTATTCACCTTATTCCGCGGGTAAACACGGGGGCTGCCATGACTATTGTCTTTCAACATCCGGTTTGGCAACGCATTGACTTATCGTTGTGATATTTGATGTTTTAACGGTCTGGTATAAGTGGTCTTACTATGAAGTTGTGCTCACTATATCCATCAAAAGTTAGTAGAGTTCGTCGCCAGATAAAAAAAAATGATGTTTTCAGCAGTAAAAAGAGTTTCCACGGCTACAATAAGGAGTTTTGTGATCGTGGTATTTCATGAAAATTACGTTGATGTGAATGAGAGGCAATGGCTTACGGAAGTTCCAAGACAATCGGAGGACAATCGCAGAAGAAAAAATGATAAAAAGGGGTGGTCCTGCATAAGGTGAATATCCTCACCCAATTAAAGCTGTATTTGGCAAGTATACGTAATTCTGAGATAAAGGCAAAAACATTAAAAATCAT
>JAODXP020000008.1:24411167-24428292 GCA_027497455.2 Sardinella longiceps | reverse complement strand
ACGAAATTTGACTTTAAAAGAGATGCCAAATACAGCTTTAAAGAACATAACTTGTCATCAGTAAAATCTCATCACAATATTAAACTTTACTAAGACTCCTGTAGAGTCCAATAATGTCATATCACAAAGCCCATCCCTGGGTTTCTGTCCTCTGTGTTTGTGTGTGTTTGTCTCTGTGGGCACCATGTCTCCACCTCGTTGTGAGATGAGCTCAGCTGCCAAGTACAATACTGTACCATAAAGAGGTACCAGTTAAGCCATCAGTCTGTGGTCCATCTGTTAACAAATAGCCTGGTAAAACCCAGCCCTTTGTTCTATTCTTTGTACCATACAGAGGGTCTGGATTTTTGGGGTTTGAAAAATGATTGCTTACTGCATCAGCACTTGTCTTGGATCAGTACTTCTCTCTGTTTGCTGATTGGCTATCTAGAAGGAAGCCATGGCCAGGTTTAGGTACCAAATGGCACGCATAAAACCCCCCCAAAAAACAAAACCTGCATCACTCTCAGATGCTCCAGCCTACCCACACCCATCATCATTCTTTAGCGCTTGCTTTTAAAGGAAAGCTCCGAAGTGAATTCAAGCCCTGTTGAATGAGCCTACTAAATGCACTAGTTAGCGAGTGGAACAAAATAATTTGGAACAGCATAGACCTAACACGAAGCACTTTACATTGAGTCAAAGGTACCTCAGATCTTACTTTTGGTTTTGAATAATCAGTTTCCATTGATTCAGTGTAAAGTGTTTGTTTTGTTCTGCGTTCGCGTGCAGTCTATGCTGTTCCAAATGATTTTGTTCCACTCTCTAACTAGTGACTTTAGCAGGCTTGAATGCTTGAATTCACTCCGGAGCTTTCCTTTAAATCCGGGGGAAACAAGTTCAGTTGTGTGAGCTACTGAGCTGAGGTACACTGAAGAAGAGAGGAGTGAAGAGGAGAGAAGATTGTTGCTCTTGGAATCAGAATCTTGCTTGTTGTGACATCTGTGTTCTTTGGTGCAAACCCAGAGAGAGGAAGATCAAACAACAGGAGCAGTGCAGTAGTGTGTATTAAAAGGCTTTTGGCAGTTGCAGTAATTTGATATTTGGAGGGCTTGTAGTGTATCTTATTGAGCAGGCAGTGTTCCAGTTAAGACTGATGCTTGAGTGAGAGTGTGTGTGTGTGTGTGTGTGTGTGTGTGTAGAGTGTGTGTGTGTGTGTGTGTGTGTGTGTGTGTGGAGTCTTGACTGTTAAATGAATGGGAATCAAACTGGGAGAGATTCACACACAACTTGCGTGTTGGGTTACATTACAGGCAGCAGACTAATAACTAGGGACAGGTTTGGTGTGTCTGTCAAACGAGATTGGATGGTCACACACACACACACACACACACACACACACACACACACACACACACACACACGTACAGCAGGGCTGTGTTTTGGTCTGTAGTCTGTGAGATGAGATTTGATGGTCATGCACACACAGACACAGGGCTGTGTGTTACAGTAATCAGTAGTCTGGAGTAAGATTGAATGGTCACACACACGCAGGGTAATGTGTCTGAAGTACTTGAGAAGAGATTGGATGGCCACACACACACACACACACACAGGGCAGTGTGTTTTTCTTTTCCGTCTCACCCCTCCGTTTTCTGACTCTTTCTCTCTCTCTCTCTCTCTCTCTCTCCTGTCTGTCTGTGTGTCTGTCCCTCTCCCCTCTACAGTGCCAGAGAGCCTGTTGAAGAAGTCTGGTGAGAGACCCCCCTCTCTCTCCCCCCCCCTCTCCTCCCTCTCTTTCCTCCCTTCATGCACTCTCTATCCCCCCCTCCCTCTCTCCCTAAACCTCTCCTCCTCCTCCTCCTCCTCCTCCTTGTCTGCTCGTTCTTGTTTCTGTTTGTCTGTTGCATTAACACGCTGGCTTTAATCAACATAGCCCAGCTAATACACTAATCCTCTTCATTAGCCCATCCTGGCTTGGCTGGATTTGATATCCCCCCCCCCCCACTCCCCCGTTCCCAGTTTCCCTGAATATGCCCAGTCACGATGACAAGTATTTGCCAGCACGGTTTTAAAAGATGTCGATCTCACACGCTGAAATTAGCAGCAGACCTGATTAGTTTGATGAAAAGAATAAAGAAGGAAAAAACAAGAGAGAGGAGGAAGGTGGAGAACAAGTGGTGGTTCTCACGGTCTACAGAAGAGAGAGAGAGAGAGAGAGAGAGAGAGAGAGAGAGAGAGAGAGAGAGAGAGAGAGAGAGAAAGAGGGAGGAGAAAGAGAGGAGAGGAGAGTGCTGGCATGAGTGTGGCCCAAGCCATTAGGCGTGCTGCTGCTGCTGCGCTCCACTGAATGGTGAGCTAGCTAAGCTAGCTAGGGTTCTCACGCTTGTAGGACTTTAGCAGTTATGCACAGGGTGGCCTTGGATGCTTGCTTTTGCTGTGCACAAAATAACCACTCCCCTTGGCAAGAGTGAAAGTTTGACCATTTTGTTGAATGCGTCAGTTTTGCTTTTGCAAATCCCATGTTGTTGTATTGTATTATCAGACTGATTAGATAAAGTTGTTGAAGTTGATGTGAGTGACATTGTTAATTGTATGTGTCTAAACTTGGGGCAAAATTCCTGTTCCCTCTCTCCCGTCTCTCCTCTCGCACAGGAATTGTGGGAACGTGTTCTGCGCTAGCTGTTGCGACCAGAAGGTGGCGGTGCCGAGCCAGCAGCTGTTTGAGCCCAACCGCGTGTGCAAGGCCTGCTATGGACACCTGCGTCTGTCTTCAGTGCCCCCCGCCGTGCCCCCTGCCGACCTGGAGCTGGAGAAACCAATCACAGCCAGCTCCAACTAAGGACCCTCCCACCAACAACAACAACCCTCGGCCCCGCCCTCAACCCCAGGAATCAGCCAATCACAGATAGTTAACTCCGACTAAAACCTTCACCTGGCTGGTCACAGGCACAGGCACAGGCCAGCTTCAACAAACAGAATTCAGCCAATCAAAGAGCGTTTTTGACTAAAACCCCCCTGGCCCCTCGAAAAACAACTTGGCTTATACCACCCACCAATTCCCAATGGTCAATCCTCGCCCCCCTGGACAGAGAACAGACTGCCACAGACCCCCCTTTGCCCCTCCCTGTGCACACATAGAATTAATTGAGCTGCCTGGGCGTGCAAGAGAATGTTTGCACACACACACACCAGAGAGTGTATGTACTGTACTGTATGTTAGTGTGAGTGAGTCAATGAAATTTATGTATATAATGCCATGTGTACAGCAATTCAAGAAAAAGTGAGAGTCGTGTGTGTATGTATGTATGTATGTATGTATGTATGTATATGTGTGTGTGTGTGTGTGTGTGTGTGAGAGAGAGAGAGAGTGACACCAGGATGGACTTGCTGTGCTGTGTGCCCTGACGGCCAGTTAACAGACATTCAAATCAAATTGTTTCTTTGGCGCCCAGCTGCCCCAGGCGGCGTTTAGATTGGGCAACGATGAGATGATGGCGGGTCGCGTTGCCCTGCGCCTGCCGCATCGTTCCGTGTCGGACTCCTGCTCATGTATCCCATGCTGCTTCGCTCCCCTTCCTCCAGGCCGAAACGCTGAGAGCCGGTCGCCCCTCCCCCATCCTATGCTTGCTGTGTGGGGATTGGAAGGAAGGGGCCTCAGAGACTGCTGATATAATGAAAGAAAGACTGGTTGCCTGCAGAGGAACGTGGTGCTCCCAAAAGTGTGTGAATGAATTAAAGCACAACACACTGCCCACTTAAAACTCTCATCTGTGTTATGTGAGTATATTTGTATGTGTGTGTGTGTGTGTGTGTGTGGGAGAGAGAGAGAAGGTTTTTTTTTTTTTTTTGAAAGATATTTTTTGGGGCTTTTTTGCCTTTAATCAGATAGTGTAGAGATGACAGGAAACAAGTGGGAGAGAGAGATGGGGTGGGATCGGGAAATCGAACCCGGGTCCCCGGAGTAATGGTCTGACGCTCTAGCCACTGAGCCATGGCGCCCCCAGAGAGAGAAGGTTGAGAGCAGCCAAGAAATCTAGACATGCCCTAGTGGCAACAAGGCCGGTCAGGCTGGTTTGAGAATATATTATAGACATCATGGGAGAGGACAGGGGTTGAAGGTGTCTGTATCCATGATTGATTGATAGATATACAATACAGGGAAATGAGGGGCCATTGAAGGCATGATCCAATCTATCAAGGGATAATCCAAGGGCCCCTGTTGTTTCACATTGCAGAGTGCTATAGGTAGGTATAAGAATGACAGAATTTGGTACAATATTGACCTGTGTGAAATAGGCAGAAAACATGAATTAATGAGGAAAAGCCCCGATGAACTAGTGTTAGCTGCCAGTTTCACAAATTCGGACTACGTTGTAGCAAATTCTCTTGACTACAACCTCAAAGAACAGGGATTTTGTCTGACTCCATTTTTTGTGGACGACGCTCAAAAAGCATGAACATCTGTGAACATCAACACAGGATAAAAGTTAAAAATTTCTTCCACCTGAGAGAAAGTCTGCAACACCAGTTTTGCTCCACGATTTTTTTTTTTTTTTTAAACTAAAAAAAAAAAACAAGACTGTTTGGGGCAATGCTGTTGCAGACTTTTTCTCAGATATCCCCTATACCTACTTTGATACACAAACATGAAACAAAACACAGAACAGCAAGAAGGCCAGTGAAATAGAGATTCTTTTAATAATACTCATGTGTAATGCTTTTGAACATTAAAAAAATCTACAAGGAAAGCTTAATTCTGTCAGCGGCTGTTAGACATCTGCATTATTAAGAGCCCAATGGAGGACGTGTCTATAGATGAAATGTGTGGTAAAGATGGTTAGAGTAAACAAACAAACAAACAAAACAAAACAAACAAAAATAAACAGGTGAAAGGACGGCTGGCTGGCTGAGGATGAAGGTACGTTATTCTCTAGAGCCGTTCCGTCTACATGCGACAGAGAGTAAAGCGTACAGGGGGCTTGCTGACTAGATTTCGGGTGGAGGGGTCGGGGCGTTCGCGGTACGTGGCACTTCGGCATTTTCAGAGGAGTTGGGGTCCTGAGGTTCACCGATTACCATGACTCCTGGGTCAATAGGACGACTCATGCTAGAGCTAGTCAGAAGACGGCTCGCATTCAAACTGTCTAGCTCTTTTCGTCGGCTAACAATAACAATCTTACGTCAGACCAAATCTTTCTCCTCTTACATCAAAATAACAATAAACAAACATTAAAAATAACGAATCAAAAGACACCAAGTTAAAACAACTCAGTCAAGGGAGGCTGTAGCAAAATAAAAATGATAGAAAAAAACTGAAAACATTTCTCTCTTTTTTTTTTAAAGCCAGTATGTCACTTTTACAGGATGAGTGCATAAACCTGCTGGCGTTCAAGCAAAAATATTCCACTTGAAGCAAACATCTGGACATTTTACGTGGTTTATATTTAAGTTTCGACATTCAAGGAGGGCACAATACAAACACAATTTCTCATGTGTAATTTTTTTCTTTTATCTCTGTAATTTTTTTTTTTTACATAACAAAAATAGTTATTATGGCTTGACCAGCCTGATATTCCCTTAGAGTCTCTATAAAAAGTTGAGTTAGAGTTATGTACAGTCAAATGACATCCTGAAGTTATACAAAGTTCATTTTCTCCTTTCCAAAAAGGCCAGCAGAGTTTGCTGCCACCGCCACCGCCGCTGAGGATTGTGGGTAGCGCAGAGAGTGCCAGATTCAAAGCAAGAGCTTAGTCAGGAATTAGAAGAGAGAGAGAGAGAGAGAGAAAGAGAGAGGGGGGGAGGACGGAGTGAAAGAAACTGGATGAAAGTAGGATAGAAAGGGAGAGAAAATGAGAAAGGAAAGTAACCCGGTCCAAAGATAGTTAGCTTAGGACCAGAACCGCTTCGTTCCCTTTTTCTCCTCCTGTCACTGAATAAATTGCTCCCGAGATTTGGGACACCGGGTAACTTTTAAAGTAACCAACTGGAGGATTAGGCAACTTACTTTGGGCCAAAAGCAAAACAAAGTTTTGCACGCTTTGCATCTTTTGTTGTGGGATCAGCCAGGGAGAGAGAGAGAGAGAGAGAGAGAGATTGTGCTGTGTGGTTTGGACTGCTGCTACCCTGTGGTGTTCTAAGCCTGGCAGACAGTCCAGTCCTTCTCCTCTGGCTGGCTGGGCTTTTCTTGTGGTGGTAGTGTTTTTCATTTCGCTTCATTCATTGGCCAGTCTGGTGTTATGTAACGTGCAAGTCTCTCTCCTTTTGGGTTGGTACTGGTGTGGTGGTCACTGGTGTGGTCATTCAGACCGATGACTGGTCCCAAACCTGCAGGATGGACACAGACAGACAGACAGACAAAGAAAGGTGGCAGAAAGACAGATCAATGGTAATATATTCCCAGGCAATATATTCATGACTAGCTGATGATATCTTTGTGTCTTTGACTGATAATGGGCTTCACAGAAGTGATAATAGGGTGGCACTTTATAAAAGCAGTCTTCTATAAATAGTTATTAAATAGCTCATCAACATAACACCAGTAAGTAGTTAATTAACTACTAATTAAAAGTACTGGTTAATAGATAACAGTTAACAGTTAGATAACAGTAATTAACAGAAAAACTGTTAGTTTGTTTTTTATGATTAAATAATAAAACAGAAAAACTTGATCAAGTGATCAAGTCATATTGCTGATTGAAACCAACAGCTTTCCCATTAACTTCTTACTAATGTTAAAGGAATAGTCCACCTCTTTATGAAAATTGGTTATTCACACCCTTACCTGGAGTTACATATGTGGGTAAGAACATTTTAGTCTCAGTGCATGCATTGTCCTAGTCTGGCAACCCCATTTCTACCTTTAGCTTAGCATAGGCACTGGAAAGTAAAGTTGCCAAAGAGTTGCTATCTGGCAACTTTGCATTCCAGCGCCTATGCTAAGCTAAAGCTAAAAAAAATGGGGAAAATTGGTGATGCTATACAAGGAAAATGCATGCACTGAGACCAAAATGCTTTTACCCACACATGTAACTCAGAGTAAGGAGGGGAATAACCAATTTTCATAAAGGGGTGGAATATTCCTTTAATAAGCTATTTATAGAAGATGGTTACTATGAAGTGCTACTGAAATGGGTCACACATGTTTTAGTTATGTGTTGTAAAATCACCTTGTTGACGGTGGTGAGTGGGGCTCTGCCCGACTGGGCGTGCAGACGCTGCCGCTCCTCGTAGGGCGGCCGGCCTGGCGACCTCTCTCTGCGCACGTCCATGCCACGGGCGGGCGAGCGTTCCATGCGAGGGTCCATGGCACGACCGGGTGAACGATCCAACCTCAGCTCGGCACCGCGTCCCGGTGATTTCTCACGCTCCAGCATGGCACGTGCCGGCGAATGGTCGTGCCTGAACTCGGTGCGCGCCTCCCGATAGCGGTGCGGCGTGCCGGGGGGGTGCAGACCCTCGTGGATGGCGGGGCTGGCGGCCAGGCGCTTGGAGATGTGCTCGTTGTAGGTGGGGGGGCCACGCTTGTTGGGACTGGAGGGAGGGGGGAGAGTGTGTATGGCGGTACAACTGAAGATACTGGATGCAGGAGCATACTGTATTATATGTGGTGGTGGAGGTGGGTAATGGTTACCTCACTCACGTAGCGCATGATCCGACGTGAGTGAGGTAAGGGTAATGGTGGGACATGGTGAGCTGTGCCTCTATGAGCATGGAGGTGAGGATTGCTGAGAAGCTTTTGTTCAGGTGAGGAAGGTTTTTTTTTTTTTTTTTTTTTTTACTCTTTGGGGGGACTTCAACCTAACTATTTGCCTAAATACACCAAAAGGCTAACACACACAAGAAGACAACTCAAAGGATTTTCTGACAGTGCTCCACCTACAACTACATGTACAGGAAATGCCTGGCCATGTTCAGAATTGGTGTTTTCCATCTGAAGATCATGTACTACCAGCTACAGACAGTAGATGGCGCACTAGTTTCTTATATGACAGATCAGAATCCAGAAGCTCAGGGTGAAAAATAACCATAGTTTTATTTAAAGCTTCAGAGTCATTCCACCCATGCTATTTACAAATCCATCAGGGATATTCACACACACACACACACACACACACACACACACACACAACAGTCATACTCAGTCTTTCGTCATAGTTTTCGCTGTGTGTTTTTTTCTACGCTTTGCCACATATGAAAAAGGCACTCTTCCTTTTCCTGCAAGAAACACATCCTGATGTTAATGCCTGTGTTCACACAGCAGGTCTGTATTATTGACCAATATTAAATGGCCTTTTCCCCTCACACCACTGTGCACCGTAATACACACTGACAACACCGCCACGGGCAGGTTCCTCCTGAGCCAGCAGTAGCCCCAGGTGTTAGACAAACACACCCACACACACACCGAACCGCACTGTGACATTATGTACAACCCAAACAACCACGGCTAAAACCAATTCAGACTCCAGAGGATGCCTCACCAACAGCCAACTGAGTCTGTGTGTGTGTGTGTGTGCGTGTGTCTGTCTGTCTGTCTGTGAGAATTAGGACTGAAGCCTGTCACCGTCTGTGCCACACACACACACACACACACACACACACACACACACACACATACACACACACACACACACACACACACACACACACACACACACTTTCCCATGTGTACAGGGTCTTACTCACCCAGGTCTGCCATGGAACCACCAACACCAGACCACCCTCTTACTGGGGTTCTCTTTAAAAACAGATTAGTGGTTAATGAAGGGTTCCACTGGGACGGAACTACGGAACTGAACTGATCCCTCACCTCTGTGCTCAGCAAACTCACCTCACCGTGTCCCCACACATGCCCACCTCATGCAATGTGTGTGTGTGTTTGTGAGTGTGTGTGTGTGTTACCTGCGCGTGGAACCGTTCTTGGAGGGTTCTGTGTTTTCCTGGGCCAGGTTGCCCTTGCAGCAGATGACCCTCAGCTTGTTCTGGTAGGAGGAGGCCAGGTAGACGGCGCCAGAAGAGATGGCCGGCCCCAGGTAACGCGGGTTTGGGATGTCAAGGTGAGCATAGGAATGTGGCCTGACAAACACATAAAAGCCACAAGACATTATGTAAATATGAGTATGTGTGTGTGTGGATGTGTATTGGTCTTTAGTTTTTAAGGCTGAACAGATGAAAATTAACATTAGATGAAAATTAACATTATTTTGCTACCTCTGGCTTATTTCTAAACATCTTGGGCAAGTGAGGGAAAGGCTACTAGTGGTTGCGTTGCTCCACCGGTAACTGAAGCAGAGGGAGATTGCCTAAATTGCAGACTGAGAGCCACCGTTTTCAGGTCAGCCAAATTGCTAATGAACGTCACTACAATCAACCGGCATGAATCAACATGGTCAGTGCCGTCTACCTGGCATCTTTGAAAGATCGACTCGGACTGTTTTGGCTTGAAACATCGACAGCGTTCACCTTGGTTCCAGTTTGCTGGCTGACCTGTCGGATGGATCGTCTACCTCCCCGTCTCTGAAGACATGAGCATATTTGCACCATACGAGCCTACCTCATTAGGCTACCACCCACGGACTGATACCAGATTGACTATTTTATGTTTTGTCTACGTCTTTTGTGTTTGTTTATGTCTTAAGCGCTTTGAGTGGCCTTTGGTCGATAAATGCGCTATATAAATAAAGTTTACTTTACTATTTACAGCAACTTGACTGTTAATCAATGAGAATAGGAAATCTAATCAAATCAATGAAATGAGATGAATGTTTATGTCCATTAAAGAAAAAGAAGACGGACGAGGAAGGGAGACGCTAAGGCCTGTACTCTCCCAGGTGCTTAAGTCCAAAAAAAATGCTTAAAGATGGGCTATGTGATCAGGAAAAACGGTTTGAGAACACTAGGCATTTGAAAATGGAACAATTCAGAGGTCCAATCCGATGTCTTCAGATTTCCCCTGAAGCCACACCTCCAGAGTATAGGAACAAATGGGAGGGGGAGGGAGTTGGGTTTGATAGATTTATCACCATCCAATCATTTTTGTGTCAGAGGATCAAATAAATTCTTTGCAATCGATGTGTGAATGTCATTTTAAGCAATATAGTAAAAAGTGCTCCAGGAAAGCATACATTTACATTTATGCATTTAGCAGACACTTTTATCCAAAACGACTTTTGTCAACTATCAACTTCAGGGCAAGTCTCCCCTAGAGCAACTTAGGGTTAAGTGCCTTGCTCAAGGGCACAACAGTGGCAGCCGGGATTCGAACCCACAACTTGCAGACCACTAGCTCACTAGAGTCAAGGTCCTTAACCACTATGCTACCACCGCATCACATACCCCAACTTTAAGTCCATGTGTTTTAGTTAGTCTGCACTAAGCACTTTATTGGACTTAGGCCCCTGGGAGAATACCACCCCTAAATGAGGAAGAGGAGGGTCTTACCCCAGGGCAGAGTGGCTTTGGACCTCAATGACGTCCAGAGAGTTGAAGTAGGTCACAAACAGGTATGGCTCTCTGTAGGCTGCACGCAGAAAGCAGGAGGAGGTAGAAACACATTCAGTCACAATCCCATCCAGGCATACTAGACTAATATACAACCTTACAGCTGGCAGGACTGCAATGCATTTGATAAATGGGCAGGACGGCCATTGAGTTGATAAATAGTTTGAGGTAAGTGTAGGGACAGCCATCATTTATCAGTGACCTGCACTTTGAAGCATTGTTAATATTGGTTGACATTTGTAGGTTCAGTACTAATGCTTTGAAAAGTAGCATGTTTGAAATATGTTATACATACTGTATACTTCTTTAGATATACTTAATTTATACTTCTATGATATTTAAATACTAATTTATTGTGAGCTGCCTGCTGTCTGTTAATTACCAAAGCTGAGAGGCAGGCGGCTCCATTTGATGTCATCATTGCGGCTTCGGCGACCATAGGCATCCACAAACACGCCAAATTCTAAAGAAAAAGAATACACACACAAACATGCACACACACAAACATGCACACACACACACACACACACACACACACACACACACACACACACACACACACACACACAAACATACATTTGATAAGTCTAAATACCTGCAGATGACGATCATGATGCTGTATAACTATCAGTGACTTTCAGAATGCACATTTATAGTCCATGTACAATGTGTCTCTCTCTCTCTCTCTCTGTGTGTGTGTGTGTGTGTGTGTGTGTGTGTGTGTGTGTGTGTGTGTGTGTGTGTGTGAAAAAGCGAGTATATTCTGTGAAAGCAGAGCAGGTACTGCATCTGTGTATGTGTGTGTGTGTGTGTGTGTGTGTGTGTGTGTGTGTGTGTGTGTGTGTGTGTGTGTGAGAAAAGGCAAATATGTACCGTGGAAGCAGAGCAATGTGTGTCTCTCTCTCTTTGTGTGTGTGTGTGTGTGTGTGTGTGTGTGTGTGTGTGTGTGTGTGTGTGTGTTTAAGTGTGTGTGAAAGCGCGTGTGTACCGTGGAAGCAGAGCAGGTACTCGTCCTTCTGCGGGGCACAGGACACCTGGATGATGGAGATGGGGAAACTGTGGGAGGAGGCAGCGAACACGGCCGAGGCCAGCGTCACGTCGTTCTTATCCAGGAACTCTGCCAAAACACACACACACACACACACAGAGACACGGGGTCAGTCGACAGAGACGATCAACCTCTGTTGAGAGCGCTCACAGCGACAGCGCTCAAGGACTGACACCCACAATATTCATCACTCCACTCAATGTCTGACGGCAGTCATTGAGCTGGGAAGAGGTGAGAAGAGCCGAGAGACGGGGAATGTAACACACACACACACACACACACACACACACACACACACACACACACACACACACAAACAGTATGCTAGCACCACTGCGTATGCAGTAATGGAGCCGATGCTAGACGTGCTTGACTATGACACTATGTGGTGTATCCTAACTGCAGCAGACACAGGCAGGCAGGCAGGCAGACAGGCAGAGAGAGAGAGAGGGAGAGAGAGAGAGAGAGAGAGAGAGAGAGAGGGAGAGCAGATATGAGAGGGGTTTTAAACTCTCCAAATCTGAATAATTGATGCAAATGGGTCTGCTCTCGCACAGACTGGAGTCAACTCAGACACAGGGACGCTCGCAATTCCGCTTACCATAGTGTAGTTGCAGTTCAATTTATTTAAACTATTGGATCACTTTACATGAGCCCTCTTCTAAATGGAAAACAAACCAACCTCTCCCACACACACACGCACACATCACACACACACACACACACACACACACACACACACACACATACATTTGGCCTACCTTCAAGCACGTACTGCTTCATCTCGATCTCGTAGAACTTGTTGGTGCCGATGATGATGCTGTAGCCAGTGAAGTGGATACAACTACAGGGTTCTGAGGTCTCAATCTCCTGAAACACAGACAGACAGGCAGGTAGACGACAGGTTAGGACAGTTATAAGACAGGCAGATATACAAACATACAGACATACAGACAGACAGACAGACAGACAGAGAGGTTGGGACAGTTATGAGATAGGCAGATAGACAGACAGACAGACAGACAGACAGACAGACAGAGATGTTAAGAGACCACTGGAAGAGATACACAGATAGGCAGACAGGTTAAGAGTTAGGCAGACAGACAGAGAGAAATTACAGATTGGCAGAATCTCACAGTTTAGACGCTGTTATAGGACAGATGGACAGACAAATAGAAATGTTAAAAGGATCCCCGGCTAGTTTGGCATGTTCAGAGGCCGTTATAAGATTAGTAACGACGTCAGATTTTAGATTAGACGTTAGCCCCAAAACATTACAAACTACGACGGTTATTAAAGAAAATGTTTATTAGAGACCGTGAAAATCATTTCTTTGGTAAAGTTCTATTACGGTTACAGCCTCAATGACTTATGGGTAAATCGTGACATCAAATGGTTGTCCAGCAAAATTCCATGGCTTTACAGGACCAGTTTAGGACGTTATTGCAAAGTAAAATACATCTTCTGTGAAGTTTGCCGTTTAAACCCACGCCACCATGAATTAAGGGAACAACGCGGAAGACAGTACACGGTGTTGGAAGATGATCGGCAGAGGTGAGGATACTGATAGAGGATCAATATTTACGTTGTCTATGTGTAGCTCCAGCTGGACCGCAAAGCTAAGTGCAACCATTTGTCGTCACGTTTTCCCCATAAGTCATTGAGGCGTAACAACAATGGAACTTTACTAGTGAAATAAATTACAGCTTCTAATAAACCATTTTCTTGTGACAACCGTCGTATTTTTGATGTTTATTGAATAACGTCAATTAAAGTTGACGCCAATGCTAGTCTTATAACGCTAACATAGCCAACTAGCCGAGGATCCTTTGAAGACATACAAGATAGATAGAGGTTAAGTAGGCTGTTATAAGAAACATGTATACAGAGAGATAGACACAGACAGACAGGTTAAGATGACCATTAAGAAAGACACAGACATACAGATAGATAGAGGTTAGTGAGGCACGTGTATCCAACACATACAGGTCAGTACTGTACAGGCTGAAAGGTTAAGAAACTATTAAGACACACAGACAGACAGACAGATAGACAGACAGACATGTTGGGTTGTGAGAGGTGGCGGTGGGGGCAGTGGCTCTGCAGTGAGGGTGGATAAGTAGATGGACCTGATAGAAAAGCACTGCCTCATCAGCCTGGCTAACAGAGGGCCGGACAGCTGGAGCACGTCACACCAGCACACTAACTTATACACACAGCCAAAGGCTTTGGCAGGTACCACTGAGGGAGTGGATGGATGTGTGTGTGTGTGTGTGTGTGTGTGTGTGTGTGTGTGTGTGTGTGTGTGTGTGTAACTGTGTGTGCAAAGAGAGAGCTGTGTCTGTTTGAGTGTGTGTATATATGTGTGTGTGTGTGTGTGTGTGTGTGCGTGCATGCAGAGAGAGAGAGCTGCGTCTCTGTGTGTGTACAGAGAGAAAGCTGTGTGTGTGTACACTGTTCACACACACATGCACATACAGAGAGTGAGTGAGCGTGTGTGTGTGTTTGTGTGTCTCTAGGGTAAGCCGCCTCACCTTGCGGATGCAGAACTTGCCGAGGTTCTCGTTGTAGCGCAGGATGGTAATCTTGTTGGGCATGGCAGCACAGATGCAGAGGCCGTTATCAATCTGGCACACAGAACAAGGACAAACACAAACACAAACACAAACAGGCCCAACTGTAAAGATACGGACATCAACACAGTGGCAGCAGCCCAACACACGGACATGGTGTACAGGTATGATGCATATCTATACCCGCTGTATAGTGTACACTCATATATATATATATATATATATATATATATATATGCAAACCGCTCATTTCCAAACTTAGAACCAAGTTCCATGAGACTGCGGAAGCCAAAGACAGACCAAGACGTGGCCGTCTCAAGAAGACAACACCCCAAGAACACTAAGGAACCGTAGATTCACTGCCAGAGACTTAAAAGATTTATTCAACTGTTCAACTGCTCAAATCTTCCACACGTTACCGAGTGTAACGTGTATGGCCAACATGTTTTTTTTGTTCTTGTCCTCATTTCTTTGGGTGAGTGCAATTTTCAATGCTCCAAGCAACAAAGGCTATACCAACAGAACAGCATAGCAGGCCATTTTGGCACATTTTTGGTTGGCACTACTCACACGTTTGGCTGTGTTGCGCATTCCATGATTGTACGATGCTTACAAGCTGTACCTCATTGTAAAGGTGACAAACCAACGATAAAAATGATAGAAAACACTTTAGGGATTGGTATTATTAAAGGAGGGATATAATGGGCCAAAGTCAAGTTTCCTTACTTTTTGTGAGCGGTTTATATATATATATATTTTTTTTTAAAAGATATTTTTTGGGCTTTTTGCCTTTAATCGGATAGGACAGTATAGAGATGGACAGGAAACAAGTGGGAGAGAGATGGGATCGGGAAATGACCTCGGGTGGGACTCGAACTCGGGTCCCCGGAGTAATGGTATGACGCTCTAGCCCAGTGAGCCATGGCGTCCCCATAATTATCATTTTAAGAGATATGATGATAAAGTGGAGGAAAGTTGACTGGTATTTAGCAGACTTTTTCATCAAAAACAACACAGACTTGCAAGATGGTGTTTGGGGACTCAAACCCAGGTGCCCAAACAACAATATAGAGAAGGTAAAAACAAAGCGAGAGGGGGCGCAGTGGCTAGAGTGTCAGACCATTACTCCGGGGACCTATGGCTAAACCACGCCCCCGAACGCGATGAGCCAATCACAGTGCGCATAGCTCCCAATGCACTCGGACATTCTCTGCTTGCACGTCCATTGAAATACATTGCAGTTCGCCAGTTTTTGTTCGTTTTTATATGTTTTTTCACCGTATTTCAAGTTTTAAATGGTCAAACAGTGTGCAGGGGGTACAAGCAACTGAGACACCAAGTATCCTGAGAGGCTGGGCGACAGGGTGTATTTTTTTTTTTACTTTTCCCAAGCCTCATCTAAACCGAGATAAGTGTCTGCTTTGGATAAAGTTATGCAGCAGACAGACCACAACATTAACTGAACGTGGACAAAATTAACAAGGATGTCTACATCTGTTCTAAGGCAAGTCAACATCGTATTTGAGCCAACATGTTGTCACTTTGCTGGAAAAAAACAGAAAGTTATTTTAACGTCCCTAACGTTAACCACAACATCAACGTTAACTAATGTTAACGTTAGCGAAAGTTAGCTAACGCTAGTCAACGTCTCTGCCCAACTTTATGTCCTAGCTGCGTTGTTCATCATGTAACTTTGTTTGATGGGAGTTTATTGGTCTCTTATACTCTAGCTTTTGTACAGTGGTTGTCCAAAGGGCTCTTGTTAAACTAACATTAACGTCTATCTTGTCCGAAATGGCGATGGCAACGAGATAAGGTTTATCATTTTTACACTGGGACCCTTACATTGTTGCGTGTAACTTAAGCTTTTCATCGACTTGCTAAGAGACAAAATTATTAACATAATCCTCTAGTGCATAGTTAAGGCCCTTTTGATGACTTCGAGATGATATCTTATCTTTCTGTCTCCAAAAGCCATCAATTACCTCCTGAGAAATCTCTTTGACTGTAACACTTGAAATAGCGCCCGTCACCGAATGTCCGATTGTTTGTCCGAGTGAGTGGAGGGGGCGTGGCTTAGCCATAGGTCAATTCCGACCCGAGGTCATTTCCCGATCCCACCCACTGACCTCAAAAAAAGAACTGGACAGCTCAACTACGTCATAACTGTGAAACCTCAAGGGAATCGCCGCGGCAGCCATGTTGGGAACTGTTGTTAGGAACTCTTGTGTTCAGTCTCATTGTAAACGCTAGGAAATTAATGTTGACGATGACAGCTATCAAGAGGATACCTTTATTCAAAATGACACAGGCTCGTTCGGATGTGCCTAAAACGTCACTCTAGATTCGTCCTTACTGATGGTAAGTCCATGCCTGGCCTACTTTAGGCTATTAAGCTAACGTTACTGCTATTGCACCACTACCTGTTGGTCAATTTTAATAATAGGCTACTGTAACGTGTCAATGAGTTGGTTAAAAATACTTCAACTTGCCAGTTCACGGCCGTTAACGTTATTCAGTGTGTTTTCCTAATGTGTTTCGCCCTTCAAGCCAGTCTTAGTTTAACATGAGCTATGATTAATAGCCTAGCTGGTGGGCTATAGCTAAAAGTTTTACCCAATTTACCGAACTTGCAGTAGCTTGATCAACGCTCATATTTGAGACTCTCTAATGACCAACGTAATCGACGTGTATTATGATATATAGCCTAAAGTTAAGTGAAGTAAAACCTGACTTGGCTTAGTGTCCTTGATGGCAGAATTAGGTCTGTCATTAATATAAAAATATGTTAGCCTATCTTAACTGAGCACTCAGGCTGTAGCAAAACTGTTGTCGCCAGAAATAGCTCATTGCATTTTGATAGATTGCATATAATTTCTTATTTTCCTCTACTCCTCTCCACCTGTCAGTTCAGTAGCTTTTGCTATTCACCTAAAACTAACTTTAGGCTACTTTTATTCTTTCAGGTGGAGACGCAGTCACCTGGCAAGTGGGGGAGAATTCACACAGGTTCAGCTGCATA
>JAODXP020000008.1:24396390-24411067 GCA_027497455.2 Sardinella longiceps | reverse complement strand
TACAACTCTCTGGTCCCTCCTCCAGTCTCAATACGCTCCTCAACGGCCTCTCAAATCCCTCCCTCGCTGTAGCACTTTGTCAGCAGCTTGTTCACAACTGTGATCGACAGGCAGCTATCCCTCCCTCCAAACCTGGTTGGTGGAAGGCTACAGGGAGTGCTGGAATTTTGCAAGCACGAATACAGGGTTCAGAAGGAGCTAGAATTTTTTTAATTTTTTTTCCCCTTAATAGTCTTTTTCATGTACCGCTTCCAGAATAACGTAAAACTTCTACGAAATTTGACTTTAAAAGAGATGCCGAATACAGCTTTAATGAACATAACTGGTCATCAGTAAAATCTCATTACAATATTAATCCTTGCAAAGACTCCTGTAGAGTCCAATAAGGTCATATCACAACGCCCATCCCTGGGTTTCTGTCCTCTGTGTTTGTGTGTGTTTGTCTCTGTGGGCACCATGTCTCCACCTCGTAGTGAAATGAGCTCAGCTGCCAAGTACTATACTGTACCGTAAAGAGGTACCAGTTAAGCCATCAGTCTGTGGTCCATCTGTTAACAAATAGCCTGGTAAAACCCAGCCCAGCCCTTTGTTCTATTCTTTGTACCATACAGAGGGTCTGGACATTTGGGCTTTGAAAAATGATTGCTTACTGCATCAGCACTTGTCTTGGATCAGTAATTCTCTCTGTTTGCTGATTGGCTATAAGGAATCTTGAAGGAAGCCATGGCCAGGTTTAGGTACCAAATGGCACGCATAAAAAAAAAAAAAAACCTGCATCACTCTTGGATGCTCCAACCTACCCACACCTATCATTGATTTGTGTTCATTCTTTAGTGCTTGCTTTTAAAGGAAAGCTCCGGAGTGAATTCAAGCCCTGTTGAATGAGCCTACTAAATGCACTAGTTAGCGAGTGGAACAAAATAATTTGGAACAGCATAGACCTAACACGAAGCACTTTACATTGAGTCAAAGGTACCTCAGATCTTACTTTCGGTTTTGAATAATCAGTTTCCATTGATTCAGTGTAAAGTGTTTGTTTTGTTCTGCGTTCGCGTGCAGTCTATGCTGTTCCAAATGATTTTGTTCCACTCTCTAACTAGTGACTTTAGCAGGCTTGAATGCTTGAATTCACTCCGGAGCTTTCCTTTAAATCCGGGGGAAACAAGTTCAGTTGTGTGAGCTACTGAGCTGAGGTACACTGAAGAAGAGAGGAGTGAAGAGGAGAGAAGATTGTTGCTCTTGGAATCAGAATCTTGCTTGTTGTGACATCTGTGTTCTTTGGTGCAAACCCAGAGAGAGGAAGATCAAACAACAGGAGCAGTGCAGTAGTGTGTATTAAAAGGCTTTTGGCAGTTGCAGTAATTTGATATTTGGAGGGCTTGTAGTGTATCTTATTGAGCAGGCAGTGTTCCAGTTAAGACTGATGCTTGAGTGAGTGTGTGTGTGTGTGTGTGTGTGTGTGTGTGTGTGTGTGTGGAGTCTTGACTGTTAAATGAATGGGAATCAAACTGGGAGAGATTCACACACAACTTGCGTGTTGGGTTACATTACAGGCAGCAGACTAATAACTAGGGACAGGTTTGGTGTGTCTGTCAAACGAGATTGGATGGTCACACACACACACACACACACACACACACACACACACACACACACACGTACAGCAGGGCTGTGATTTGGTCTGCAGTCTGAGATGAGATTTGATGGTCATGCACACACAGACACAGGGCTGTGTGTTACAGTAATTAGTAGTCTGGAGTAAGATTGAATGGTCACACACACGCAGGGTAATGTGTCTGAAGTACTTGAGAAGAGATTGGATGGCCACACACACACACACACACACAGGGCAGTGTGTTTTTCTTTTCCGTCTCACCCCTCCGTTTTCTGACTCTTTCCTCTCTCTCTCTCTCTTGTCTGTCTGTGTGTCTGTCCCTCTCCCCTCTACAGTGCCAGAGAGCCTGTTGAAGAAGTCTGGTGAGAGACCCCCCTCCCCCCCCTCCCTCCTCCCTCTCTTTCCTCCCTTCATGCACTCTCTATCCCCCCCTCCCTCTCTCCCTAAACCTCTCCTCCTCCTCCTCCTCCCTTGTCTGCTCGTTCTTGTTTCTGTTTGTCTGTTGCATTAACACGCTGGCTTTAATCAACATAGCCCAGCTAATACACTAATCCTCTTCATTAGCCCATCCTGGCTTGGCTGGATTTGATATCCCCTCCCCTCCCCCCACTCCCCCGTTCCCCCGTTCCCAGTTTCCCTGAATATGCCCAGTCACGATGACAAGTATTTGCCAGCACGGTTTTAAAAGATGTCGATCTCACACGCTGAAATTAGCAGCAGACCTGATTAGTTTGATGAAAAGAATAAAGAAGGAAAAAACAAGAGAGAGGAGGAAGGTGGAGAACAAGTGGTGGTTCTCACGGTCTACAGAAGAGAGAGAGAGAGAGAGAGAGAGAGAGAGAGAAAGAGGGAGGAGAAAGAGAGGAGAGGAGAGTGCTGGCATGAGTGTGGCCCAAGCCATTAGGCGTGCTGCTGCTGCTGCGCTCCACTGAATGGTGAGCTAGCTAAGCTAGCTAGGGTTCTCACGCTTGTAGGACTTTAGCAGTTATGCACAGGGTGGCCTTGGATGCTTGCTTTTGCTGTGCACAAAATAACCACTCCCCTTGGCAAGAGTGAAAGTTTGACCATTTTGTTGAATGCGTCCCATGTTGTTGTATTGTATTATCAGACTGATTAGATAAAGTTGTTGAAGTTGATGTGAGTGACATTGTTAATTGTATGTGTCTAAACTTGGGGCAAAATTCCTGTTCCGTCTCTCCTCTCACACAGGAATTGTGGGAACGTGTTCTGCGCTAGCTGTTGCGACCAGAAGGTGGCGGTGCCGAGCCAGCAGCTGTTTGAGCCCAACCGCGTGTGCAAGGCCTGCTATGGACACCTGCGTCTGTCTTCAGTGCCCCCCGCCGTGCCCCCTGCCGACCTGGAGCTGGAGAAACCAATCACAGCCAGCTCCAACTAAGGACCCTCCCACCACCAACAACAACAACCCTCGGCCCCGCCCTCAACCCCAGGAATCAGCCAATCACAGATAGTTAACTCCGACTAAAACCTTCACCTGGCTGGTCACAGGCACAGGCACAGGCCAGCTTCAACAAACAGAATTCAGCCAATCAAAGAGCGTTTTTGACTAAAACCCCCCTGGCCCCTCGAAAAACAACTTGGCTTATACCACCCACCAATTCCCAATGGTCAATCCTCGCCCCCCTGGACAGAGAACAGACTGCCACAGACCCCCCTTTGCCCCTCCCTGTGCACACATAGAATTAATTGAGCTGCCTGGGCGTGCAAGAGAATGTTTGCACACACACACACCAGAGAGTGTATGTACTGTACTGTATGTTAGTGTGAGTGAGTCAATGAAATTTATGTATATAATGCCATGTGTACAGCAATTCAAGAAAAAGTGAAAGAGTCGTGTGTGTATGTATGTATGTATGTGTGTATGTATATGTGTGTGTGTGTGTGTGTGTGTGTGTGTGTGAGAGAGAGAGTGACACCAGGATGGACTTGCTGTGCTGTGTGCCCTGACGGCCAGTTAACAGACATTCAAATCAAATTGTTTCTTTGGCGCCCAGCTGCCCCAGGCGGCGTTTAGATTGGGCAACGATGAGATGATGGCGGGTCGCGTTGCCCTGCGCCTGCCGCATCGTTCCGTGTCGGACTCCTGCTCATGTATCCCATGCTGCTTCGCTCCCCTTCCTCCAGGCCGAAACGCTGAGAGCCGGTTGCCCCTCCCCCCTCCTATGCTTGCTGTGTGGGGATTGGAAGGAAGGGGCCTCAGAGACTGCTGATATAATGAAAGAAAGACTGGTTGCCTGCAGAGGAACGTGGTGCTCCCAAAAGTGTGTGAATGAATTAAAGCACAACACACTGCCCACTTAAAACTCTCATCTGTGTTATGTGAGTATATTTGTATGTGTGTGTGTGTGTGTGTATGTGTGTGTGTGTGTGTGTGTGTGTGGAGAGAGGTTTTTTTTTTTTTTGAAAGATATTTTTTGGGGCTTTTTTGCCTTTAATCAGATAGTGTAGAGATGACAGGAAACAAGTGGGAGAGAGAGATGGGGTGGGATCGGGAAATCGAACCCGGGTCCCCGGAGTAATGGTCTGACGCTCTAGCCACTGAGCCATGGCGCCCCCAGAGAGAGAAGGTTGAGAGCAGCCAAGAAATCTAGACATGCCCTAGTGGCAACAAGGCCGGTCAGGCTGGTTTGAGAATATATTATAGACATCATGGGAGAGGACAGGGGTTGAAGGTGTCTGTATCCATGATTGATTGATAGATAGATATACAATACAGGGAAATGAGGGGCCATTGAAGGCATGATCCAATCTATCAAGGGATAATCCAAGGGCCCCTGTTGTTTCACATTGCAGAGTGCTATAGGTAGGTATAAGAATGACAGAATTTGGTACAATATTGACCTGTGTGAAATAGGCAGAAAACATGAATTAATGAGGAAAAGCCCCGATGAACTAGTGTTAGCTGCCAGTTTCACAAATTCGGACTACGTTGTAGCAAATTCTCTTGACTACAACCTCAAAGAACAGGGATTTTGTCTGACTCCATTTTTTGTGGACGACGCTCAAAAAGCATGAACATCTGTGAACATCAATACAGGATAAAAGTTAAAAATTTCTTCCACCTGAGAGAAAGTCTGCAACACCAGTTTTGCTCCACGATTTTTTTTTTTTTTTTTGTTTTTTAACTAAAAAAAACCAAGACTGTTTGGGGCAATGCTGTTGCAGACTTTTTCTCAGATATCCCCTATACCTACTTTGATACACAAACATGAAACAAAACACAGAACAGCAAGAAGGCCAGTGAAATAGAGATTCTTTTAATAATACTCATGTGTAATGCTTTTGAACATTAAAAAAATCTACAAGGAAAGCTTAATTCTGTCAGCGGCTGTTAGACATCTGCATTATTAAGAGCCCAATGGAGGACGTGTCTATAGATGAAATGTGTGGTAAAGATGGTTAGAGTAAACAAACAAACAAACAAACAAAAATAAACAGGTGAAAGGACGGCTGGCTGGCTGAGGATGAAGGTACGTTATTCTCTAGAGCCGTTCCGTCTACATGCGACAGAGAGTAAAGCGTACAGGGGGCTTGCTGACTAGATTTCGGGTGGAGGGGTCGGGGCGTTCGCGGTACGTGGCACTTCGGCATTTTCAGAGGAGTTGGGGTCCTGAGGTTCACCGATTACCATGACTCCTGGGTCAATAGGACGACTCATGCTAGAGCTAGTCAGAAGACGGCTCGCATTCAAACTGTCTAGCTCTTTTCGTCGGCTAACAATAACAATCTTACGTCAGACCAAATCTTTCTCCTCTTACATCAAAATAACAATAAACAAACATTAAAAATAACGAATCAAAAGACACCAAGTTAAAACAACTCAGTCAAGGGAGGCTGTAGCAAAATAAAAATGATAGAAAAGAATTTCAGAACATTTCTCTTTTTTTTTTAAAGCCAGTATGTCACTTTTACAGGATGAGTGCATAAACCTGCTGGCGTTCAAGCAAAAATATTCCACTTGAAGCAAACATCTGGACATTTTACGTGGTTTATATTTAAGTTTCGACATTCAAGGAGGGCACAATACAAACACAATTTCTCATGTGTAATTTTTTTCTTTTATCTCTGTAATTTTTTTTTTTTACATAACAAAAATAGTTATTATGGCTTGACCAGCCTGATATTCCCTTAGAGTCTCTATAAAAAGTTGAGTTAGAGTTATGTACAGTCAAATGACATCCTGAAGTTATACAAAGTTCATTTTCTCCTTTCCAAAAAGGCCAGCAGAGTTTGCTGCCACCGCCACCGCCGCTGAGGATTGTGGGTAGCGCAGAGAGTGCCAGATTCAAAGCAAGAGCTTAGTCAGGAATTAGAAGAGAGAGAGAGAGAGAGAGAGAGAGAGAGAGAGAAAGAGAGAGGGGGGGAGGACGGAGTGAAAGAAACTGGATGAAAGTAGGATAGAAAGGGAGAGAAAATGAGAAAGGAAAGTAACCCGGTCCAAAGATAGCTAGCTTAGGACCAGAACCGCTTCGTTCCCTTTTTCTCCTCCTGTCACTGAATAAATTGCTCTCGAGATTTGGGACACCGGATAACTTTTAAAGTAACCAACTGGAGGATTAGGCAACTTACTTTGGGCCAAAAGCAAAACAAAGTTTTGCACGCTTTGCATCTTTTGTTGTGGGATCAGCCAGGGAGAGAGCGAGAGAGAGAGAGAGAGAGAGAGAGATTGTGCTGTGTGGTTTGGACTGCTGCTACCCTGTGGTGTTCTAAGCCTGGCAGACAGTCCAGTCCTTCTCCTCTGGCTGGCTGGGCTTTTCTTGTGGTGGTAGTGTTTTTCATTTCGCTTCATTCATTGGCCAGTCTGGTGTTATGTAACGTGCAAGTCTCTCTCCTTTTGGGTTGGTACTGGTGTGGTGGTCACTGGTGTGGTCATTCAGACCGATGACTGGTCCCAAACCTGCAGGATGGACAGACAGACAGACAGACAAAGAAAGGTGGCAGAAAGACAGATCAATGGTAATATATTCCCAGGCAATATATTCATGACTAGCTGATGATATCTTTGTGTCTTTGACTGATAATGGGCTTCACAGAAGTGATAATAGGGTGGCACTTTATAAAAGCAGTCTTCTATAAATAGTTATTAAATAGCTCATCAACACCAGTAAGTAGTTAATTAACTACTAATTAAAAGTACTGGTTAATAGATAACAGTTAACAGTTAGATAACAGTAATTAACAGAAAAACTGTTAGTTTATGTTTTTTATGATTAAATAATAAAACAGAAAAACTTGATCAAGTGATCAAGTCATATTGCTGATTGAAACCAACAGCTTTCCCATTAACTTCTTACTAATGTTAATAAGCTATTTATAGAAGATGGTTATTATAAAGTGCTACTGAAGTTTTAGTTATGTGTTGTAAAATCACCTTGTTGACGGTGGTGAGTGGGGCTCTGCCCGACTGGGCGTGCAGACGCTGCCGCTCCTCGTAGGGCGGCCGGCCTGGCGACCTCTCTCTGCGCACGTCCATGCCACGGGCGGGCGAGCGTTCCATGCGAGGGTCCATGGCACGACCGGGTGAACGATCCAGCCTCAGCTCGGCGCCGCGTCCCGGTGATTTCTCACGCTCCAGCATGGCACGTGCTGGCGAATGGTCATGCCTGAACTCGGTGCGCGCCTCCCGGTAGCGGTGCGGCGTGCCGGGGGGGTGCAGACCCTCGTGGATGGCGGGGCTGGCGGCCAGGCGCTTGGAGATGTGCTCGTTGTAGGTGGGGGGGCCACGCTTGTTGGGACTGGAGGGAGGGGGGAGAGTGTGTATGGCGGTACAACTGAAGATACTGGATGCAGGAGCATACTGTATTATATGTGGTGGTGGAGGTGGGTAATGGTTACCTCACTCACGTAGCGCATGATCCGACGTGAGTGAGGTAAGGGTAATGGTGGGACATGGTGAGCTGTGCCTCTATGAGCATGGAGGTGAGGATTGCTGAGAAGCTTTTGTTCAGGTGAGGAAGGTTTTTTTTTTTTTTTTTTTTACTCTTTGGGGGGACTTCAACCTAACTATTTGCCTAAATACACCAAAAGGCTAACACACACAAGAAGACAACTCAAAGGATTTCTGACAGTGCTCCACCTACAACTACATGTACAGGAAATGCCTGGCCATGTTCAGAATTGGTGTTTTCCATCTGAAGATCATGTACTACCAGCTACAGACAGTAGATGGCGCACTAGTTTCTTATATGACAGATCAGAATCCAGAAGCTCAGGGTGAAAAATAACCATAGTTTTATTTAAAGCTTCAGAGTCATTCCACCCATGCTATTTACAAATCCATCAGGGATATTCACACACACACACACACACACACACACACACACACACACACACACACACACACACACACACAAACAGTCATACTCAGTCTTTCGTCATAGTTTTCGCTGTGTGTTTTTTTCTACGCTTTGCCACATATGAAAAAGGCACTCTTCCTTTTCCTGCAAGAAACACATCCTGATGTTAATGCCTGTGTTCACACAGCAGGTCTGTATTATTGACCAATATTAAATGGCCTTTTCCCCTCACACCACTGTGCACCATAATACACACTGACAACACCGCCACGGGCAGGTTCCTCCTGAGCCAGCAGTAGCCCCAGGTGTTAGACAAACACACCCACACACACACCGAACCGCACTGTGACATTATGTACAACCCAAACAACCACGGCTAAAACCAATTCAGACTCCAGAGGATGCCTCACCAACAGCCAACTGAGTCTGTGTGTGTGCGTGTGTCTGTCTGTCTGTCTGTGAGAATTAGGACTGAAGCCTGTCACCGTCTGTGCCACACACACACACACACACACACACACACACACACACTTTCCCATGTGTACAGGGTCTTACTCACCCAGGTCTGCCATGGAACCACCAACACCAGACCACCCTCTTACTGGGGTTCTCTTTAAAAACAGATTAGTGGTTAATGAAGGGTTCCATTGGGACGGAACTACGGAACTGAACAGATCCCTCACCTCTGTGCTCAGCAAACTCAGCCCACTGTGTTCCCCACACATGCCCACCTCATGCAATGTGTGTGTGTTTGTGAGTGAGTGTGTGTGTTACCTGCGTGTGGAACCGTTCTTGGAGGGTTCTGTGTTCTCCTGGGCCAGGTTGCCCTTGCAGCAGATGACCCTCAGCTTGTTCTGGTAGGAGGAGGCCAGGTAGACGGCGCCAGAAGAGATGGCTGGTCCCAGGTAACGCGGGTTTGGGATGTCCAGGTGAGCATAGGAATGTGGCCTGACACACACATAAAAGCCACAAGACATTATGTAAATATGAGTGTGTGTGTTGGTGTAATGTGTATTGATCTTTTGTTTTTAAGGCTGCCATCGGTTTTAAAAACTGACTAGAGACAATAGATGAAAATGAACATTATTTTGCTAACTCTGGCTTATTTACAGTAACTTGACTGTTAATCAATCAAATCAATATAATGAGATTAATGTTTATGTCCATTAAAGAAAAAGAAGACGGACGAGGAAGGGAGACACTAAGGCCTGTACTCTCCCAGGTGCTTAAGTCCAAAAAAATACTTAAAGGTGGGCTATGTGATCAGGGAAAACGGTTTGAGAACACTAGGCATTTGAAAATGGAACAATTCAGAGGTCCAATCCCCTGTCTTCAGATTTCCCCTGAAGCCACACCTCCAGAGAACAAATGGGAGGGGGAGGGACAAACACCAGTTGGATTTGATAGATTTATCATCATCCAATCATTTTTGCGTCAGAGGATCAAATTAGTTCTTTGCAATCGATGTGTAAATGTCATTTTATGCAATATAGTAAAAAGTGCTCCAGGAAAGCACCACATACCCCACCTTTAAGTCCATGTGTTTTAGTTACTGTGCGTTCAGACCGAGACCGATTCAGGCGACGGAAGTAATTGACTTTGTATGGAGACGGGCGATTTGGGCAACTAAGGTGGCAGGCGACTTGGGCGAGTTGGGCGATAAAATCAAGTTAAACTTCGGTTAACTTTATGTAATGAGCTATGATGCGGTTGAGCGATTACCAATCAGAATGCCGATTTACTGATGAGATGCCTGCAGAGAAGCAGGATTAACGTTTGAATGCTAATGTCATGGGCAATTTTGCCATTTTGGTTGCTGAGCTCAAGCGATGTTTCTTGGGGGTCTTTGGCGACTCTTGGCAATTTATCAGTCTCGGTCTGAACACACAGTTAGTCTGCACTAAGCACTTTATTGGGCTTAGACCCCTGGGAGAATACGGCCCTAAATGAAGTAGAGGAGGGTCTTACCCCAGGGCAGAGTGGCTTTGGACCTCAATGACGTCCAGAGAGTTGAAGTAGGTCACAAACAGGTATGGCTCTCTGTAGGCTGCATGCAGAAAGCAGGAGGAGGTATAAACACATTCAGTCACAATCCCATCCAGGCATACTAGACTAATATATAACCTTACAGCTGGCAGGACTGCAATGCATTTGATAAATGGGCAGGACAGCCATAGAGTTGATAAATAGTTTGAGGTAAGTGTAGGGACAGCCATCATTTATCAGTGACCTGCACTTTGAAGCATTGTTAATATTGGTTGACATTTGTAGGTTCAGTACTAATGCTTTGAAAAGTAGCATGTTTGAAATATGTTATACATACAGTATACTTCTTTATATATACACTTCATTTATACTATAATATTTAAATACTAATTTATTGTGAGCTGCCTGCTGTCTGTTAATTACCAAAGCTGAGAGGCAGGCGGCTCCATTTGATGTCATCATTGCGGCTTCGGCGACCATAGGCATCCACAAACACGCCAAATTCTAAAGAAAAAGAATACACACACACACGAACACGCATACACACACACACACAAACATACATTTGATAAGTCTAAATACCTGCAGATGACGATCATGATGCTGTATAACTATCAGTGACTTTCAGAATGCACATTTATAGTCCATGTGTCTCTCTCTGTGTGAGTGTGTCTCTCTCTCTCTCTCTGTGTGTGTGTGTGTGTGTGTGTGTGTGTGTAAACGCGAGTATATTCTGTGAAAGCAGAGCAGGTACTGCGTGTGTGTGTGTGTGTGTGTGTGTGTGTGTGTGTGTGTGTGTGTGTGTGTGAAAAAGCGAGTATATTCTGTGAAAGCAGAGCAGGTACTGCGTCTCTGTGTGTGTGTGTGTGTGTGTGTGTGTGTGTGTGTGTGTGTGCACAGGATGTGTGTGTGTGAGAAAAGGCAAATATGTACCGTGGAAGCAGAGCAATGTGTGTATCTCTCTCTCTTTGTGTGTGTGTGTGTGTGTGTGTGTGTGTGTGTGTGTGTTTAAGTGTGTGTGAAAGCGCGTGTGTACCGTGGAAGCAGAGCAGGTACTCGTCCTTCTGCGGGGCACAGGACACCTGGATGATGGAGATGGGGAAACTGTGGGAGGAGGCAGCGAACACGGCCGAGGCCAGCGTCACGTCGTTCTTATCCAGGAACTCTGCCAAACACACACACACACACACACACACACACACACACACACACACACACACACAGACACGGGGTCAGTCGACAGAGACGATCAACCTCTGTTGAG
Source organism: Sardinella longiceps (assembly GCA_027497455.2). Lineage (NCBI taxonomy): Eukaryota > Metazoa > Chordata > Actinopteri > Clupeiformes > Clupeidae > Sardinella > Sardinella longiceps. The sequence continues at coordinate 24,399,888 of JAODXP020000008.1, read as the reverse complement.
AGCGCTCACAGCGACAGCGCTCAAGGACTGACACCCACAATATTCATCACTCCACTCAATGTCTGACGGCAGTCATTGAGCTGGGAAGAGGTGAGAAGAGCCGAGAGACGGGGAATGTAACACACAACACACACACACACACACACACACACACACACACACACACACACACACACACACACACACAAACAGTATGCTAGCACCACTGCGTATGCAGTAATGGAGCCGATGCTAGACGTGCTTGACTATGACACTATGGTGTATCCTAACTGCAGCAGACACAGGCAGGCAGGCAGACAGACAGGCAGAGAGAGAGAGAGGGAGAGCAGATATGAGAGGGGTTTTAAACTCTCCAAATCTGAATAATTGATGCAAATGGGTCTGGTCTCGCACAGACTGGAGTCAACTCAGACACAGGGACGCTCGCAATTCCGCTTACCATAGTGTAGTTGCAGTTCAATTTATTTAAACTATTGGATCACTTTACATGAGCCCTCTTCTAAATGGAAAACAAACCAAGCACTCACACACACACACACACACACACTTGGCCTACCTTCAAGCACGTACTGCTTCATCTCGATCTCGTAGAACTTGTTGGTGCCGATGATGATGCTGTAGCCAGTGAAGTGGATACAACTACAGGGTTCTGAGGTCTCAATCTCCTGAAACACAGACAGACAGGCAGGCAGGTAGACGACAGGTTAGGACAGTTATAAGACAGGCAGATATACAGACATACATACAGACAGACAGGGAGACAGGGGTTAGGACAGTCATAAGACAGGCAGATAGACAGACAAGCAGAGACGACAGTTAAGAGACCATTGAAAGAAATACACAGTTAGGCAGACAGACAGAGAGAAATTACAGATTGGCAGAAAAGTTTAGACGCTGTTATAGGACAGATGGACAGACAAATAGAAATGTCAAGACATACAGATAGATGGAGGTTCAGAGGCCATTATAAGATATACATAGAGATAGACACAGATAGACACAGACAGACAAGTTAAGAGACCATTAAGAAAGACACAGACATACAGATAGATAGAGGTTAGGAGGCCGTTATAACACATACAGGCAGATATACAGGCAGACAGGTTAAGAAACTATTAAGACACACAGACAGACAGACAGACAGACAGACAGACATGTTGGGTTGTGAGAGGTGACGGTGGGAGCAGTGGCACTGCAGTGAGGGTGGATAAGTAGATGGACCTGACAGAGAAGCACTGCCTCATCAGCCTGGCTAACAGAGGGCCGGACAGCTGGAGCACGTCACACCAGCACACTTACTTATACACACAGCCAAAGGCTTTGGCAGGTACCACTGAGGGAGTGGATGGATGTGTGTGTGTGTGTGTGTGTGTGTGTGTGTGTGTGTGTGTGTGTGTGTGTGTGTGTGTGTGTGTGTGTGTGTGTGTGTGTGAGACTGTGTGCAAAGAGAGAGCTGTGTCTGTTGTGTGTGTATGCGTGTGTGTGTGTGTATGCGCGTGCAGAGAGAGAGAGCTGCGCGTCTGTGCGTGTGTGCAGAGAGAAAGCTGTGTGTGTGTGTGTGTGTGTATGTGCATGTGTGTGTGAACAGTGTACAGAGAGTGAGTGAGCGCGTGTGTGTTTGTGTGTCTCTAGGGTAAGCCGCCTCACCTTGCGGATGCAGAACTTGCCGAGGTTCTCGTTGTAGCGCAGGATGGTAATCTTGTTGGGCATGGCAGCACAGATGCAGAGGCCGTTATCAATCTGGCACACAGCACAAGGACAAACACAAACAGGCCCAACTGTAAAGATACGGACATCAACACAGTGGCAGCAGCCCAACACACGGACATGGTGTACAGGTATGATGCATATCTATACCCGCTGTATAGTGTACACTCATATATATATATATATATATATATATATATGCAAACCGCTCATTTCCAAACTTCCATGAGACTGCGGAAGCCAAAGACAGACCAAGACGTGGCCGTCTCAAGAAGACAACACCCCAAGAACACTAAGGAACCGTAGATTCACTGCCAGAGACTTAAAAGATTTATTCAACTGTTCAACTGCTCAAATCTTCCACACATTGTAAAGGTGACAAACCAACGATAAAAATGATAGAAAACACTTTAGGGATTGGTATTATTAAAGGAGGGATATAATGGGCCAAAGTCAAGTTTCCTTACTTTTTGTGAGCGGTTTATATATATGGGCAATTCCAGCGTTAGTGGACTCACTAGAACATTAATTCGTGCATTATTGATGAACAAAAGGCTCAGATAACCTCCAATACAAACACTAGCGATGTAAATATTCAACTGAGTTAGTTTCGATAGGATATCTGTCTGTCAAAACTTTTACCCTATTCGGCTGTAATACAGGTCTAAGCAGAAATTATAATGGAATAAGTCAGTGATTATGCATCATAAGCAATGATGAGCCTTTCAATTTGCGTTATGTGACTTTGTGACGGTTAAAATCCACGGATCACAATCGTTTTGAGAGAGCGTAGTTTTTGCTGTGAAGTGTGTGAAATTTCTAGAGAAATGTAAATATTACTACATTCATACCAAACAGGACACCTCAGTAAAGACAGAGAAAGACTTAATTTCAAATGTAAATGTAAAAAAGTTAGTTTTCATTGGGAGACATGGCGTTATGGATGTGACGTTATGGACGTGACGTCTGGAAATACCCTCCAAAACGATACAAAACAATTGTGAACGGTGGATTTTAACCTGTAACAAGAGAAATAGTAATATAACAATGAAAAGTAACTGATAGCATTGCAGCTTTGTGTGTGTTATCATCCACTTATGCCCATTATAAGCCCCTCCATAGACTTACATTATAGCTGAATCAGGGTAAAAATTTTAACTAATTACAGATATCCTTTCATGAAACTTGCTCAGTTGAATATTTACAATCGAGACAATACTTTTTTGTATTGGAAGTTTTCTGAAATAATTTGTATCGTCCATGTAGGTGAGACTTAAAGTTTTAATGTGAGGTTTACTTTTTCGTGGAATTGCCCATATATATATTTTTTAAAGATATTTTTTGGGCTTTTTGCCTTTAATCGGATAGGACAGTATAGAGATGGGCAGGAAACAAGTGGGAGAGAGATGGGATCGGGAAATGACCTCGGGTGGGACTCGAACTCGGGTCCCCGGAGTAATGGTATGACGCTCTAGCCCAGTGAGCCATGGCGTCCCCATAATTATCATTTTAAGAGATATGATGATAAAGTGGAGGAAAGTTGACTGGTATTTAGCAGACTTTTTCATCAAAAACAACACAGACTTGCAAGATGGTGTTTGGGGACTCAAACCCAGGTGCCCAAACAACAATATAGAGAAGGTAAAAACAAAGCGAGAGGGGGCGCAGTGGCTAGAGTGTCAGACCATTACTCCGGGGACCCGGGTTCAATTCCGACCCGAGGTCATTTCCCGATCCCACCCCATCTCTCTCTCCCACTTGTTTCCTGTCATCTCTACACTGTCCTATCTG
>JAODXP020000008.1:24387749-24396290 GCA_027497455.2 Sardinella longiceps | reverse complement strand
ACGCTGGTTACGAATGTAACCGTGGTTCTATGACTAAGTGGAAGACCGCCAGGGCGGTGCTGAAGCACTAGTGGAAGCATCCTTGCATCCGCGCGTGATCGAGAATCGTATACAAAAGTTGTCATCTCATGACGTATGACGTGTCTGACTGCCTATATAAGGCAACATCCCACGTCACATCAGTCTCAAGATCAACCTCGCGCAATCCGAGTGACCAAAGACCCTGGCGGTCTTCCACTTAGTCATAGAACCACGGTTACATTCGTAACCAGCGTTCTATTTCCTACATTACAGACCGCCAGGGCGGTGCTGAAGCACTAGTGGAAGACGAATACCAACCCTGTCACGAGGAGCCAGGAAGAGCATCGCCACCATCTGGCAAAACCGCCGCACAAAGGGAAGGCATGGAAACAACATTCAACCTGTAATACCGGGCAAAAGTACATGTGTTAGACCATGTCCCAGCCGCACAAATGTCAGAGAGAGACACTCCCCTGAGAGCTGCCCACGAAGTCGCCTGGGCACGTGTTGAATGACAATGAACTGGGGGTACAGCACGCCCTGTGGACTTGTAAGCATTGGTAATGGCCTCCACCACCCAACGAGAGAGCCGCTGTTTAGACAGGGCCGCTCCTTTCTGAAGACCCCCAAAGCAAACAAACAACTGGTCAGTTGTGCGAAAGGCTGCCGTTCGATCCAGATAAACCCTCAGAGCCCTGACAGGACACAACTCCTTACGCAGGTTTGGGGCATCTGCCGAAATAGCCACCAGCAAAATCGGCTGGTTGCTGAACTGGGGAGAGAGGACTTTCGGGAGGAAAGCTGGGTTAGGCCACAATGAGACACTGTCAAACATAGGGCCCCAACGGAGACACACAGTACTCATGGAGAGGGCATGTAGCTCACCCACACGACGGGCCGTTGTGATGGCAAGAAGAAAAGCCGTTTTAAAGGATACCCACTTAACATCCGCCGTTGATAGAGGCTCATAAGGCGGCAAACAAAGAGACTCAAGCACAGTGTTCAATTCCCATGATGGACTCCGCACCAGAAGGGGAGGACGAAGACGAAACGCCCCCTTCAAGAAAGCCACCACCAACCGGTGCGAACCAAGCGAGACGCCTCCCATTTCTGAGCGATGAGCTGCCAGCGCTGCAACATACACTTTGAGTGTAGATGCAGCCCTGCCAAGCTCCAACAGGTGTTGTAAGAAGTCTAGAGCCTGTGGAACAGAGCAACTGAATGGGTCGATGTTACGTTCTGCGCACCAACCACAAAACACCTTCCACTTGCCTGCATACAAGCGACGGGTAGACTCTGCCCGCGCATTCATCAGAGTGTTCCGGGTCCCCTCTGAACACTCCAGTAATAGCCCCGGGGTCCCAGGGGCCACACCCAGAGCTTCAGGCGTTCTGGGCACGGGTGTTGGATCCTGCCGTCCAACTGCGTCAGCAGGTCGGGCCTGCTGGGCAGCCGAGAAGGAGGTCCCACTACCAGTGAAAGCAGGAGCTGGAACCATGGTCTGGATGGCCAATGAGGGGCTATCAGCAACACATGGTGGCCGTGATCGTGCACACGGCAAAGAGTTCTCCACAACAGTGGTAGGGGGGAAAGGCATAGAGGACTGCCCTTGGCCAGTCGTGGGCCAGAGCATCCTGGCCCATCGCTGCCGCTTCTACCCCTAGGGAAAACCATGTTAGGCAGTGGGTTGTTTGACTGCTCGCAAACAGGTCCACAGTTGCCCTCCCGTATGTCTTCCAGATCTGCTCCACTGTGTCTGGATGCAGCCTCCATTCTCCCTGTAACACTGTCCCGCGTGACAGAGCATCTGCCACACTGTTCAGACGTCCGGGCAGGTAAGCTGCTCGTATGGATATGAGGTTGTCCTGAGCCCATACTAGAAGGTTGTGAGCCACTCGCAGCGCAGCCAAAGACCTGGTGCCCCCCTGATGGTTGATATAGAAGACCGTCGCAACGTTGTCCGTGCGTACCAACACATGTTTGCCCCTTAGCACGTCCTGAAAATGGCGCAGTGTCAAAAACACCGCCCTTAGCTCCAGTATGTTGATGTGTGACGTGCGTAAAGGAGGAGGCCAGGTGCCGTTTACCCCCTGTCGACGCCAGACTCCCCCCCAACCCATGAGGGAAGCGTCTGTCCGAATGACCTCCCACTGTCCCGGTGGGGGGCCAAGTGGGACGCCACGGGTAAGAAAGCCTACCTGGGACCAAGGTTCCAGTGTGAGCATGCAGCGGCGCGTTATCCTCACTCTCACATGTCTGTGTCGCACTGGACAGAGACGCAGTTGATGAATCCATCTCTGAAAAGCCCTCAGCCACAGAAGACCCAAAGGAATGACCACCGTGGCCGCTGTGAGTTTCCCCAACAACTGAAGGAGAGAAACAAATCGTTGAGTGCCCCCCGTGCGAAGGTGGTTCACTCCTCTGACAATTGAATTTACTCTGTCTGGCGTGGGACAGGCCAGCATGGTTCTTGAATTCAGGGCTATGCCAATGAAATGTGTCGCCTGAACCGGGTCCAGCTTGCATTTTTTCTGATTCACTCTGAATCCCAGGGCTGCGATGTGTTGTAGTAACCGGTGAGCATGTTCCCTGGCCTGTTGGGGCGACGCCGCACCAACAAGCCAGTCGTCTAGGTACGGGAGCACTCTTATGCCCTCTGTCTGTAGAGGTTCTAGAGCTACTTGAACGCACTTGGAGAAGACCCTTGGTGCCAGAGAGAGGCCAAAGGGGAGAACTTTGAACTGAAAAATCTTTCCCATGAACGAAAAACGAAGGAAGCGCCTGTGCTCTACAGCAATGGGAATGTGAAAATAGGCGTCCTCGAGATCCACGGTCACAAACCAATCCTGGTTTGTGACCGCATGCAGTACATCTGTGGTTCGAAGCATTCGAAAAGGAAGCACTTTCAAGAACTGATTCAACTTTCTTAAATCCAGAATCGGCCTGAACCCGCCGTCCTTCTTTGGAACAAGAAAATAAACTGAAAAGAAACCCCCGGGGTGAACAGTGGGGTCGACCATCTCTATGGCTCCTTTTTTTAGCAACAATTGAACTTCTTTTGCCAAGGCTTCTGCCTGCCTTGGATTGCGTATAACTGTGCGCCTCATTCCTGAGTGCATTGGTGGCCGGTGGCGAAACTGCAGACGGTACCCATCTGAAAGGGTTTTGAGTAGCCATTGGTTGGATGTTATTTCGCGCCAATGTGCTAGCTGGCTGTCTGTGAAAACCCCTGCCACCGACCCTGACCTGTCAGTGGTCTGGTCTGCGTTTTTCTGTAGCGGTGGGGGGCGACGATGGCGGGGGGACCCCCCTGTCGGAAGGGACGAAAGGTCACACGTGATTGTGCACCACCCTGCCTGGACGGAGCAGGTGGTGGGTTAGGGGCCCGCTGCTGGGGTCGATTAGGAGACCTTTGAGTGGCCCTCGGAGCCGCATGTCTAAGGCGTAAGGCTGCTGGGTTGGGCGGGGCCCTAAAGGTAGGTGCTACGCTCACATGACGAGAACGAGATTCCGTGGCAGATACGCGTCTGTCAAGGGCCTCTTGTGCCGCTGGACCAAAGAGCTGTCCAGGTGCCAGTGGAAGATGTCTCAGATTGTTCCTACACACCTCTGGCAGGGGCGATTGAGCCAGCCAGACTTGTCTACGGGCCTGCACAAGGGTGCCCAAGGTAGTGCCACACTGGTTGGCAATGACACCCAAGGCCTGCAAAGCAAGCTCCAGAACTTCAGTCGCCAGTGGGTCTGATGATGAGTCGCTGAGCGATGAAAGCAACATTACAAGCATGTGCGCCAGTGAGTTAGACACCCTGCCAAGGAAGGCAGTGGAGCTGTAAGCCCGAGAAAGAAGCTCATCTGTGCGGCGGCACTCAGCATTAGGACATCGCACAACCTCACGGAGTGCTTCGTCAGGAGACACGATGAGTGATGCGACACTTGGCTCGATGGTTGGCATACTGCCAAGGCCAACTTCATCTGGTTCCTGCATTGTCGCCAGCATACGAGACATCTGGTCTGGGCGGACAGATTTTTTAGCAGCCGCAAAAGCAGATGTTACCACAGAAGTAAAGTCACGACACTGCGGAACTACCAAAGTGGCACGCTGAGCACGGCGGAGGAACATGTTCTCAGATCCAGTGACTCCAGTACCTGGAGTGTCCAACTGCAAACGTGCCAGCAGAGCCTTCAGTGTAGCCTCCACTGAGCCTGACACTGAGGAGGATTCCCCCGATCTCCCAGACATTGCATCACTGCCCATATCGTGGGGTTCATCATCTGCCAGCACCTCACCCGGTGGCCGTACTGATGAGGGGGCCTGACTAAAAAAGGTGTCTGAGGCAGCCACAGACATCACTTCCTCCTGATCCGGCGTTGGAGAACGAGAGCCCGCAGCTGACAAGGAGGCAGGCGATGCAGGCTGCTCCCCTGCAGTACCTACCTGTGGCCCTGCTGTCGGAGGGGCCCTGCCAGCAGAGGCAGCAGACGTTCTACAGTAGATGAGAGCTGTTCAACTCTACGCTCTAACTCTGAAGACTTCGATTTTTTGTGCTGTTTCACACGCACTGGCGAATGCCGACGCTTACGTTGCACCTGAGCATCAGCAACCAAAACACTGCCCGCACTACGCTCCATTCCAGCTAAGCGTGCCTGTCTAACAGCGAGCGGCATTAAGGCACACGAAGGGCATGGATCCGTCATTGCCTCCCTTAGATGTTGAACACCCAGGCACTCCGCGCAGTTAGTATGTGCGTCCAGCACCTCCATTAAATTGGGGCAAGTGGTACACCTGACCATCTCCATTTTAGATACGAGACTTAACAGACTCCGTATAGCAGCTAGTGCTCAACAAGTCAGCTAATGTAGCTCCGTTAGCCCGGCAACCAGGGCCAAGTGACTTAAGCTACGCTAACAGTCAACAGCTTGCTGGCAACCAGAAGCTGAAGCTAAGTTCCCACGAAAATTTACTAAAGTTACCGTTAGGTTACTACAATCAAAGCTGCGACAGCAAGCAGACAAAAAAACAGCAGGTGCTAACCGTATTGGCAACCAATAGGTTAGCTGAACCGAACAAACTAGCTGGCAACCAGACCGTTTGCAATAACTCAACCTGAAACTTGGCAGCCAAGATTCAGTGACTACTGAATATATTCTCAACTTACCTTAGCGACCAAACAGCTCGTGTGGATCGAACCCGATGAAGTCCTCTTCATTCACGAGCTGCACAGTAATTGTCGCAGGTAATGTTAGATCCAATCACGGAAAATACATACAATGCGCAACGCAATAAGTGGTACTTCCAAGTAGATGCGATTCCCACGCGAGGAAAAAGAAGAGACTGATGTGACGTGGGATGTTGCCTTATATAGGCAGTCAGACACGTCATACGTCATGAGATGACAACTTTTGTATACGATTCTCGATCACGCGCGGATGCAAGGATGCTTCCACTAGTGCTTCAGCACCGCCCTGGCGGTCTGTAATGTAGGAAATAGAACGTTAGCCTATTTTACCAAAGTGCTGTGAATAAACTTTTTTTTCTGAGGGGCACATGTTGTCAGTGGTCATTTATTGATGCAGTTTATATACAGTATAAAGTGTTGTAGACTAGGACCATTTAAATTGTAGCCTAGAAGAAAATAGTTTGGATATTGTTGAATTGCATGCCTGCTTGTTTTTAGGTGCCGCCGCTAAGCACTGACAAGAGCATTCACGGTGAACTGTGTTTGATATTTTGACGTTTTACCCGAGGCTCCTTTAAAAAATCTCGTTGTTGTCATAGATCAACATTAAAGTCGAGTAGCATCAGATTTTTAAAGGGAAGGCTCTATTTCTATGATTAAGTAAGCACACTATTGGATTATTTCCTATTATGTGTCCTGTATATTTACTTTAAAGCAGTGATTCTTACAGTTTAGGAGGCGCAACTGTTTCAGTAGCCTACCCTGACATAAAGACAGCTTCCTCGCTAAGTATTCAAGGTGTAGCCTACAGGAATTATCCTTCTATGTAATGACAAATTATCTGCGATTTTTGAGAATTTGGGGAAGATGAAGCCTGCTTGAAAGGAGGAGTGCACATTCAAGGTCCTGGCGCCATAAAAATGCAGAGAGCTGATGTGAAAATGTTGTGGGTAGCCTAATGCAAACTATTTGTAGATGAAGGATGAGGGTCTATCTTAGGCCTATCTTGTCAAGTAACTTAGGCTACATGAGAGTTGTATGTTCCTAGTTATAAAACTATTAGGCTATACCTAGTCTACGTGCATCTCATTTCTTATTTAAAGCGCTAATGACACCTAGTGGCTTGAGTTTGAACAACATAAATCATCACAGGTGGGAGCCTATGTTTTTGAAGTGTTTGCAGTATTGACAGTGAATTTCTGTGTTTAAAATTGCCTATTAGGCCTATTAAACTGCATGAAAAATTAGCTACGCATCAGGCAGTTTGTCAGCTTGTGAAATCGTCTGGGGCTACATTGAGAACCAGGTTTTTAATCCTCATATAAATATTAAGCTTAATTGCGGAGGTTTGAAGAAATACAGTCAACAAAAAAATGGCAAGGTGTCATGGATTTTATATGAGAATGGTCCCATAGTCAATCCAACTGTTCCCAACATGGCCGCCAAGCGAAAATTCTATTGGCTTCATTCTTTAGGGGGCTGTAACAATGGGTTAGTCTGTCCAGTTCTTTTTTTGAGGTCAGTGATCCCACCCCATCTCTCTCTCCCACTTGTTTCCTGTCATCTCTACACTGTCCTATCTGATTAAAGGCAAAAAAAAAACAAAAACAAAGCGAAAGGTGCAAACATTCAATAAGTTCCGTGTCCTATTTTCTGCATAGCACAGACAAGCTCTTATACGCTGTCTGATATGAAAGATTGTTGAAAAGTTTACATTGTGACTTAAGGTACGCACTTATGTGAGTCATCATGTTTGCTCTCATAATGTAGTGTATTATGTTGCTGTATCTGCAATCAGTACTGAATAATCTGTGGTAACCGCAGGTCCACCATGCCAACAACTAGCCCCAGATGAACACATAGATCCATACAGGAGGCTCTTGATCAGCACTGACACTCTTATCTGCCTCTTCTGATCTGATCTGTAATCCGTGGTCTTGACCAACCCTGGCATGGTGCCCGCTACTGTGATGCCCCAGCTGCTGTGCATCAGCTAGGGGTGGCAGCGGTGGTGCTGGTGGTGGGGGTGTGTGGGAGTACTTACCTTGCCCGAGGCGAACAGGTGGCAGCCCTTCACCGTCTCGAAGATGAAGGGGCAGAGGTCCGGCTGGGCTGGCAGGTGAGACTGGGACAGAGACTGCTTCACCTTCTTGATGTCCACCAGGCACAGCGCCCTCTCCTCCCCTGGACAGCACCACACACACAGATTAAACACCTTTTCAAACCAGTGTCCTACACACAAACACACACGCACACACACACACACACACACACACACACAGCTAGAAAAACTATCAGCGAGAGCTGAAACCACAGATTCACACACATGTAATTAATGGGGGATTACATTGTAATAAATCGCTATGTCACTTTCGTTATAGCTGTACAATTTCAACAATAAAAGTACAGTCAGACTTCGTATGTCCATACAATGTGTTTGCGTGTGTGTATATGTTTGTGTACAGTAAGTGGGATTGTGTAAGATGTGTAACTGTGTGTATTTGTGCTTTTGTAATGTGTGCATTCAGTTTCATTGCGTTACTGTGTTTACAGGGTCTCAAAGGTTTGCCGTGTGTGTGTGTGTGTGTGTGTGTGTGTGTGTGTGTGTGTGTGTGTATTGGTATTGGTGGTGGAGACCTGTGATCATGAGTAGTTTGTCGAGCTCCTTGATGATCTGGATCTGGAAGACGGAGGCCAGTCCAGGGATGTGAGTCAGAGAGTTCTTTATCACATTCAGCGCATACAAGCCCTCCTCAGAACCCACCAGCACAATCTGAGAGATGGAGGGAGGGAGGGGGAGAGAGAGAGAGAGAGAGAGAGAGAGAGAGAGAGAGACGGAGAGATACAGGGTTGGAGGAGATGGAGTGAGAGAGAGAGAGAGAGAGAACGAGAGAGATGGATGGATTAGGAGAGAGGAAGAGAGCGAAGGAGAGGCAGATGGAAAGATACAAGGTTGGGGGAGATGGAGAGAGAGAGAGCAATAGATGGATGGAGAGGGAGAGAGAGATAGAGAGAGTGAGAGAGAGTGTGATGTAGAGAGCAAAGGAAGGCAATCAGAGGTGACACTGGCAAATGAGAGTAAGCCATCTACATTATAGCTGTCATCTCTCTGCATCCCAGGAGAAATCAAAACACCAAATGAACCCCCTCAACCCAAAACGTGTGTGTGTGTGTGTGTGTGTGTGTGTGTGTGTGTGTGTGAGCTAGTAGTGCCGTACCACTGAGCAGGAAAATGACGATACAACCCTGGAAATATGGCACTTATTAGCTGAAGGTCGCTAGGAGTTCACACTAGCTAGATTGGGAGCAGTGCTGTACTGTACTGTACTGTAGTGTATGTACC
>JAODXP020000008.1:24380249-24382749 GCA_027497455.2 Sardinella longiceps | reverse complement strand
TGGTATCTCAGTGGGATTACCAGATTGGTGTGGGATGCCATTAAAAAAATAGCTAAATTATTCTTTGCTTTGGCTTACAGATTGGTGTTGGATGCAGAAGAAAGTAGCTCAACTATGCTTTGCTTTGGGCTACAGACTAGTGCCACATATCATAAAAGGTACAGTAGCTAAATCAGGGGTGGGCAATTATTTTTGGCCAAGGGGCCACATTGGCTTTCATATTTTGACTAACGGGCCGGGTGTTAACAGTAAACAAACTGATGTCGATAAATTGTCTCAAGCCAGTAGCCTCACTTTCTTCAGAGGACATGTTAATATGCAGGTTTAAAAGGGTGGAATTTGCTTTTCATGATCATACAACACATTTGATAAATAAGGCCACCAAATAAGTCACCATGACTAAATGAGAAACTATTTTATTTTGGGAAGGCTCCGTGGGCCGCATTTAGCTCCGCGGGCCGCATCTGGCCCCTGGGCCTTAGTTTGCCTTGGTATGAGCTAAATAATGTATTCCTTTTGGCCTACGGAGTACTGTAGTGTCAGATACCGTAGAAAGTACAGCAGTGAAATTATGCCTGGCTTTGTCTGATACTGATACCATAGAAAGTACTGTACAGTTACTAAATTATGCCTTGTTCTTCAATAATAATAGCAAATCTTGCAATTATTATTATTTTTTTTCAACTGAACCCATTCTAGTCCTCACACAGTCATGTTGAAATTTCCCCAGATGACAGTTCATCGTTACTTCCCTAAGTGCCAACCCTAGAGTTTCAAACTTTCATTAGATAACGGATGGCCTAATTGGCATGGCTGGTTGGTGGGATATTTCTGAGCACCATGAAAATTGTCCTAATAATGGGAGGGAAAGTTTTGGGTTTGATATATCAGCATAATTCATCAATGTCAAATGAACATAATATATTTAAGTTATATAAGACATCTCAGACTTTTATGCATGCTTGGAGGAAACCATTTTTCAAAAAGAGCCAATGAACTAATGTGTTAATGTGTGTGTGTGTGTGTGTGTGTGTGTGTGTGTGTGTGTGTGTGTGTGTGTGTGTGTGTGCGTGTGTGTGTGTCTTACCCTGGCAGGTGGCAGCTTGGCGTCCGAAGTGGACAGTGTCCAGACAGACGGCGCACTTGGCGGCGCGCATGTTGAGCCCGACCGTGAAGCGGTGCGGGATGTTGTGGTGCATCCTCTCCTTCACTCGCCTCCCATACTCTACACAAGCAGAGGGATCAAAACAAAAGAAAGAAAGAAAGAAAGAAAGAAGAGAGGGAGGAATGAAAAGCAGAGAAAGGAGAGAGGAAGATGAGAAATCTCCTTAAAAACAGAGCGGCTCTGAGCGTCTGGGAGCGTCTCCGACCGTCCCGGCCTGAGGGCTTTGGAAGCGATGTAGCTCAGCTCAGAGGCCGCCGAGGCTCGCCCAGTCTGACTGACAGACAGACGGACAGACAGACAGACAGCCTCGCTGGCCGCCTCAGCCTGAGCTTCTGCCTCTTAAACTGCTTACATAACACACAGTTAATCAGATCCACGTCAGGCACAGCACAGCGCAGCGCAGAGCATTGCAGCACAGCGCAGGACAGGCCACCTCAGATGGATGCAAATCCTAACAAGCCGCGGCTGCAATGAGAACAGGCAATAACAATTCTACTCCCGAAAAAAAAAACAAAACTCAAACAAAACAAAGGAAGAAAGAATATGGTACAAACAATCCGCAGGCCGTGTGTGTGTGTGTGTGTGGGTTTGTGTGTGTGTGTATGTTTCAAGCAGTGGCAGAGAAGAGAAAAAAAACAGCCACACACACACACACACACACACACACACACACACACACACACACACAGAGAAAACTGAAAGAGAGAGCAAATCTGTAACTGGAAGCAGCATTCTGGAGCGTGACAATGGCCTTGCAGTCCAAAGGCTCGGCGCAGTCCAATCCAATCCAAATCCCCCCCCACCCCCCACCCCCTCCCATTCAGAGCTGGGATCCCCATTCACTCCTGTCTCATCCGACTCCAGACCTGTCAGATGTAAGCATGGTGCATGCACCACCACAGGCCACGGCCGACTGCCACTCACTACATAGTCAAGCAGGCAGAATAAGGACATGCTGCAATGTGGTTACTTTCATCTTTGATTGTGTCTGTGTGTAAGTGTGTAAGTGTGTATGTATGTGTGAGAGAGAGAATGTGAGTGTGTTTCTGTGTATATTGTGTATGTGTATGTGTGTGTGTGTGTGTGTGTGTGTGTGTGTGTGTGTATGTGTGTGTGAGAGAGAGAGAGAGAGAGAGAGAGAGAGAGAGAGAGAGAGAGAGAGAGAGAGAGAGAGAGTGTGTGTGTGTGTGTGAGTAAGTGTGTTTCTGTGTATATTGTGTATGTGTTGTGTATCTTTGTGTGTGTGGGTGTGAGTGTATAAGACAGAAGGGCATGTAGGTGTCATGGAGATCTTCAGATTTATGCAGCTATGCACGAAAGAGGATAAACTTTTGC
>JAODXP020000008.1:24370249-24375249 GCA_027497455.2 Sardinella longiceps | reverse complement strand
CTATTTAATGTCTAAAATAACAGAACAAAAACAGACACTTTCTTATGAAGTTGATGAATGAGAATAGCCACTTTGTAAAGTGGAAGAGGAAACGAAACCGAAATCTGAAGTGGAACCTGTGCATTAGCATCACATTACTGGTCCCTGGGAGGATCTCACCCATTGACAGTAAAAGATCTCACCCCTTGATTATGAGCGCCGCGAGAGCCTGGCACCTGACATACTGATTGCATTCAAGATTTGAGTGATCCCCGCCGGCAATCAGCAGTCTCCATTACACCTAATCACCCCCTCCTTCCCACCTCCCTCCCTCCCTTCCCCCTCCGCAGCATTGACGAGGCGTTCCCTGCCGCACACCCACCGAGACGCTCATCAGAGAAAGAGCTGCGTCTGCATGGGGGCAGTTGGTGCACCTCTCTCTCTCTCTCTCTCTCTCTCTCTCCCTCTCTCTCTCTCTCTCTCTCTCTCTCTCTCTCTCTCTCTCTCTCTCTCTCTCTCTCTCTCTCTCTCCTTTCTCCTCTCTCTCTCTCTCTCTCTCTCTCTCTCTCTCTCTCTCTCTGATATATGCCCGTGACATAATTAGATATGGATTTTATGAACGAGCTGGGGAGATGGTACCCACCGGACTGGGCTGATCGTTAAGGAGGACCTCCTTAACGAGCTCAAGCGGTGTCTAGGGGCCCCCACTGGTGGGGGTGCGTAAACTTGTGTGTGTGTGTGTGTGTGTGTGTGTGTGTGTGTATTTGGGGGTGTTTCTCACCTTCTTCTTCTTGCTAGGTTGATCCATCTTTGCCTGCAGGAAGTCGATGAGTTTGGTCTGCTGGGATATAGTGCCCTCCATTTTTACCTTCTCATGAGAGTACACAGCCTGGAGATAGAGGGGGAGGAAGAGAAGGAGAAAGAAAGAAAGAAAGAAAGAAAGAAAGAAAGAAAGAAAGAAAGAGAGAAAGTGAGTGAACAAAAGAGAGTGGGTATCAGTAAGTTGAAGTAGAGGAGAAGGAGTGAAAGGGAGAGAAAACAAAAAAGAAGAAAGGAGAAAGAATGGGAGAAGAAAAGAAAAGAACAAGATTAGTCATGTTGACATCATCAAGTCCCTTGCTCATTATGGGGACTTCAAAACTGTTCTACTACCAAAGCACCAACTGAAAACCACATCCTCAGCGCACTACACATATTTGACACTGCAAATTAGTCCCATACAGACTGGCCTCCTCCATTCAGGAGAGCTCTTGGAAAAACATGAAGAGAGATAGGAGAAGTGTGTGTGCATGTGCATGTATGTGGGTGTGCATGAACTGTATGTATGTATGTGTGTGTGTTTGTGTTTGTGTGTGTGTGTGTGTGTGTGTATGTGTGTGTGTGTGTGTGTGTGTGTGTGTGTGTGTGTGTGTGTGTGTGTGTGTGTGTGTGTGTGAAATGTGTATATGAAATGAACACTACTTGTAAAGCCATGTGTACATCAGGCTAATCTCATGTACGTGACTGTTCCAGAATGCCTGAAATTCTCCCTCCTGCGCTCATGTCAACAGGTTGTCATTTAACTCTGTCTGCTTGAGAAAACTCGTCTCAAGAGACCCATCGAGATGTTCTTTAAATCCAATGAAAACCCAGCCATTCCGTGAAGGTCATGCACGCATTCGCGCACACACACACACACACACACACACGCACACACACTCGCACATACAGAAAAAGACACACGCCAAGCTAAGATGTCAGGGGGGCCACAAGGGGGCTGAGAGCAGATCAGAGCCCTCCCGCTGAAGGGCCCCCCTCTCTGGGCCACACAGGGTCTCTTCCCCCCCTGGGGAACCAGTGGAGCTGCTTTCTCCCTGATGCTCTTAAAGAAAACTAGAGGGAGAAGTCTTGGGAGGCCAATTGGTCACGGGGCGATTTAAAAAAAAAAAAAAAAAAAAAAGAAAAAAAAGAGAAGCTAATTATCACTGAGAGACGAAAGAGGACGGCGAGAGGATTTGGAGAGCCTCTCCGGTGTAAATGTGCTCAGTGAACGAGGGAGGCCGTGACCGGCGTGTCTCGCTTGGCTTCCGAGAGAGAGAGAGAGAGAGAGAGAGAGAGAGGAAGAGGAAGAGAGAGAGAGAGAGAGAGAGAGAGAGAGAGAGACAGAGAGAGAGAGGAAAAGAGGAAAAGAAAGGAAAAAAAAGTTTCTTTTTTTGGTGACATACTCTAGCAGACTCAAGGCTTCTTCTACAGAGTGTGCTTCCTCCGATGCTGAGGAGGATGAGTCATTACTCCAGCGGTCGGATAATTACCCGACGGTGACAAGGAGGTGTCAAGCTCAACCTGGCGTCGGGGGCTGAATACTGAAAGGTAATTTATACTTTTAAGGTGAAGGCAAGCAACACACTCGCTCGATGTGCTGCCGCATAATGAAAAGGAGGCAATTTCCACGGCTTTAGACATCTGATATTTCGGGAGAGACAACAGAGGATTGTAAATAAATAACAGAACCCCACCGCAGCCCACCACCATCCCCCACCCACAGCCAACCCCCCGCCCCCCTTTCTGTTGCCATGGAGATAGAGGTTTCAATTATGTGAACAGAAGCCTCTTGAGAGAAGAGAGGACACTGATGGAACAGCAGACAGAGAACACGCACTTCTAAAGGACTGAGGCCATTTGTTTGGCCTCCCACTTGTCCTTGCTAAAACATCACAGTGGTCAGAAACATCATATTTGTGTCAGATAACACTGCAGACACTGTGTGTGACTGTGTGTGTGTGAGTAGGTATATGTGTTTTACCTGTATATTCTCCAGCTGGTACTCAAGGTCGGTCCTCTCCGTCTTAAGCATATCGGTCTGGTCCAGCGCGTCCTGGAGTCCTTGGGTCAGGCGGAAGATGTGGGTCTTCTGCAGGTCCATCTGCTGCTGCAGCTTCCCTTGCTGGGGGGCAGCAGGACACACAGGCAGAACACAAACACATCACTTCCTCAAAATGTTTGCATACTGTATGTGAGCACACTAATGCTTGGGTATGGCTTAATGACCATAATGTTAAAGGGGACATAGAGTACAATGAATTAGTTGAGTATTGTACCTTGCTTTCTGTTGTTAAAATACAATATACTCAATTGTATTTTGTGAAAAATAAGTGTGTCAAGTGATATTTTACAAGCCTAATTAACACCTCATAATTAAGAGTATGAAGATTATTAATAGTAATTGTGTATTGAAATGTTTTTTCTTTTTTTTTGCCTAAACAACGCCCCACTCTGGCAACCTAAATTGAACTGCAATGGCTTTGTGCTATTTGACATCACTTGTAGGCTTTGTTCTAATTCACCCATGTTTTAGTGGCTATTTCTAAATTTAAGATTTCCATACAAAAGAGGGCAGAACCATGCCTCATGTTCCTGATAGCTCTTTGACCATGCACAACCTCTCTTAATTCATCAAAGCCAATGTAAAAGTGGTTTTCCATTCTATGTCTCCTTTAAGGATTATCAAAGACAGCATGGGGGTTTTGGGGCTTAAAGAAAGAGGATAGGTTAAGGCTTCTAATGCTATTAAGTAGTTTTATATATATTGTCCTAAATCTAAACACAAGCCAGGTCTAGGCGTGAATCAAGGAACAGGATTGCAGAACTTTAAAGTAGTCCGACTACAGTCTTATGCATTTGAGCCCACCAAATGTTGTCAGTAGGAAGAGGAGAATTTGGTACAACTGAGACCAAATAGCAATCCTGCAACCTGCAGCAAAAGTAAAAATGAAACTAATAGTCCAATTCATGCAGCGTTAGATGTTGGTTCAATATTTGGTCTGTCCGTCTTCTTTCTACTGACAGTACAACAGGGCTATGGTTGACAGTAGGCGTCAATAAGTTTATGCGGGCATATTGCTATTCTGTCCATGTTGCATCAAATTTTCTGCATCTTTTTCCTAAAGACGGCACTCGATGACCCCGAACTACAGGGCCATGGATTGAATCCCACTATATTTCCCCTTTAAAGGAAAGCTCCGGAGTGAATTCAAGCATAGCCCTGTTGAATGAGCCTGCTAAATGCACCAGTTATCAAGTAGAACAAAATAATTTGGAACAGCATAGACCAAACCAAACGCGAAGCACTTTACGTTGAGTCAAAGGTACCTCAGATCTTACTTTCAGTTTCAATTAATCAGTTTCCATTGATACAGTCTAAAGTGCTTGTTCGCTTCTGCGTTCAGCGTTCGGTCTATGCTGTTCCAAATTATTTTGTTCCACTCGCTAACTAATGCATTTAGAAGGCTCATGCAACAGGGCTATGCTTAAACTTACTCCGAAGCTATCCTTTAAGGCCTGCGTGTATGTATATGTATATGGTGTTTAATGGAGTTTAATGTTCTGTATGTGCTACGCACCTCCTCCATAAGCCTCTGCTTGAGCTCCCGCTCCGTCTCCAGCTTCTGCTGAAGGCTGCGTGCGTTCATCTCCAGCATGGCATGCTTCTTCTCCAGGTCATTCAGCTGAGGACACACACACACACACACACACACACACACACACACACACACACACACACACACACACACACACACACACACAGAAGGAGAGTGAGACAGAGAGATAGGGAGAGTGGAGAGAGAGAAATAAGTGAGCAGAGAATAGAAGGGAAGAGACAGAATTGATGGAAAAAGACAGAAAGGAAGGAGAGAGAGAGAGAGAGAGAGAGAGAGAGAGAGAGAGAGAGAGAGAGAGAGAGAGAGAGAGAGAGAGAGAGAGAGAGAGAGAGAGAGGCAACACATACACATTCTGAAGGGAAACTCCATATGTGAGAGAACATCAAGAGGTCACAGAGCAGACGGGTCTTTTAAGAACCAAGTCACCGAATTCTGACAGAAAGAAAATATGATGGGAGAATAAAAGGGGAAAAAGAATATGCGTGTGTGTGTGTGTGTGTGTGTGTGTGTGTGTGTGTGTGTGTGTATGTATGGGGCCAACCAGTAGGTCTGCCTAGGGTCTTTTAAGAACCAAGTCACCGAATTCTGACAGAAAGAAAATAT
>JAODXP020000008.1:24357749-24362749 GCA_027497455.2 Sardinella longiceps | reverse complement strand
CTTCTTCAGCGCTCCATCGCCTTCCCTGCTGGTTATGAAATAATTTGACTGCCTGCGGGCATGGCTGGTTAACTGCTATCTAGGGTGTGTATGTGTGTGTGTGTATGTGTGTGTGTGTGTTTTTGTCACATGGAGAGGAATGTGAGGTCAAACGAGGGCACGTACCGAGCAGCTCTCTCTCAGAGCGTCAAACTTGCGCTGGATGTCGTCTCTGTGGGCCTGCAAGAAACAGAGACGGCTAATTAGATGTGTGAGAACAATAGTATTGCACAAGTTTGTTTGTTTGTTCTGTGTGTGTGTGTGTGTGTGTGTGTGTGTGTGTGTGTGTGTGTGTGTGTGTGTGTGTGTGTGGTAAATGTAAGAGAGAAATGTGTAAGAAAGAAAGTGAGTAATCCCAAGCCTTAACTCTACAAAGAACAACTGTATCTGTCTATCTGACTTCTATCAGCCAATCATGAAGTGGATTCATGCTAGTCTTTGAGAGTTTAACCAATCAAATGGCCCAATCAAGGGCTAAGAGCCCATTGCAGCCCTTTGATATCCCTCATGCTCCTGCCAGAATGTCTAAAATTAGGTAATGGGCCTGTTAGTACAGTAATCATTAATGCATTAATATTACCTACAATTCACTTGTAATTAGTTGAAAAATGGTGCTGTTAATTTTCCATTGGTCCTTGGCAGCATAGACTTTTCAGCAAATGGCCAGCAGGCAAATAGGTTGACCACTCCTGCTCTACCTGATCTTCTATCAATCCTCTTTTCAAATCCCTTTTCCCTCACTCTCAACAACTCCTCCATCAACACCACTCTCACTCCCTCCCACCTCCTCAGCCCTTCTCTCTCTCTCTCTCTCTCTCTCTCTCTCTCGCTCTAATTTTCTATCTATTCCCCAATCAAACCCCCTACATTTCTTCTCCCTCCTTCTCTCTCACCCCTCCCGTGGTGATCTCCTACTCAGTTCTTCTCTCTCTCTCTCTCTCTCTCTCTTTAGTAAGGATATCTTTCTACCTGATCATCTTTCAATCCCCCAAACAAACTCCTTTCCCCTATCTCTCAACATCTCTTCTCCTTCTCCTTCCTCCCCTCTTTCTCTCTCACCCCTCCTGCAGTGATCTCCTACTCAGTACTTCTCTCTACCTGATCTTGTATCAATCCCCCAATCAAACCCCATTTCTCTATCTCTCAATATCTCTTCTCACTCTCTTTCTTCTTCCCTCCTTCCTCTCCTCCTCCTCTCTCACCCTGAGTGCTGTGATATATTCCTCTGCCGTTTCTCACTCTCTAGCAATCCCTCTACTAGATTTTCTATCAGTCCCCCAATCAAACCCCTTTTCTCTCACTTTGAACATCTCTTCTCCCTCCTTCTTTCTCACCCCTCACGTGGTGATCTCCTTCTCAGTCCTCTCTCTCTAGCAATCTCTGTACCTGATCTTTTCTCTTTCTCTCAACATCTCTTCTCCCTCTCTTTCTCCTTCCCTCCTTCCTTGCTCACCCTGAGCGCGGTGATCTCCTCCTCGGCCTCGGCCGTGGTCTCCTCCAGCTCGGTCTTGGCCTGCTGCAGCTGGCTCTCCAGGGCGTGACGCGCCGCCTGCAGCCCGCTGATCTGCGACTCGCGCTCCTGCAGCGACAGCGTCAGCTCCGTCACCTGGCGCTTCAGCTCCAGCTTCTGCTCCTCGTGCTCCAGACCAATCTGCAGGGAAGGGAATAAAGATGGACGCCACGTTAGCTCAGTCACGTCTAGCACATACAGAAAACTTTCCAGAATATAAACCGTGCTGAATATAAACCTCAGGCCAGTGTTTTATGCAAACTAAAAAAAACAACAACACCATGTATTGACCTCACCCCTGTTTGCTAATCATTACCTACTGAATCACAATCACATCATAATTTCATTAGAAAGTAGAATGATAAAAAGAAATGTACATTATTCTCATTTACAGCCCTTACCCATGTACAGTATTAACTTCATAGATAAAGAAATTCTGCAAAATCAATGTATTAACAGTACGGTAATTGTAATAATTGGATAATTGCAGTACAAGTGCTAGGGGACTCCACACCTACAGAGTCTGCACACAGATCACTAGTTTTCAGGCTTTTCCTTTCTGCTTCTGACTAATTACATTCCCTCAACATTATCTTCTTTAGTGGGCTGTTACGCTAGTTTATGTACTTTGGTACTTTGACATTTGCTTTGGAGATGGCATCTATCATCCTAGCTATTCTCTCTCTTCCTTCATCTATCATCCTAGCTATTCTACCAATTTTTCTTGTCTGATATCTCCATATAACTTTTTTTTAAGTCAAATACTGTCCTTCACAAACAGAACCAATTGCTACTGTATATCCATCCATCTGTCTATCAATACATCCTTTCATCACCCAATCGATCCATCCATCCATCCATCCATCCATCCATCCATCCATCCATCCATCCATCCCCCACCTCTCTGAGCCTGGTCTCCAGCTCGATAAGGCGGGTCTTCTTGGTCTGCTCCTGCTGGGTCATCTTCTCCAGGTGCTCCTCCAGCTTGGCGTTCTGGGCCTCCAGCTTCCCTGCCTGGGACTCCAGGTAGAACTTCTGCTGACGCAGCTCCGAGATCATCTCCTCCTGAGCTTTCCTGCAGACACACACACACACACACACACACACACACACACACACACACACACACACACACGGTTGCATAAAAATACCCATCAGTACACCCATAGCAAAATGCGCATGTGGGCACGCGTGCACACACACACTGTATCCATTAACCAGTCCAGGTCTCCAGGATTTTGTAATGTTTTTGTGTGTTTTTTTGTGATCAAAATGTCTGTGATGTTTTCTACACATTTGCAATGAATTTTGCGATATTTTCCACTTTAAACTCCATTCAACACGCCCATACCCCATTAATGCACACACACACACACACACACACACACACACACACACACACACACACAACACACTCACACACAGCATTCCATTATCACTAAAGCATGGCTTAGATGGAAGTCATCCACGTGGCAATCATCTGCATAAATGAATATGGAACTTTGAGGAGAAAAAACAAAACATTCCCTCTCAACACGGAGATGGTTAATCCTGCAACAAACAGTGCTGCTGTGTCGAGGCAAATATAAAATAATATCGAATGAATACAGGCCTCTTGCACAGCTTACAGATTTCAAATGTCATCCAGGGAGGGACAGAATAAAACATTCACTGGTGACATTTACACACGTCTACACGCCAACCTGCATTTCAGAACAAAACCGTTTCTCAACCCGCATATTTTCTGGAGCACTGATTCCAAATATCACAATGCTCACATGCACTCCTATCAAACACACACACACACACACACACACACACACACACACACACACACCCAATCCTAGTCATTATTCCTCAAAAAGGTCCGTCCTCTATTTTCTCTCTGTCTCACATGCAAACACACACTTACTTACACACACACACACACACACACACACACACACACACACACACACACACACACACACACACACACACACACACACACAGCGGCTTTCAACAGAGGAGATTCTGCTCAGAAGTGATCCCTTAGGGAGAGAGTGACATGCTCATAAAAGCACAGGCATGGTGGAGGAGGTGCAGTCACTACTGGTCTTGCATGAGAAACACACACTGGCCAGCCATGTCTCATTGACACCAGCACCACCAGCAGCACACACACACACACACACACACACACACACGCACGCACACACACCACCCCAACCACCAATAATAGCAGCAGCGGCAGAGCAAGCTGCTCCACTCTAATGACCATCTTCATAAAAGACACAGACCCCACTGTGTCCAGCACACGATCACACGATCACACACACACACACACACACACACACACACAGCATTGCCAAGACAAATGAGAGAGGACCAAACCTGCTTAATTGACGTCAAGCTCACCCACTCTCTCAGGGCACACGTGCCTGTGTGTGTGTGCTTGCATATGTTTGCGCGTGTGTGTGTGCTTGCATATATTTACGTGTGAGTGTGTGTGTGTGTGTGTGTGAGAGAGAGAGAGCGAGAACTCTTAAGGTCAAAGATTAACATCCACTATCTCTAATGGTCCTGGGAGAGACGGAGACAGGCCGGGGAGGAGAATGGAGGAGGGTGAAGGGTGTATGAGTGCGGAGGAAGGGGTGGGGGGCTGGTGGGGGTTTCCTTGCTTTGCTAAATGGGCAGCATATGATGACCGTTTGAAGGGCATGCTGCTAACAGCGCTTGGAGTCAAGGGGCCAGGGGGGCAGTGGGGTGCAAAGTTCCCCAGAGGAACCATCGCTGATAAAACACATTCTTTTACAGCACTATCAATTGCATGAGATAAAAACACTGGCCAAGGAAATTACGCCAGGTGCCAGAAAGCAACGGCTCGATTATAAATGAGCCTCTATAACATATTATGATGGCTACGCCGCAGTATCTTAGCAACATGCTGCCTTAGTGTATGGGTTAATGGACCATCGGAGGGAGTTAACAGGTTCAGGGCGGACATTAATCTTGGAGAAGCCATATTTAGTACGTAAGGTTAGTGCTGGGGCTGAGCCAGTAATGAGTTGAGGGGAGGTGTTGATAATAATACTGCTTGTGTATGTACCGTACAGTACGTGTGCATATGTGTCTGTGTGTCTACTGTGTGTGTGTGTGTGTGTGTGCATATCTCTTTCTCTCCCTCCCTCCCTCTCCCCCACTCTTTCTTCCATTCTCTCTCTCTCTGTATGTAAATTTCTATGTGTGTATATGTGTTGAGTGTGTGCATCTCTCTCTCTCTTTCTGTGTGTGTGTGTGTGTGTGTGTGTGTGTGTGTGTGTGTGTGTGTGTGTGTGTGTGTGTGTGTGTGTGTGTGTGTGTGTGTGTGTGTGTGTGTGTGTCTCCTCACATGTTCTTCTGGGTGTAGATGCTGCTGTTGGCGGCTAGCTTGTTGGCCTCGGAGAGTTCTGCGATGCGCTGCTCCAGGTTC
>JAODXP020000008.1:24350249-24352749 GCA_027497455.2 Sardinella longiceps | reverse complement strand
CGCCCAATGACTGCCTGTCCAGATCGATCGTTGTGATTGGCTAAACACCACGATGTCTGAAAACAACCTAAAGCGTTGTGATTGGATAGACACCACCGATGTCTGAGTACAACCTATGGCACATACAGTAGCTAGACGTAGTCGCTGAGCAAATTCAATTTGCTACCGTTAGAGTACGTCTAGAGTTCTAGGCTACTGATAAGCTATAACACATATAATGTATAGTCTGGGCAGGATGGGTAGATCCTAGGGGCAGAATCTTTCCATCAGAGTAAAGAACAACACGTTTCAAACAACAACACTAAGCCCGCCCAACAACTCCCTACCTACTTCCTGCAAGGCACATATTAGCTCATATAATGGAGTGCCCAAATGCTAGAGAGGTCTCTTTCCTCACAATAATGCCTGTGCAATATCCCATTACACTATTACACAGACAGAGAGGTAACACCCTTAAACCTGAATGAGTCTGGTGGGCTCAAGTTAATGATCCATAGATGCATCAAGTCATTTGATCATCTTCAAAGGTCGCCGGTATTTGAATGATATTTTTTGAAAGTGTCATTGAGTGCAGTTTGGCCATTGAGAGATGTGTCTCTTTGAGGGCCGTAGGGAAATAACACCCTAGGACACACACACGTTATCTTGATTAAAGTCAGCCGCATGTGAGTGTGTGTGTGTTTGTATGAGCTTTTACGATCAAAATGGCCAGACACTCATTCTCTCTTCCCTCAGGCAAGATGGCCTTGAGCTGGATATAAAAACGCATGACACGTAGCCTGAGAGCTGCAAAGCACGCTCTCTCTGTATCTGTCACACACACACACACACACACACACACACACACACACACACACAGACACAGACACACACACACACACACACACTTTATTGCTCACTCTAGCTTTCATCCAGACATGCATTTATCCTCTACACAATACACACATAGGACGACACACACAAATATAATAACAGATCCATTTCACACACACACACACACACCCAAACACACAGTCCAGCTAGACACACATATATTATAACAGATCCATTAAAAACAAACACACACACACACACACAGTCCAGCTAGACACACATACATAATAATATCCATTACACATACACACACACAGTCCAGCTACTGTAGACACACACGCATAATAACAGATCCATTACACACACACACACACACACACACACACACACACACACACACACACACACACACACACACACACACACACACAGTCCCTAGAGTCTCATTAGCAGGTATAGGAGACTGATGGTGATGGTGAGGAGACAGGGGGGTGTTTGTCCCTCACTGAGAGCAGATCATACCCGACCATTTATTACGCTTCATTAAACAAAGTCATTACACTCGCTACCACTGTCTGCTTCAAAACAACACACATTTACACACACACAACAATACACAAACACGCTTACACTAACACTCTCACACACACTCACTCAGGCACATGCATTCACAACCCATAGCGGGTCCACACGCGCGCATACAGACACACAAGCTCACACACACTCACAGACACACGCATTCACAACCCATAGCGGGCCCACACACACACATACAGACACACAAGCTCACACACACTCACACTCACACACACACACACACACACACACACACATCCATCAAGGCAGTTACCTTGGAGAGTTTGTCTTGGAGCTCTTGAATTTTCACTTGCTGTTCAGCATTAGTCTGCAAGCACATGGCGATAAGCATCAGTCAAACCAATGATGATGATGATGATTCTTACCACACACACACACACACACACACACACACACACACACACACACACACACACACACACACCATTCGCGTGTTCATTCGCTCCTCAAGGACCAACAGAGCACCCACCCCTTCTGGAGTAAATCAAGCAGATAACTAGCCAGCCATTAACATGATATACGTCATCTGTGCTGCTTGCATTTGATGTGTACAGTACATGTTAGCTGTAGGCAAGCACAGCAACAGCACATACAGTAGGCCTAGAAGTTACCTAATGCTATGGTACAGAACATGTTAGCTGTAGACAAGCATAGCAACAGAACATACAGTAGTCCTACAGTAGGAGTTACCTAATGCATTGTCTAAAGCTATGACTGGCCACGGCCATTCAAATTCACTGCCAATCTTGGGAAACCACACAAAAGACAATCATTATGAAATATGGTCTGAAAACCAAAGCTTCCGAGTTAGAAATGACTCCAATTAGGAGTGAAATATGAACTCCAGAGTAGATAAAACTGGCGTGGAAATTTGAGCTGCTGTCTAGGATGGAGCGAGTGTTTGCTAAGCATAAATCTACAATATTGCACCGCGCCTCATCTTGAATATGGTGCGCGGTGCATTTTGTGCAGACTGCTTGATAAGCTGGACGTCGTCGCACAATGCTGAGTAATAGAATCCATTCTGTAGTAATGCACTGAAAACAGCTCAGTTATATATTCTTACCTTTTCCAGCTTGGAGAGCAGTTC
>JAODXP020000008.1:24342749-24345249 GCA_027497455.2 Sardinella longiceps | reverse complement strand
GGTTTCCCTGGAGATAGAGACCGTGACTTCAAACCCAAAATGAGTCAGAGCCCCCATTTACCCTCCTCTCTCTCTCAGCGCTCTCTCTCTCTCTTTCTCTCAGCTCTCTCTCTGCCTCTCACAGCTCTCTCTCTCTCCCTCAGCCTCTCAGCTCTCTCTCTCTCTCTCTCTCACACACACACACTTTCTTTTTCTCTCAGCTTTCTTCCTCTCTCTCTATCTCAGCCTCTCACAACTCTCTCTCTCTCTCTCTCTTCCTCCCTCTCTCTGCCTCTCTCCTTCTCCCTCTCTCTTTCTCCCTCTTTGTCTCAAGGGCAGAACACAAATGAAAAGAAAGTTCTCCAGCCTCTCCCACACCCACTTTTCAATAATTCACTATGCAGAATTACAATTAAATGCCGCCTCATAAATTTACACAATCACATTAAAGATAACGGGCTGGATAATTACAAAAAAAAGAAGCTTAAATAACATCTTGTAATATAAAGTGCATGTTTAAAATGAAAAAGAAAATCCGCATTAAATATATCAGCAGAATAAAGGCTCAATTCAGTATAAATCTCAACATGAACTTTCACTTTTTGAACAGTGAGCTCTAGCACTTATAAGAGTTTATAAATGATTGCTACTGCATGCCCTTTCATGGAGGCTAAATGAATATCATTCTCATTTCCAGTCCCCATCAGACTTCACAGTCTGCAGTCAAGTGGGCCCCAACCATGGAGGTATTAATAAACCTGGAGAAACATACCAAGTCCTGCCTCCCATTAATTCCAATGTGGAATGCTAGGCTAGTGAATTCATCCAAAATTTAACAAAATTTTCAGTTGTCAAGATGGCGTTTCATGGAGCTCACTTCCGACTCCATTTTATTAGGCCAATGAGGGCCCATGTTACTAATGGAGATGAGAGCAGCACACACCTGATGTGCACAGGGAGCTCGTTAGCATGAGCTGAAAGTGTAGCATTAACCAATCAGCATATGTCAAATGGAGTCAGATATGATGTCATTTCTGGAAAATGGCGACGAGGAAGTGCAATGCTAATTGGCGAAGCTAATCAGCCAAATCCTGACCCCCTGGCCCCAACCTATCCCAACACAACCGCTACATGCTGCTACTAAGAGTCTTCAGCAACTCCATCTTGCCACTTCATGACTACTGTAAGATTTCATGTTTTAAGAATATGAAATTAATAGTGAACTTAGTAAGGTATGTATATTAAAGGTCTACAATCTTGTGTCTCTGAGAGCCAAGAATCTGATCTTGAGATGTGAACTTCAATTGTAGCATGGTTGTAGGGGTAGGCCATGGAGAACCATCACAGGCAAGATTAACTTCATTATCATATGAACAAATGGTCACCAAACCTTGAGTCATTAGCATTACAGTAAGGTTGAAACAGTATATATGGCACGAGACTGACAGGTTTATAATCAATTCTGACACCGATGCATCTGAAGTACAGTATGTTCAACGTGTCTCGTAACTGCTTATTACTGGAATTAAAGACTTGAACGCTGCCCATCAACAAATAAAAGGATTATTATTTTTAGATCCATTCCCCTTCATATTTTTTCTTACACTACAGTGGGCACCAGTTAAATTTGAATGGTTGCCTTCATGACTCACAGGTGAATCACATGTATAAGTAGACAGGTATGCAACCATTTCCAACTGCAGACTCAGTGTGCTCATGCAATTGAAATGGCAATACAGTTGTAATTACATTTTGCACAACTGCATGAATCACGAATTGCTAGAATAAAGTGTCCATTTCTAACTGGGACAGGGACCCATTGGGTTAAATGGTAAGAACCAACAGAATAGAGCAGCTAGGTACAGTGCAGCATCCCAAGCAGAATTTGCAAGGACTGCATTTGATGGGGGAGGATAGCTGTGGATAATTTGCTTTTTTTTTGGCCGAGGACTGTCTCAGTCTAGGCTATTCCAGGACCATAATACTGAACCAAATCTGTAAATCTAACACCCATTATTTTGAGAAAAACAAAACAGGAAAGGAACATTGCAACTTTTTTTTATACTGCGTAGATTTCATCCTGATTAAAAAAGAGCAAAAAAAAGCAGTTTGTTACTGTTATACATAGGTACCTGTGTGAGTGTGTGTGTGTGTTTGTGTGACTGTGTGTGTGTGTGAGACGTCTGCCTGCCTTCCTGCATGTAAATTGCCTAATAACAAAGTTAGAGGTTGGAGTTCCTGGCAAAATAACAACCCCCTGGGCGTAGCGTAGCTGCTGATTCAGCGGCATCGATCCGCTGGCGCAGAACGTGAAAGAGACAGAGGGGGCAGCAGTAGTGTGGCAGTCTGGGGAGGAAAGTAGGAGAGTAAGCATACTCACTTGTGCCACTCTGCTTGCCCTTCAGCCCAGCAACGCTAAAGTGTAAAGTGTAGTATACTATACTTCCTGTACACACATAAGTGTACAGTATTATGGTGAATGCCAAGACTGTTGGAGATGTCCAAGAGTGACTTCAACCTC
>JAODXP020000008.1:24335249-24337749 GCA_027497455.2 Sardinella longiceps | reverse complement strand
TCCCCTTGGTACTCGGAGCAGAAGGGCCGTCAAAATTTAATCCAACCGAGAGAAAATAAAATATTATTTATTTTTAGAGAGAGAGGGGTGGGGGGGTGGGGGTGTGTGTGTGTAGCGGTGGATGGGGGATCAAGACTCCCTCATGTATTAGTCACAGTGGGATAAGCCGAGAGGAAGTCAACTATGGGGAAAAGAGGAAAGAAGGGGAAAGGAATCAATCTCTGTCCCGGACCCCACAGCTAGAGCCATGGCCGCCTCCTGTCTCATAAAGGATTCTTTATATGCATTAACTCCATTACTGCCAGTTTCCTGCACTAGGCTGGTGTTAATGTGCAACTGCCACACGGCGGCTCTAAATGCACTGGCTCCTTGGGGTTTCTTTCCCCCCTATCCGCGCTGCTCGCTTTCCGCCTGACATAAGCGTTAGCCGTCTCATTATCTGCCAGGGGAAATGTGCAGAGGTGCAGGGGAACACAATACCGGTAATAAAGAAGAAAAAAAAGAGGGGGGGTTTCAGCCCAGAGGAAACATACTGGCGTTCTGCGGCTGAAATGCTGATGTGTCTACTCCCCTGCAGACCTAAGGCGGGGAGTGTGTGTGTGTGTGTGTGTGTGTGTGTGGTTTGGGGTGCTTGTGTGTGTGGGGAAATGTGGAGGAGCAGGGCTACAGCTCTCTCCAACGCCGCCGCTTCAGATTCAAGGTACTGCTTTGAAACAGCAGAGTCAAGACTAGAGAGCTCGGGGCTGATACGGAAGAGAGAAACAGCAAGAGAGACAAGAGAGAATGGGAGATAAAACAGCAGGAAGTCCAGATGTGGTTAATTCAATTAATTAAAAATGGCAGGATTTTTAGCTTGTCAGATTTAAAGCGCAGGGATGCGACACAGAAAGAGAGAGAGAGAGAGAGAGAGAGAGAGAGAGAGAGAGAGAGAGAGAGAGAGAGAGAGAGAGAGAGGCATAGTGTGTGAGAAAAAAAGAGAGACAGACAGACAGACAGACACACAGACAGAGAGAGAGAGGCATAGAGTTTGTGTTACAGAAAGAGAGAGAGAGAGAGAGAGAGAGAGAGACAGAGGGTGAGAGAAAGAGAGAGAAAGAGAGAGATGCAGTCT
Organism: Sardinella longiceps; assembly: GCA_027497455.2. NCBI lineage: Eukaryota > Metazoa > Chordata > Actinopteri > Clupeiformes > Clupeidae > Sardinella > Sardinella longiceps. The sequence goes on along the minus strand of JAODXP020000008.1, from coordinate 24,336,638 downwards.
TTGTTTCTCGGGTGTTCTGTACGGCTTGGCTGACACAGATCTTGGCTTCAGGCGCTCACAGGAAGCTGATCGCGGTACAGCTGGAGGTGGCTTAACACAACTCCTCTCCTCTCCTCTCCTTTTCCCAACAGCCGACAAGATCTGCAGTGCCTGAATGCTTGCCACCATTTTGTGAGCTGAACAAAACCCCACAACAACAATGCTAGGCTTAGGGCTGGCAGTTGGTAATGAGCCTTGTTTTCTCAACGTTCACGGTTCACAGGAAAAACGGGAGACGAGCTGAAAGGGAGGAGATGATGGCAATCTTTCGAAAAGAAAAGAAAAAAGGCAGAACGAGGGGAGAGAAACTGTATCTGTATCTGGCTTGCTGTCTGTCTGTCTGTGGGTCATTCCACGTCAATTCAACAAGAGGCCGCGCACTTAGGTCTCAAAAAATCTGAAAAAATCACCAAATGTACCCATGGTACTTAAGAGAAACGCTGTAAATTTATTTGAATGTAAGATGTATACTTTCCATGTTACAGCCATTTTTACTGGGGGAGGGGCGCCCATTTTGTTCACGGTCTTTTTTTGTCAAAGTTCACAAGCCCATAGCTCAAGAACTAAACCATGTAGGAAGCTCAAATTTTGCATGCTGGTACATAGATAGGAATAGTTCGTACCAAAACTGTCAGTTTTGGTCTGGATGATCCTGCATGGTCATAGCATTCCCTCAAAGATGATAAAAATTTTATTGGAGTTTTTGGCTGTGCTCTGTTTAGGCCTTCAGAAGACATATTTGTACCCAACATCGGTTCTTGATTTTTTCCCTTGTAGAGATAAGTAGAAACACTCTCATAAAAAGCAATAAATAGAAAGGAAACTCTATCAGTGTTTGAACAGAAGACCGCACAAGTCTGACAAATCATTTTGGGTGTCATTTTCAGAGCACCAGAACACCTTGTGGGATTGTCCACAGATTTTTTTTGTATTCTTTTCTTTATTCTCCATGAATTCTTCTTTTTAAAAATGCCAATTTGACTTGTCTTATGTGACGTTTTCTTTTTTAATTTCCACCCTGAACATGGGCAAAATGCGCATTGAGAGCAATATGTTTTCTATAACATTAATGTAAAGAATAAATAATCAAATGCAAATTTTGCCCTGACATGATCACCTGAGAGTCCCTGTGCAGGGGTGCAGGTATCCTTTTCAATTTCAATGATTTAAGGAGCACCTGTGGTTACTCTTAGTAGTGGTTCTGTGCACCTCCACCTATCCTAACAAGGCCTGATGAAGCTAACATGCTGACCTGAAGGCACATGAGTAGAGGTGGGGTAGAGGCCTTTCTGAGTGTTACGAGTTCAACATTGATCTCAGCCAGGTCACTCAGCCTCAGGAGGTTATGTT
>JAODXP020000008.1:24322749-24330249 GCA_027497455.2 Sardinella longiceps | reverse complement strand
AACTGACTTACAAAAATGTAAGCAATGTGAACGGAAACGCCCACCAAAAGAGTAGCAAAACTCACAGGAAAAAGAAGAAGAAGAAGAAAAAAAAGGAAAAATGCAGTGCGTGCCCATGTTGCTTAGTTCATCTCAGGACCGTGAGGGGTATTTTTAGCTCACACTAATTACATACAAGGCTGTCAGTCGGGGAAAGAAGACAGGTGGCAATTCACCAATTTCTACCTGTTGCTTGTGATTGGGGAACTTGCCATGCTTTTTCCAGGACAGACGCCTATTCAAATCCCTGGGGTGCCATCCCAGCTGCCATCACTCACTCACACGCTCAATGGTGTTTTTTTGCCCCCAACGGCACCTTCCAGTCAGCACAGCCTAACCCTGCAGTCAGACTAGCGACTTGGGCTACGCGACCGGTTTCTATTCATTGTCAATGAAAGCAAGCGACCAGTGACAAGTCGCCCGGTGGGCGGGCCCAGAATACACTTCAAGTCTATTCTATGCAAATGAGGAGCGATGCAACTCGGCATAAGTTAGCAACATGCTACCAATGAATCACAGCCCTGAATCATGCCTCCTCAGCGACCTGAGTCGTTTGGATTTGTAGCTAGTCTGACTGTACAGTAAAAGGCACTACCCTTACCCTATTCCTAACCCTAACGCCCTCAACCCTCACCCTAACCCTAAACTGAGGGGAGTAGTGCCTTGAAGGCAGAGCTGCCTGGAAGGCACCGTTGAGGGCGAAAAAAAAAGACCTCACTGCTCACCTGCCGCTCAGGTTCCCGAAAGCTGATCTGTAATCTGCACTGCTTGCACCACCACGACCTTTCGGCAAGAAATTACAAAAACAGAGACTGACCTCGGGGCAACTTAATCCAGAGGTGCTGACGACCGCACATGCGAATGAGTAGCAGGAAGGTGAAAGAGGTCAGGAGTGGAGAGAGGAGGTGGGGGTATGGTGGTGGCGGTGGGGGACTGCAAGGAAGAACGCTTCATCTCAACGCATCTGTGCCCACGGACAAACGTGTGACCTCCAGGTCACGAGACCTTTGATGTTCACACCGAGATAAAAATCGATCTGTCCAGATTTAATACATTTTATACATGCAGTCTGTGCGGGGAGTTCAGAAGTTCAGCTTCAAACCTCCCAGAATCCCAAAGCAGAAGACAAGATCTTAGAAGTGCAACTTCACTTCACTTCACTTCACAACACACACACACACACACACACACACACACACACACACACACACACACACACACACACACACACACACTCCAACTACTGTAGTTCTGCCTGTGTCTTAATACTCAACAACATTACATTAGCCTTGGATTACTTGTGAGGCGATGCGACTGTTGCTAAAGGTCAGTGTGGGCTTTTACCCAGCAGAGTGGCGATGAAAGCTGGCAAAGTGTGCACTATCTGTCATTCAGCTCGCTGCCAATCGGCCGTCCATCCAATCAGCCAGGCAGACAGACGACCACTTTTGTCTGACGGATGGAACCAGCCGAGGCTGCCTGCGTTGCCAGACTGACAAGGTCACTCCATCCAGCGTGTAGTGATGCTCTTTTCTCCGCAGTAGCGCAGTATTTTAAATAAATAATAAAAAATAAACTCATCTGAATAATCTAATTCCTGAGCTACAGATTTCACTGGGGTTGCCAGACTTGGGGGGCAAGGGTCTGTCCAGAGGCAGGACCATATGAAGTCCTGTAGGAACAAACAGCCAAACCTAACCATATAGCAGTGGCTCAAAACACTCTGAATCTGAATACCGTAATCAAATTCCTGGGTTACGGCTTTCGCTGGGGTTGCCAGACTTGGGGGGGGGCAGGGGACGGCATTCCCATATGTAGTCCTGTAGGACCAAACCTAATCATAGTAGTGTCTCAAAACACACATCTGAATAATCCGATTCCTTATGGCTTATGGCTCTCCCTAGGGTTGCCAGATCTGCAGACCAAAAAACTACAAAGTCCACTAGGAGTAAACCGCCCAACCTTAGCAGAGTTTTCCATTTGGTTTCTGTGGGACACATTTATTCATACATATAGCCGAGGTCTTTATTCAAAGGGACTTAAATACGTCTGTGCAGTAACTTCAACCAGTCTTCTTTGGAGCCACTAGTCAAGCTTAACTTGTGGGCTCCTTAGTCCAGTAGTGTTAGGTGAAGCCCATGTCCTGCAAAGCCTTTGTTTCTTCATCCCTGCTTGCTGTCTCACACTCTTTCTCCCTCTCTCTCTTTTATTCATATTCAAAACTAGGCAGGAAAATAAGGCAGCCTATGTTGTTGTATCATCAATGCAGTCACAGAAAGGAATGTGGCACAAGGAATCGGAACATGCATCAAAACATGCATCTCCTGCATCGCATCTGTTGCATCAGCCAGTCTCCCTTGGAGCCACTAGTCAAGCTCCTAAGCCACTGCGCTAGCACCACCTCATACCACCCTTGAAGGGTACTGTAAAGGTGACTGGTGGGGCTCTTTGCTAATGTGCTGCCAAATCATGCAATTTGGCTTTAAAAGCGCCAACAAGGCACAACCTGTTACACACCGAGTCCCCAGGGCTGTAGAAGAGTGTAAACCACTGGAGAGAGGGGTGTGAAATGGGCTCTGGTGCGGGCTGGGGAAAAAAGGGAAAGGAGAGCTTTGTGTGTGTGTGTGTGTGTGTGTGTGTGTGTGTGTGTGTGTGTGTGTGTGTGTGTGTGTGTGTGTGTGTGTGTGTGTGTCTCAACTGCTCCCAGCATTCCAGTTGCCGTGGTGCAGTGCTACACCCGGAGCACTCTGATGTTTACAGAACAGCACTGGCCAGGCTTAACGAGATTAGGGACTCTGGCTGATTTTGACAGAGCACATCCTCTGTGAAGTCTGAAGTACTACGATTCCTCGCCGAGAGAGGGAGAGATGTATGGAGAGAGAGAGAGAGAGAGAGAGAGAGAGAGAGAGAGACAGAGAGAGTGAAAGACAGAGATTGTGAAGGGAAAAATAACTCAAGGACTCAAGAGTTTTAAAATTTTGTTTTCAACAGTACACTATGGTAGAAGGCACAAATTTCCTACAAAAAAAAGAAAATCAACACACTACATTTACTATTGTCTATCTGATCACAGGTAAGTTTTCAATCACTTTCTGGTTTTTTTTGACAGTACTCTGCTGAGATCCTCTCCCCTTCTCCTTGCTGAGCTTGGTAGAGCATTCAGGAAAGCTTTTCTACAAAAAAAACCCTACAAAAAACCAATGTGCACTCCCACACTTAGTTCCTCATAATGGTCTAATTAAATAACAGCCCAGATAGTCATAGTAGGTTTCAGACTCTACAGACTTCAAAGTGTCTAGGATCATTTCACCTTAACCTTTTACCCAGATGTGGCTGATGATGAGCATGATAGATCAACAGCCAATACGATGTGGCTCTGATGAGTTTGACCATCTTCTTCAGTCAGATCAGCAGCCAATAGGATGTGGCTCTGATGAGCATGCCCATCTTCTACAGATGGATTATCAGCCAATAGGGTGTGACTGATGAGTTGATCAAGAAAAACTAAAACAATGCTTGAGCGTTCCCAAACTACTTCCTTTATATTACGATAAAACGTATGAAATGTTCATTCGGAAACCTTGTAGGTAAGCCATGACACTAATAATAGAACTCTTGCAAAGGTCTATAGAACATCTCAGCCGGTGGAATCGATTACTGATTCTTCTTGATTGGCCTTCGGCCTTGGGAACGTTTCGCCTCCGCCTTGTTTATTATTTCCGTATAACAGCACACCTCGTCAGCCATGATATCGCTTACATAACATGCTGGTATCACTGCGGCGAGGTCTGGCTGGTGAACAATAAGAATATGGATTGGTGGAGGGAGGCGTTGGTGTTTCCTCCGGTCTCCCAGAGTATGAGACTGTGGCGCACAGCATGAAAGAGCAGACCTCTGCCCACACGGCCTCGCTCCCGACTAGCCTCCCACCGCACCGCTGCACATCCACAAAATACTTTTATTGATCTGCTTTAGAGGGAAATGTCGGGCGGGAAACTGACAGCCATCCTTTTTTTTTGCACCCAGAGGAAGGACATCTACTGTAGACACGACCACCATCACCACCGTGGTGCAAAGCTTCACAGAGGAGGGTTTTCTGGTCGTGAGTGTGCCTACATGCTGTACTGACACTGTCTATAAAGGCCAGAAGACAGGAAGCACATAAAACAGTCTAAGAGAGATGAAGATGAAATCTCAAGTAGCCTACCAAGGGCACAAATCTAAGAAAAAAAAAAAATCAAGTTCTGTTTTGGTTAACATACTACTATTGTTTATGTGGTCACCAGAAAGTTTTTAATCATTTGATGTTTCGGTGACAGTATCCTGTTGGGACCTTCTCCCCTATGGCAAAACCCCCCCACAAAAAACATTGGAAGGAAGTTAGAAGAAATGCAATAAATGAAACAAAACCAAAAACAAACAAACAAACAAAAACAAAAACAAAAACAACAACAACAACAACAACAACAAAAACCCTTTCTGGGAAAAAAACAAAACAAAACCTTGGCGATGTTGCTATGGTGGTGTACGAGTTCATTGAAGCTGAGCGAGGGAGAGCAGAGGAACTGCAATCAGCCTCCTGAATGAGTCACCCATAAGAGCACTGAAATAAAGCTGAGTCTAGATGCAGGGAGGAGGAGGAGGTGGTGTGTGTGTGTGTGTGTGTGTGTGTGGTGGGGTTCCAGTCATGAATCACAGGTGCCATTAATACTCCTGGCAGACAAGCGGGCACCTCTGCCCATTCGCTGACTGGGTTGCCAACTGCCACAGGGGTGAGCGTCTGTTGTACGCGTGAGGAGGTACATTTTCTAGGTCTGCACTGGAGGCAGTAAGTCTACATCCTCCCATGAAAACAAAAACACATGCACGCGCACACACATACATAAACATAAACATAAACACACACACACACACACACACACACACACACACACACAGCATTGCTGTCAGACCTCCAGACAGCCGCTTCCTGGAGCCTATTTTTTCCCTTTTTTGTTTTGTTTTTTAAAGCGAGACCAAAGCGCAACGATTCAGACAGCGCCTGCCTCGCTCAGAGCTCCCTCACACGTCGCCCACGCGGCTTCCTGCTCCGCTGATATGCACTCCTCAACACTAAGCCATTCAAACAGCAGACCTTTTTTAAAGAGCTCCACACCCACAACACCAAACTCACATCAAACTGCTCAAGTGGCTTTCACCGTCCGTGGCCCCATATAGTCAGCTGGATCAGCAGCCAGCCAATCAGATGTGGCTGATGATGAGCATGATAGATCAACAGCTAATACGATGTGGCTCTGATGAGTTTGACCATCTTCTTCAGTCGGATCAGCAGCCAATAGGATGTGGCTCTGATAGGCATGACAAACCAGCAGCCAACAGGGTGTGGCTCTGATGAGCATGCCCATCTTCTACAGATGGATAATCAGCCAATAGGGTGTGACTCTGATGAGTTGATCATCTTCCAGATCAGCAGCCAATACGGTGTGACTCTGATGAGCATGACCATCTTCTACAGCCGGATCAGCAGCCAATAGGATGTGGCTCTGATAAGCATGGCCATCTTCCTCAGTTGGTTCTGATGAACATAATCAGCTTCTACATCAAGTGAAGCCCATCTTTAGTGCATAAATGCAAAAAAGTACAAAAAAAAAAACCTGCCAGCATTAGAGCTAGCATCGAAGCCTAGAAACAGAACTTAAATTGGACAAAAACAGGATCTGAATATGACCTAAGAGAATTGTTTTGTTTCTGTTTTTCTAATCAGTATTTCAGCTTGTTTCCCCAATCAAAGTGGTAAGCCTAGTCAGCTCGCCTCAACAGCAAACAAGGATTTTTTGATGAAAACCATGGCCCAAAATTAGCGCCAGCCACCAGCTGCTAAAATGGATATTTGTCTGGAAGATATCAGACAAAATAGTGATCAACTTAGTCCAACAATTTGTATATCAGTGGCTGTAAGATATTCACATCTCATCCAAAAGTTAATTTGACACGCGCAAACGTTCCTCCTACAAAAAAAGGACCTACTCACGACTCACAACGACACGTGTAGCTGCCGCAACCAAACCTCACAGCAGGCAGTGCCACTACATGACACCTGCTTTCGTCATCAGCGTATACTCACTTCTGAGAGAGGGGAGAGAAGGAGAGGAAAGAGAGAGAGAGAGAGAGAGAGAGAGAAGAAAGGAGAGAGAGAGAGAGTAGAGAAGCGATGCGGCAGATGTATGTTTTGATGCATGTTCCGATTCCTTGTGCCTCATCGCCACTATCCTTTCTGTGACTGCATTGATAATACAACAACATAGGCTACCTTATTTTTCATGCCCAGTTTTTGAATTTGAATGAGAGAGAGAGGGAGTGAGAGACAGAGGAGGGAGAAAGAGTGTGAGACAGAAAGCAGGGAGCCAACATAATGGTGAAAACCACAGCAGATTGTCAAACACACTTTGTGTCTTTTCAAACAGCTCAAAGCTTGCTTGTGCATGCCTGAGATTGGTACATGAAGATGCAAAAGGCTCTGCAGGACATGGGCTTCACTTAACACTACTGGACTAAGGAGCCCACAAGCTGATGATGAAACACTGCCGCCTCATATTTGTACCGCAAACAGAGAGAGAGAGAGAGAGAGAGAGAGAGAGAGAGAGAGAGAGAGAGAGAGAGAGAGAGAGAGAGAAGGAGAGGAGAAGGAAGAGAGAGGAGAAGAGAGAGAGAGAGAGAGAGAGAGAGAGAGAGAAGGAATGCTATGACAATTAATTGCTCTGCACTAACTGCACAAGATACCCAGACACTTTTCAGAGAGGATGTGCCAATTATGGCCGTTAGGGCGTTAGATGACAGACCCCCCGCTGCCTCTGCCGATGCCGCTGCCTCGTGTTTGCATGCTGGAGTCCAACGCAGCTAAAAGCCTGCCATTACAACCCAGAACACTAAACACTAAATACAGCAACAACATTCATATTGGGCCCTCAACAAACAGCATCTCTTCCCTAATCCAGGCAAACTCATTCTTATCGGTGTTCACTGGGGGAGAAAATAAAGAGAGAAAAATAAGAAAAGGGACAGAGGAGAGAGAGAGAGAGAGAGAGAGAGAGAGAGAGAGAGAGAGAGAGAGAGAGAGAGAGAGAGAAACCACCACAAGAAGTAAACAAAAACATAAACACAATGCCTCTGAGCTATTTGGGGTGGCTGAGGAGGGTTGGGGGGTTGGGGGGACGGGGGGACGTGGCGTTTCCTGACGGACCCGATCACACAAAAAGAGCAGGATTAGAGCTTTAATGCTGTTTACTGTATGGTTCTATTTTTACCCTGCGCCTTTTGGAGAGAGATGGAGAAAGAGAGAGAAAGAGAGGGAGTTGAAAAAAAAAGAAAGATCGAAAGCGGGGAGAGAGCGCGAGAGAGAGAGAGAGAGAGAGAGAGAGAGAGAGAGAGAGAGAGAGAGACACACACGAGTTCCCCGGTGCA
>JAODXP020000008.1:24275249-24307749 GCA_027497455.2 Sardinella longiceps | reverse complement strand
ATGCCAGACAATACATTTTAAAAAGTTATAGGATGGCTTGCCAGGCTAAATGAATCCGTGAATCATTGTGACAAGTTATCACAATAGATTACAACGCAGCAAGACCTCTGGTGCATTTTAGACTTCATAATGGCATACAAACCCTGTTGTGTTCCCTCACTCTCACCCTCCCACAACCACTCTGTGTTATATGCATGTCCGCCATAATTAATCAAATCCGTCATCACTTTACATCAGAGGCGATAACAATTGGCCACGGCTTGAATGATTGTTGTTTTTGTTAATTAATTTTTCCCTTTGTGGTGAACTGAGCGAGGCAGGCGAGTCTGTTACCGTTTTGTCAGCGTTGAGTCTAGCCGCCGAGCCGAAGTCTGCCAGCTTGATGTGTCCTGTGCGGTCGATGAGCACATTCTCTGGTTTGACATCCCTGCAAAAAGCAGAGGGGAAGAGAGACCAGAAAATGAGAGAAAAACAAAAGATAGAAAGAAATTGAGACACATGGTCTTTCAATGAAAAGGCTGAACAGAGGAAAATGCAAGCAAATGGAATAAAGTGCATACTAACGAACAACACGATTACAGTGTGGCATTTATTCACTCAACAGTGCTACAGGCATAATCACAAAGTAATTGCCTACTACAAACACAGATATACATGTTGTACATACTGTACTATATAATATCATTATAATGCTACACAAGTGCAGGTAAGTGACCTGCAGTGTATAACTACTGAGAACAATGTGTAGACCAGACCAAACAGGTCTTTAACATGATCATACTGCATTGAATGCCAGAACATAGAAATAGGAAGGAAGTGTGAATCGATAGACAGATAGACAGACAGATCAACAAAAAGAAGAAATCTAATTGTGTGTCATTTAGGGTACTAAGTTGTTGAGTGTTGTGAAGGGGGTGGTATACTGTAGAATAATCAAAGGCAGGTCAGTGGAGGTCCTCCTTACCTGTGGACGTATCCTATCTGGTGCACGGCGTGAATGGCCTGGACCAGCTCGGCAAGGTAAAACTGGGCCATGGCTTCGTCGAACTGCTCCTCGTAACGGTTCATCAGAGCCATCAAGTCTCCGCCAGGAAGGTACTCCATTACCTGGGAAGGGAACAGCCAGACACCGACAGGTTGCGATGTTAAAGGACCCATCTGGTTCTCTGATGAATAACAGTGTCAGCTTTTAGAGTAGGTTAGAGTGGAGATTATAAAAGTAACAAAGTAGATTAGGTTATAAAAGTAAAAGTAACAGTTAACTGCTTTGACAAGGTGAGTGAGTGAGGACACCCTTAGATCTCCCTTAGGTCTCTTGCCAGATTTATTGCACCAACAAGATGCCTGCCACTGAGTCTCACCCAGGTAAATGAGCAAGTACATTGTAACTCATATGAAATCGATTCTTATGAAATCATGTTTATAACCTTGTCGGTAACATAACTCTTATCAGAGCATTATCACTGCTGATTCCTATTCTTTAGTTTGCAAACAAATCAAGACAGAATTTAGGACAGTAGTGTAACACATACACACACAAAAACACACCACCTCTGTATGGAAAGCTTTATACTTTAAAATAAATGGCACGTATTTGATTACAGCCGTGAGCTTCACTATATCAGGTACATCATACATAATAGCAAAGAACTCCAGAGAAGTTAATTTTGTAGGAGGAAATCCAACCCCACGTGTCAAGGCATTGGCAAAGCATGGAAAAAAGAAGACACTGAGACATCATGAAATGAAAAGAACGAATGACCCTTTATAATTGCGAATGACTGTGACGGTCTCCCATCAAGTACGGTATTAGACTAATATCTGCCCTGCAACTCAATATGGGTCTCCCCCATCACTCGGCCACTAAATGAAGCCTTTCTTGGACATAATAAGTCTGGCAGAGTGGTGTGGGGAGAAAAATGAGTTTCTATTATCCAAATGATTATGGTTTCTTTCGAAGAGCAAAGAGCTGTGTTTGACTACCCTGAGCTATATCTCTTAAGAATAGCCCAAGCTTCATTTCGAATGCATTGCCAGTACAAGTGGCAGACTGACTATCTTAAGGAAATGTACTCAGATACGGGGAAATGGAACAGACGTAAACACACACACACACACACACACACACACACGCACGCACGCACGCACGCACGCACGCATACACACACACACACACACACACTAACAGTTGTTATTAGGGTTCCATGCAGTGCATTTCTGGTAAGACTCTGATGCCAGGGTTATTTTTGCCTCTTTTCACATGAACCATTCCCGATATATCATTACCTTTAGCTGGTCTCCATGGCAACAGAGTCAGCGGCTGACATTTCCTCTTCAACTATTAATGATGCACAATTTAATTGTCTTCATTTATGTGTTTGAAATTCACCCAGAAAAGGTTAAACAAGCCCTGAGAGTTTTTTGTTTTACCCCCCACTCAACAAAACTCGCTGGAGTGCCTCTTCTCACACACACACACACACACACACACACACACACACACACGATCAGTCATCCTGCTCTCAACAACAAGCGCATCATTAGTAATATGCACAATGACTGCTCACAATTGTCCCTTCCCATATTATCCCGACCCTCCTCGCACTCCTTGTGTGAATGTTGAGAGGGTGAAAAATGGCTGCTCTTTTTTTTCCTGAAATAGTCCATACTGGCCTTCCAAAGACCTGCTGTGTTAGTACAGTGAAGGCTTTTTGATAGATCCATTAACAGTGTGCAATTACCACACTGCCCCTCCACCAGAGCAAACAGAATCTAAGTGGTTGCTCTTGATTATTCAGTCCGACAGTAATTAGAGCACTTAGACTATTAGACTGCAGAATGCACACTAGCGGCTGTGTGTGGAGGAATATGAATGGGGCTAAAGGCTCTGCTGCCATAGAGATGAATGGCAGCAAGACAGAAGATGCTAATAATAACGTTAGCATTTTGTGTCAGCCATGCTCATCGTCAGATACAACTCCGGTGTGCTACTGAATGAGCCGGCGAGCGCTAACAGCTTCCTGCGTTGAGTAGGAGCCGTGTTTTTTTCTGAGCTTTCTTTGGAGCTGGCACTCACTGAAAGCCATAATCAGAGACGAGGGGGACGTAATTGCACCATTTCATTCAGTCTCCAAATGACTCATGTTCATTTTTTCCCCTCTTTTCTTCGACAGAATCAACTAAGAAGACCTAGTGCAGCCAGATAGAGAGAGAGAGAGATCCAAACACTACATTATTCACGAGTCCATGATGATGCCTGCCTGGGCATGATGACCATAGACATAGCCATGTCATCAATAAAGAGTGATGTAGATGAATGGCTGGTTGACTAGCTCTAAGTGCAGAGGAGAATACAGTATTCCGCTTGAATCCTCTCTGGTATTCCTGTTGGGAGTTAGTGTTTAATGTGAGCAATATCACAACTCCAGAGGCACTTTCTATGAGTCTGGCTGTTTCGACAGCATCAACACTCGAATTACCATAATCATTCAGACACCATCCAAAACGACTATGCATTATTCATAGCCTGTGCAGTCATGTGAGTAACCTGAGCAACAGACCACTGAGCAACGTACACGCACATACATACAGTACACACACACACACACACGTACACGCACGTACAGACACACACACACACACGCACGCACACACACACGTACACACACACACACACACACACACACACACACTGTACTCACACACACACGCACACTCACACACACACACAAATCTATGCAGCCCTTGCAAATTCATTTACACAGTAACAAGTGTGAACCCCTTTGAGTTTTTTTGGTTTTCTGCATTAAATGGTGACTAAATCTGCTCTGATCTTCCTGAAACTCCCCAGTATGACTAAACATAATGTGCTGAAGTTAATACAACAACGGAAATCATTGCAATTTGTGTAGTTATTGGCAACTTCCATGAAATGTCAAAGGTTCTGTGTGGGCAAAAGCAAATGAACCATTCAGATCAATAAGAACAGGTTTTTTTTTTTGTCATATGTGATTATGGCTGGCATGTCAGTGTGCTCAATGCTTCTCCTACTTGTCCTGTTTCTAATGCTCCATCGCCTTTGTGTATGTGTATTTCATTGTTCTTTTATGCTTAGCTTCTTAAAGGTATAATCCGGCATGAATCAACACCTAGCCCTGCTGTTTTATACTGCTAAGCGCTACTGAAAGCCACCTCAATGATAACATTTTGTGCATCATAGACTGAGTTTGCAGAAACGGCAGCTAACACTAAGTGAATGAGGCATGTCAAAAACTAAACCTAATCGATTTGCTTTCGTTTTGAAATGCCCCATTCTGTTAACGTTAGCTGCCGTTTCGCTATCTTAGTCTGCCTTGCATGAAATCCAGTGATTGGGGTGGCTCACAATAGCGGTTGGCACTACAAAACAGTAGGACTACGCGTTGATTCACGCCGGCTTTCTCGCTTTAAGTCATATGTTTGTGTTTTGCTGTGTCTACCGGTGTGTTGTGTCTTGTACTCCTTCTTGTATGATGTATATTCATAGAGCAAGTGGTCCCTGCCTGCCCAAGACAAATTTCCCTTTTTTCTTATCTTATCTAAATCCCATGTTGACTCTCCTTTTGCAGGAATAAACTCAAGCCAGAACTCCTGATGCCTGTGAATCCGCTCTGCTGCTCAACCCTTGTTTAGTCATACTGATGGTGGCGAGTTCCAGGAAAATCAGATACTGTAACATTTAGTGACCATTTTAAACACATCAAAGCACACAGTAGACAAGCACAAACGAGTAGAAAATCTAAATCAATCCAGTGTCATGTTCCTCACACACACACACACACACACACACACACACACACACACACACACACACACACACACACACACACACACACACACACAATCTCGGATGCTTTTCACACCACTATGGCAGGCAGACCTCTGTCCACACTAAATGAATCAGAATGGGGAGGATGAACCATGAACTGTTCAGCACCACAGTGCAGTGAGCGAGAGAGAGAGAGGATGGAGACCATTACATTAAAGGGATGAAGACCATTACATTAAAGTACCCCCTTTAGCACAGGGGTGTCAAAATCATTTTTATTATGGGCCACATGAGCATTATGCTGCCATGCCAAGTCTACATGCGTGACCACCACAAACTAAGGTGGGAAAAAAAATTAAAAAAATTTTAAAAAAAAAAATGCAATGCCCATTTCCCCTTGTGTTTTTGACCATCACCAATACAGTACTAATGCACCACCACTTAATTTTGTATTCTTTTCCTGCTGATAAGCAGTTGCCAGGATTGTGTTGCAGAAACATGACACAATGCATTTTTTTGCATCGCGAGAACTGGCTATTTTCAACAGGCCACATAGGTACAATTCTTTTCAAGCTTTTTGAATGAAATGACAAAGGGCTGCACCTGGACCCCAGCTGTACTGTACAGTATGTTTGACACCCCTGCTTTAGCAACATAAAACAAAACACTTTTATCAGAGCATCCAATTTGCAGCAAGATATATAATGTCCCATTTCAATTAAGGGCTGGACAATGTGGCAAAACCTGATCTGATCACTGTTTTGATGGATTGAACGATTGAGATTGATTGATTGGACGAGGCAAATTCACATAACACATGGTTGTGTACTTTTAAGAAACAGCAGCCTACAGGAACACTAACTGTGGAATGCACAGTATACAGTAAGTAATAATAATAACAATAATAATATATGATTCATTATCCTCTGTATAGTCATCTTCAATTAACAGTTAAATTAATTGCAGTCCATTCCATTAGTTTTCCGATTAATTATCCAGTCCTCATTAATTCATTAATCCAGCAACACATACAAAATGCAACACGTTCATCCCAGCATTCCATTAGCAGCCAGATTATAATCTCACACCACTAGAATGTCATCATAACATGTGTCTACTGCACAGGGAAACCATAGTGAGCATGTGTCAGGGTGGCTGTCCATGCACCACTTTCTTTCCAAGCCCTTCACTGTTTTCTTGCTCTGCACATCTGGACATGCTGCTTTGATATAGGGGCTTATAGGCGCCGACATGGACACACGGACGGACACACACACACACACACACACACACACACACACACAGGAAAAGAACATGAATGGGCGGGGGAGAGAGAGAGAGAGGCACCAGAGCATGAAAGGCAACACTGGAGCCACGTTACCTAGCAACAAGGTACCCAGGGTCTTTGGAGCCCAAGATTTTAGAGTGAAGACGGATTAGGAGCATGCCCACCACCACCACCCCCCACACCCACACACACACACACACACACACACACACACACACACAGCACCACCCGCATTCCCCTTTCTCAGAAAGTGGACAGGCATGGGGCGAATATGTGCTGTGTTCTATGATGGTGGTGGTGGGTAGACTAAGGCACTGGAGGGGGGTGGGGGTGGGGGGAGTGGCTTGGGGGGGTTTATTTCTTTCCAATTTGTGCTGTCGGAGTATTCCCACATCTCTATCATTATTCTCTCTCCCAGTGCTGCTGCTGCTGCTGGTGCAGGGGGCTCATGCCTCTAGCCGAGCAGGAACGCCGGGGCGGATCGGGGAATACTGATGAGGAGTTCCCAGGAATATCGGAGCTGAGCGCTGTGCACAATTCCGCACAGGGTGGAGCCTGAGGAGACATCAGGTCCTCACCTGCCCACGCAATTTCTTTCTCTTCTTTTCTCCCTCACACGCACACACGCGCACGCACACACACACACACACACACACACACACACACACACACACACACACACACACAATTATGACTACAGTATTACACCTATCTATCAATCGGGGTGATTTGACATCCTCGTCATGAAATCTTATGTTAGATGTTACATTCGTACACAATATTGAAACAGCATACACAGACAGACAAACACACACACACACACACAGACACAGACACAGACAATTTATCGATTAGGGAGAGGATTTTCAATTTCCTACTGTATCTCAACGACAATATGGCATTTGTACTAGAATAATGAAACAATACTTTCCATTCACTATATGAACCATTTCATGCTGAGATTTACAGTAAGTGTCTGCAGAGTCAAAATAGAAATGCCAGTAGCTCAAGATATCGCTGTCACCTGACACAAAGCTGTTCCTTGAAAGCTAACAAAATGCAATGTGGCTGTGCATGTGTATGTATGTGTGTGTGCGCGCGCACGTGTGTGTGTGGGTGTGAAGCCACTTAAAGCCATATTTGGTGTGTGCCATGATAAATGTCTATCTGTCAATCCACATAAAGAGTCAAACTGTGTGTGTGTGTGTGTGTGTGTGTGTATAGTAGCTTATTGGAAAGACACAACATTGCTCCAGACAGCATGTGGGTCAGGGTGAAATGACCAGTCTGCTGTTCGAGATATAATGAATGAAACACACTTTGCTTTTGACAATGAAAACTAACATTTGTGATCATGGTCGTCTCTCTCTCTGAGAAAACCTGAATCCAATTGCATTAGCCCCCTCTATTGGATATAAGAGGTATAGCACTCTGTTTCATTGCAGTTGCACCAGCAAAGAGGAACAGTACAGTCTGTCCTCATAGCACTCACTGATGCTGGGCTGCTGTCTTCATGTTCAAACTTGTAGATTTCAGATGGAAGACAAACACAAAGCAAGAGAAAAAGGATTGGGGCAAAATCTGCACAATATTCTCCACCAACCTCCACATAGCAATATCAGTCTCTCTCTCCCTCTTCTCCCAGCTACTTGCTCTCTCTCTCTCTCTTCTCTCAGCTACTTGCGCTCTCTCTCTTCTCTCAGCTACTTGCGCGCTCTCTCTCTCTCTCTCTCTCTCTCTGTCGCTCTCTCTCCTCCCAGCTAATTGCTCTCTTTCTCTCTCTCCCTCTTCTCTCAGCTACTTGCGCTCTCTCTCTCTCCTCTCTCAGCTACTTGCGCTCTCTCTCTCTCTCTCTCTCTCTCTCTCTCTCTCTCTCTCTCTCTCTCCTCAGTGTGCCACTTGGTCAGTGCAGGCCCTCATCAAGACCAAGTGGGAGGGGAGAAAATGGGTCCCCAAAGAGGAGCACTCAGATGTGAGATTCACACACAGAGACGAGCTTGACATAAAAGTGTAGAACTCTAACAGAAGTGTGTGTGTGTATGTGTGTGTGTGTGGTGGAGGGGTACGGAAGGGAATGAAAAGAAAATGTGTTTCATCAGCTCGTACAAAGGCAAAGTGCCCACTCAGAGCAGAGCATCATTATGCGCATTGTCTGGAAGATCATCTACACTGGCACAGTCGTGAATCACTCAAAATTACACAGAGGCACGCTTTGGGAGTCTAGCTCTCATAGGGGGGAGGGGGTTTAGATGTGGATGGCTGACCCTAGAAACCGTTAAGAGACAAATCTTCAAAGCCAGACCAACTGCCTGAGAGCAAAGGCAAAAACAAAAAAAATCGCAGATAAGAATGTATTTAGTTGCTCTGCACTAAAGAACTAAGTCCTGAATCCTGAAAACAAGAGAGAGAAACATTTATCTCTCGCTTATTTTTGTTAAGACAGAAATACAAAGTTATTGCTGACAGTCACATTGCCGTATCAGCACAGGTTAACCCAGACAGTTGGGAAAAACAATGTTGAAGGTGTAGTGAGTGATTCTTTGATATTGATCATAAAATCAGCAGCTGCAGCCAGGTGTCATTTAGAATGAGAATGTGTAAGTGTTCTGTTATTATTTGTGGGGCAGGCTGCTGTTTTCAATTTTCAAAGACAGTGTGTCATAAAAGAACTAGATTTTTTTTGTTTGTTTACAGACCCAAGATACTGAAGAGCTAGTGAGTCATGTTGTGTTTACAAACCACATAAAATCGCTGACTGAACCTTTAAATCATGCACATCCCATGTGTTTCAGGTGCAGGATCAGAAAATGTGAAAATTCAGAGAAAAGTTCAAAGAGATCCCATTAAATACTCTAATAAGCCCGTTTTTAATGGGATCTCTCAGGCATGCAATCCTTCACTCTTCTTTGAAATCCATACAGTGTGTTTGTACTGCAACAAGTCTTGGGCTGTATCGGATAGCAGCATAAGTAGAGAACAAAGGGGTTAAGGCATTACCAGATAGACACTGTCCTTGTCCTGGAAAGCATGCTGAAGCTGAGGGATCCAGGGGCTGGAGTTGAGAGCCAGGATGGCTCGCTCTTCCTCAAAGAAGGCAACCTGGAGGAGAACATGAGGTAAGGTCAGAGGATGCAGCTCAAACAGATCCATTTGTTGGCAGCAATATAGAAATTCAAAGGAGACATAGAATGGAAAACCACTTTTATATTGGCTTTGATGAATTAGGAGAAATTGTGCCTGGTCAAAGTATTATCATGAACATGAAACATGGTTGTGCACTCCTGCATAGGGAAATCTTTAATTTAGAAATACCCACTAAAACATGGGCGAATTAGAACAAAGCCTACATGTGATGTCAAATAGCACAAAGCCATTGCAGTTCAATTGAGGCTGCCAGGGAGGGTGTCATTTAGGCAAAAGGACCATTTCAATACACATCCTAAATATGAGGTGTTAATTAGGCTTGTAAAATGTCACTTGATCTGATTTTGGACAAATTAAAATAGAACATAGTCTATTTTAACATCAAAGACCAATGTACAATACTCAGTGAATCCAGTCTATGTCCCCTTTCAACACTAGTGCAAAATGAGATAGACCAACCAGGTTGCAGAAAATATTTTTCAGAGTTGAGTGTTAGGAGAAAAATACGTACATTTTCCTGACTCCGCAGGCTTGTCTTGTCCATGACCTTCATGGCATAGATGTCTCCAGAGGATTTCTCTCGGACCACACGCACTTCAGCAAAGTGACCACGCCCCACAACAGCCCGCGCATCAAAGTCTCTTTGGTTTGGCTGAAGTTCACGCAACTCCGTCACCACGTCAGAGACTGTTCAGATAGTAATTATTGACAATTACTCATGCAAACATACTACTAACGTTACTCATCCATACAGAAATCCAACAAAAACCATATAACTTTCATTCATATAACTATAGTGTGTAGAGTTTCAAAATAGCTGTAAACTTATTATGATATTGCATTGCCAAAACATGTGCTTCCCATTAAAAATATATATTATTATATTTTTTCAAACAGATATAATTTTCAGTGATGAAAGCTATTTATCTGTAGTTTATATACACTACTATGGACTTTATACACAACATACTTTCTGAATGGGTGGGTGAAAAAAGAATAATATATACTAACATTTATTGACAAAGCTTGCAACATGTTTGATCTTCATGAGCTCAGGAGAGCTGCACTCTTGGTATAACAGAAGGAGAGCTTCCAAAAGGCCCTCCCGTGTAACACTGCATCCGGACAGTGTCTGGACGCTACTCCTCCCCTAAGGGACAAACATAATGTTAGATGACAGGAATAAGATAAGACAAAGACTGGAAATTTGACACCAAACGCAAGGGGAAATATCACCATAAAAGGACCCTTGGAGCCGTTATGTGCCCTCCAATTTTGGATGTATACATAATGATTTGGCACTAAGCCAAGAAAAACAGCTCTGACATCTCTGCCATATTACTGAACAGAGGCATGAAATCTGGAACGCTATATATCAGGTGTAATCTTCCCAAGAATGTAAAAAAGGTGAAAGACATTTTAGGCATAGGACTACATTAGGCCCTAACGTTACTTTTATCTGACAACAGGGAGGCATAACGTTAGGCTACCACACCGTCTGCCTGAAAAATAACGCTACCCAGCTATATGAATGGGACGTTTCTCGGCGACACTCCAGAATTATAATTGACACTGACCTGTAACAGGTGATTGAGGCGAGAACAACGTCCAGTGATGGGGTCCAATGTGGCAAGTTCTTTGACACTGCCATGTCCTCCGTATTTAAACTTCAGCATCTCTGTAAAATCTGCCAACATTACAACAAACGCAACTTAGTATAAAGTTTAATATATTCGACGGGTCGTATTCTGGTAAGTGTCCACAGGCAACAAGTTCACTGAAATATCCTATCTTATAGCCATTTCATGACCAGCATCTCCAAGGCTAACGGTCATTTAGCTCTAGCCAAGTAATTCAGGGGGGCTAACGTTACGCTAGCAGGAAAGGTTACGACTGTGGTTCTTGGAATAAACGAAGACTCCATAAATAATTCGTAAAGGAATACATAAAGATATTGCAATTTTAAAATCATTATTTTTCTGTGTTACTTGACATAGGATAACAATGTCAACGTGCTAATAAATAGAGGTTGAATAGCTGGCTATCGATACCAACGTTAGCTCCCAAAATAAAAGGAACGCCCAAAGTCTGTAACTTTTACATCATCTTGTCTTAAGTAGAGGTGTGAAAATAGATAAGACTCACCAAACGGTTACATTCAGCGTTTTTTAAAACGTTAAAAGACGAGTAAAAATAAACACGACGTGAAGCGAAAACATTACTGACAGTGAAATCGTTGTACGACTTCCGGGTAACTTTCAAATTTTGCGCGTTCGGTCTCACAGCTGATTGGTTTTGGAAATGACGTAAACTAAAGGCAACTGAACTATCCTCCCCCATCATAACAAACACAGGAGAGGTAGGGAAACTGATGAACCTTGTGAATGGGACTATCCCCCTAATTAACCAAAGATAGATTTGGCCTTTTCGTCAATTCTGTTATTTTTATGAAATAGTTTTTTCCCCTATATGTATTTTTAAATATTTCACTTAGATTGACTCCAGACAAAACTATAATGTGTGGTCTAATTTTATGTGAATGTTGTGATGCAATATGGAACAAATATAATATGCAAAACTTCTTCTGTATGTGTCTGTTATAGTCTAATTAAGAAAGTGTTTGCTGGTCATCAGGGAAACAAATGTTCAACAAACGCAAAAGCTTATTGTCTTAATGAATGAAGCTTTGAGGCACTGTCTGGAAACAAAAAGCCTCAGCACGGAAAAATGTGCACAAATAATTCAATTCTCACTCCTTTCCTGTGTCAGGAAGCAGGAAGTGTTTTAGGAGAGGTCAGTGCACTCTTCCTGTCCAATGTGCTCACTGTGTCAAGTGTTGTGTGGAGGGGCACTGGGGGAAGACAAAGGACATGAACTTTAAAAAATGCACAACCTCTTATCTGCAGCCCTAGAAGCTTACGTTTGTTAACATGGCCAATAATGGGTGAAGAAATGAAGAAACAGCTTCATTCATAAAAACAATGGACAGTGACAGGTTCAGTTGCCTGATTAGGCTACCCAGTCTGGCATTGCAGTATAACTGTACAGTTCAGCACACAGGCCAACACATTCATTACATCCTTCCCCCTGATACACATCCCTGCTTTAGTGGGGGGAAAAACACTTACTCTGCCAACTGATCCTCATTTACAGTGTCACCCATATGACATGAAGGGCTCACCACCACATCTGGTATACTGGCCAGGCAAAGGAAGTTCAGCGTGGTCTGTGTACTCTCACTGAATCACAGGTGTCACTCTAGAGATGTTTATATACAATTCAATTAGGCTACGTTTTAGGCTATTTGTTGAGTGCTGAATACGATGTATTTTTCCTCACGGTGCTGTACAAAGGAGACCCCATGAGTAACAGGGGCAAGAAAAAAACTCCCTTCTAGTAATTCATTTTAGGAAGAAACCTTTTGGAAAAAAACACACCTCATAGACTCATGGGCTTATAAGGTATCTGTGAGGAGTTACAAGGCAAGACCAATGAAGATGTGTGAGAAGCTGCATCTGTAAAATTGTTGAAAATTCAAACAGTTGGAGTCCCTGCCTTCTTACACACACACACACACACACACACACACACACACACACACACACACACACACAATCTTTTCTGGTAGAATAGATTTTCCTAAACAGAAATGGCTATAATCAGTGAGTGATGCAACTTATATCTGCATGGGGACTATATACATAGAGCCCTCAATTGCAGTCTGCTTTGTTGCAAGTGCATGGTTTATTATTCTGTGAAAATTACGATATCAAAGCATGTACAACTCTAGCCAAAATGTTAACCATGTTACATAGAGATAGTAATTATGTTTAAAATGTCAGAATGGTTTTGTTCAATGAGTCTGTTGTAGGCTACTCTCCTACCCCACCATTGCACAAATGTTTGAACACAATACTTCTGCAATGTGCTTTTTTCTTTTTCTTTGCAGGGACAGGGAACTGAAACCCCATGGGTGCTCCGTCAGGCACAGTCGGAGGAAAACTGTCTGCATGTTTGCATTGTACAGCCCATAATTTAGGCCATAAAGTCGGAGAACAGCTGAGCTCCCCCATACTGAGTAGTTTCCCATTTCAGTTTTGGTCATCATCTCCAACAACAGCTCAGCATGACACCAACAAGGCAGAAAGGGAAATGAGAAAACATCAAATGTGATATTTTACCGCAGCAAATCCCCACTTCCTATCATGGGAGTTAATATGAAAGCAACTCAGGGACTTTTATATTTCCATCCATGATGGGAAGTATGCACTATATGTAGTAGTACACTAGAATGGGATGGGCTGAAAGTTTAGGATCATAGTTTTAGGTTTTAGACAATTCTTTAGCTGTGTATCTAATCTAGTCTCTTAAGGTGACTCATCTCTTGACCACAGACTTTTTTATAAAGGAGAAATCCAGTATAAATCAATCCATAGCCCTGTTGTTCAAACTCATCAAGTGCTGTAGGTAAGAAAAAGAATGATAATGTTTGATACAACATAGACCGAGCAGTGAGTTGGCAATTAACACTAAGTGAATGGGGCATAACAACTTACTTTCAGTTTCACTTCATTATGCCCCATTCAGTCAGCATTAGTAATGGGTTTGTTATTCTGTCTAAGTAGCATCAAATTGTATCATTCTTTTTCTTAAAGACGGCATTCAGGTACCTGGAACAACAGGGCTATTGACTGATTCACACCAAATTTCTCCTTTAACGTAATACACATAATATGAGGGAAGAAAAATGAAACAAGACCATCTAAAAGCTCTGCTGCAGCTCTGGATAGAAACGGAGCACCCCTGAACTGATTATTGATTCCCGCAGATGAACATGACCACAGACGCTGGGCCGTTTGTTCATGGCGGCAGATGGTGGAGCTGGAGAGCAGGACCCCGGGTCACGGCAACAGCAGGACGAACAAATGGGGACAGTGGGAGAGGAGAGGCGGCATGATTAATACATCAGCACATAATTACCATTGCAGACTGGAAGAGGAGAGCATATACTTAAGATCGTCCTACACAGCAAACACCGCAGATGAGTGCGGTATGCACAATAAACCAGCACTAACACAAATCTGTGCATAAGAGACCATGGGTTTCCACTAATGACCTTTTTTTAACTGATTGCTTCAGCAGCAAAGCTCTTTTTCTGTATCTAATCATAACTTAACAATTATTTGCATCTATGAGTGAATGAATACTATTAATCATTACTATACATTACTATTAATCATTACTATAATGCACTCCTAGAAACAATGGTGGTCCAGCATGAGACTAATTGTTATGTGCTTGAACAATATAACATACTTTAGAACGTTAACAGTGAGTTTAATATTTGGTTGTTATTAAACCTTAATAGGCAAGATCTAGTATAGATGTTTAGTACAGAGCCATATAGTTTAGTGCAGAGCCGTATATACGGCTCTGGTTTAGTGTTTGAGATAGCTCCCTCATGTGGCCACTGGTTAGTATTACAACTGCAAGGGTACCTACTACAAGACACTCCATACTTTTATTATTCATAAAACTATAAGAAAATCAACATGTATCCATTCTCTTAAAATGTTTATTATTGGTTAGATTCATGATGGGGCAAACAATGACTTGAGTGGCAACATTT
The DNA here is from genome assembly GCA_027497455.2 of Sardinella longiceps. Classification (NCBI taxonomy): domain Eukaryota; kingdom Metazoa; phylum Chordata; class Actinopteri; order Clupeiformes; family Clupeidae; genus Sardinella; species Sardinella longiceps. The sequence continues at coordinate 24,292,881 of JAODXP020000008.1, read as the reverse complement.
CATCTTTCCAGTGTACACCAGACCAGTACATAAACACATATAAAAACACACAAAATAGACGCATATACTGGTGTCTATATACACACATGCGTGTTTGTATATGTGTCATTTTTTTTTTCCTTGTTTTTTTTTTGTTTTTTTTTACTTTTTGCATTTGCATGTGCACACGGTGTGTCGTAACATTGATATGCACACACATAATTAAACAGGATGATGATCTTACAAATGTTATGATTTTGTAAGTAGGCTTTTGTTTCCTTTTGGGCTCTTTGAGGGCATCGGTCTGAACAGTGAAGATTTAAAACTCTGATCACCACCCCAGATTTAGAGAAGTGGTGGGAGAAACTCATCAAGTTGACCTCCTGAGCTTTGTTCAGTTATTCTGCAGCTCTGTTAAACACTAACGTTTTGAGCTGTCACACTAAATCACACACTTCCTTTCAAAGTGTGTGTTTGTGTTTTTTTTTATGCCTACTAGTTTTAACACTTCATTGTTCAGATATGTACAATTTGTTCTTGAACGTTCACCCCCTCAGCCATGTTATGTGTGGAGGAGCTTACTTGCCATTTTTGTGTGTCTTGTTTTGTTTTGGCTGCTGTGGTGGGCGGGAGTTCCGCCTGTGCTTCTCCAGTATTGGCACTGGCCAGTCTGGTTGTCAATCATCGGCCTGCTCTAGTAAAAACCATACTGACACTCAAGATTCTGATGGCTGCAATTACTATTCACCGTGCCCATGGCAACTGTTTAAGACTACACAGTGCACTCAAGCGTCTGTGCAAAACCATAGGGCCTGGTCCCAAAAGAAGAAGAAAAAAAAAAAAACTCAAAACCAACCCTCCCCGTACGGATTCAGTCACAGTGATCTCTCCCAGTTTAGCTGCTGGTTTTGGGCTTAGCCTCTATGACCTTGAAGCCTGCGTCAAGAGGTTAGGGCCTCCTCCACCCGGTACACACATATGTGTACATATCTGTATTGAAGTGTGTGTGTGTGTGTGTGTGTGTGTGTGTGTGAGTGTGTGTGTATGTGATGAAAGTGTGGTGTGTGAAGTGAGCTTACAAGTTGGTATTGACTGCCCGAAAAATGTCCAATGTTTCCCCCTTGGTCTACGATCTTGACCACATGCCCAGGGCCATGGCATTGCCTGCCACATACCAGCAGAACCCCCAACACCAATCCACTCATCACCGTTAATGCATTTACCACAGAGAACCACGGCTCTGCTACAGTTCCATTTCATTGTTAGAACCCGTGCTCGTTAGAACACAGAGATGTCCGGTGCCGTTGGCACTGCTCACGAGAATGCATGTCCAGTTGTCTTGGGTTTGACAGTAAAGTTCTGGCGCTACTCTACTGGTTCACAGGTCTGATTCTGTTGCAGCGGTCCAAGTCAGGCTTAGGCCACCATTAACACTTTTCAACCCTAAGCACATTTGTTTTTTGTTTTTTGTTTGTTTTTTTTTGTGTTTGTTTTTGTTTTTTTGATTGCTTTTTTTTACAGTGGTGTAGTTTTGTTAGTAAAAAAATACAAATTTACAAAAAAGAAAAGGTAGAACAAAAAAAGGCATAACTTTCTCTCCGAGAGATTGGCAGGGAGGCGGGAGGAGAGGGGTGAAGTGAGATTGGTCCATGGTGGCCACATTAAGTTTGTCTTCATTCAAAGTGTAAAAATCACAAAAGACGAGAGGGGGGGGGGGGGTTGGGTTTGGGGTTCCAATAATAAACATTAAGAAATGGGAGAATGTCAGATTTCTTCTTGGCAGTTCAGTTGGATCCGCTTTGCTGATATGAATTCCAACTTCCATTTCTACTTTTTCCAGCTTGCCGTTGTTGTCTTTGTGACTTTGTTTCGGCATAATCCACTCTGACATAGTTGACTTGGATCACGATGAGTCTCCTTTGCATATAAAGAGAAAAATATTTGAACAAAAATAGGCCAGATGTCTTCAACTCTCCACTCACTGCGCAAGAGAGAGAATGTGGGCAAGCCTCCTGCGAGGGATGAGATGGGGGAGATTCGAATGCAAATGCAAGAACAGAAAAAATATATATAATTTTTTCATCTCCATAAAAATCTGACGGTCACTACGACAACAGTGTCCCTGGAGACATTGCGCTGTGCCGGTTGTTTCCGTCCTGATTAAAAACTGTACATTTGAGTTTGTACAAGTCCTTAAGATCCCAAAGTCCTTGTTTTTTTTCTCTTTTCTTAATTAAATCTCTAAATAGATATATTTCTTTTTTTTTTTTTTTCTTTCACTGGGTGGAGTCCATCTCTGGTTGTTGGCATCAGGTTATTCTCTCCGGGTCTCTCTCTCTCCTTCTCTGTCAGTTCAATGGTGGCTGTGTTTTTTTTTCATTGTTGTTTTTGTGTATATGTGTGTGCATATGTGTGTGTGTGTGTTTGTATCTGTGAATGTGTGTGTGTGTGTCTGTGTGCGATAAGAGTGTGTGATAAGGGTCCAGTCTGTCAGCAGCACTTTTTCTTGCGTTTGCTGTTCTTGCTGAGTTTCACCACTTCGCTCTGCTGCTGCTGCTGTTGCTTGGCGACCGACTCCTTCCGGGCCTTCAACACTAGCTCTGTGATGCAGTTAAACATCTGAGTAGTGCGAGCCGTCACACACACACACACACACACACACACACACACACACACACACACACGCAGACACACACATGCACACACACGCACAAGAGAGAAAGACAAAAGAAAAAAAGTTAGGCTTGCTGATTAATCCATAAATATAAAATGTCAAATCACTCGCTGTCATGTACTGACAAACACTGCAAGGCTTTGTTATGATTTTGTATGCTTCTACCAGGGAAACACTAAAACATTGTCCTATTGAGCCGTCACATTTTGAGAGGCAGGCCAGGCATGTCTTCTTTGGGAAGCTACAAATAGCCAGTTACATTGGGAGGCAGTCTACACTGAAAGGAAAGCTCGACTACACAGAGACTCATTTATCACTCGAAACGTTGAAACTAAGTGCAAGAGTCATCTTACGACAAGGCTCAAGTGTGACTCTGAAGCGACTCTGTTCATGTTGAAGCCTAATTTAAATGTTATCATGCCCTTCCATGTCTCAGTATAATGGCCTCATCACTTAAGATTATGGCATGGGGAGGCAGAAAGCATGTAAAAGAGTCTAACTGAATCATTTTGATGACCAGAAAGATGCACAGATAGCTTACTTTTGCCAAAAGTAAATTACAAGTAAATTCTGTCATTCTGGTTATATGATGGGTATCCTAAGGCCAGATTCACGCACACAGCAATTGCATGTTTGCAGTCCGTATCCGGAGCTGTCCATTCGTGGTGCGTTACACCAGAAACGGTCTCTGAGTTCTCCTCCTATTGACACCTACTAGTATGGAAAAATATAATTTGCTTCCATTTCAAGCGGCACTTTAAGATATGCACGCTTTTTCTTGTGGACCACGTGTGTGGTGTGAATGGACTTATCACGGACCAAAACCGTGTACGCACCACAAACATGCAGGTTTTGTATGAATCAGACATTAGACTGTAGGCTTGCCTTACGCCTGTTTTATGTCTTACAATCATTTTCATAACAGCGGGCCAACATGTTTGGATTAAGTGTTGTAAACGCATTTCACCTGATAAATATCTTAATCGACCTAGATCTCACAGCATGAGTGGTGATTATCACCAAGTCCTCTTATCCCTGTCCTCTGCTGTACTTAAGCTTCGACTTTAGACTCTGCTTGCTTCTAATTGTTTGCATTAAGGGGAAGGCTGACCTTAAAACAATGGTGCAAGCACAGAACGCTAGTCTCACAGTCTAACCCCTCACCCTCCTTCCTCCTCGTCTGAGAGGACAAGACCTAGGCAGGTGACCTTTAATGTATGTCATGCGACCTTCCCCTAGTTCTCCCCTCTCTTAGCCAACACATGCTGGTGTCAATCAACACGACTTACATCCTCTACGTTGATGTTCTCCTTGGCGCTGGTCTCAAACAGTCGGATGTCCATCTGTTCGGCGAACTTCTGCGCGTCGGCCGTCTCCACTACTTTGGAGTTTGGGTCGTCGTTTTTGTTGCCCACTTAAACAAATCACAAAGTGAAATAAATTAGACTTGTATCATACTGTTAAACTGTTAAGTTAAACAATACCCAGCTTAATTACTAATCCTCATGTTGATTACTACTGCATAAAAATACTGGTAAGTCTGATTAAAGAGTCAGATTTGTTACAGACTGCATCTCCACAATGCTAAGTTAACCACCACGTAAGCATCACAGTCATTAAGGAATTAAACATGACAGACATACCTAGTATTCGACAGACATCATCACAGTTCTGGTTAATTTCGTGAAGCCACCTCTTGACGTTGACGAATGACTCCGCGCTGGTGACATCATAGACCACAATCACCCCGTGCGTCCCTCTGTAGTATCTGCACAGGGAAGGGAAATGGGAGTTATCAGATGGCTGATGGGAAATAGAATTATCAGACGTTCTGAAGAGGCAGACGTTTGTGTCGGTGTTTGCTTTGTGTCTGTGGCATTCAAGAACCTCCAGACTAGCAGCCTGCAAGAGGAAGTGGTTTCGTATGCCTTTCAGTAAGAGTGTAAGTTTGTGTGTGTGTGTGTGTGTGTGTGTGTGTGTGTGTGTGTGTGTGTGTGTGTGTGTGTGTGTGTGGAGGCATGACCCGCGGTCACATCAGTTCCTGAGTAGAGACGCACAAGCTCTCTCTATCAGACAGGAAGTCTTCGTCTGAGGTGACCTGACACACCCTCTATTGCGCGGATGCGGGGTACGCAACTGCTGATGGGGAGAATGGTGGGTGACCCTCTCTACTCAAACAGTCTAGTCTCTCTCAAACTGCTCACAAAGAACTTTCAAAGCTCACACACACACACACACACACACACACACACACACACACACACACAGACAGACAGAGAGAGAGAGAGAGAGAGAGAGAGAGAGAGAGAGAGACATGCAATATCCTTGCAACTATCTCTTCCTCTCTCCCTCCACCCTTATCTCAAAGAACTGCTAGCTTTAGACATTCGCTAATTACCAATCAGTTTGATTAGGGACACTGCTAATGAGTAGGGTATTAAACTGAACTGAGAGACATTGGATTAACTGCTTCCTAAAGCTCACTAATTGATGGACTACAATTTAAAGGGAGGCCAATTCTACTTAAACAAGAATTTGCAGGCTATGATCGTGAGGCAAGCGGAGTTGAGATGTCTGAGCCAAGCAAACTATCCAAAATATGAAAGCAACAAATAGTGTGGTGTTGATTTTCGCTGTTTGATGAACTAACAGAGAGAAACGGAAAGCTTGAAATATGCCACACACACACACACAGAGAGAGAGAGAGACACAGACAGTCAGACAGACAGACAGGCAGACACACACACACACACACACACCTTGTTCCAAGTCCAGTCCAGGGCTTTATTTTCCCCCTGGGTAAGTCTCACACAAGAGGGTTTTGCACAGGAGTCAGTCAGCCAGGCTGAAATTCACTTACTCCTAATGAGACACCACGCCACACGGCTGAAGCTTACCATCAGGCCCTCATCAACAAGCGGCAGCAACAACAACGCCCGCGTCTGTCAGCCTCCGAGGCCGACCGAGGCCTACCCTCAAACAGGCCACTGAGAGACCTGTGTAGTCCTCCAACTCAAGCCAACCCAACTCAACCCAACCCAACCCATAGTGAAAGGCCACACCTTTAATGGCTCGGTCGGGGCAAACAGTGTAAAGATACATATTGATCAATCATAGACAGATCTATAAAGGCAGAACTGCTGGCACTTTGTAACCCTGGCAACAGAAAAGTTATCGGTCACTATAGTTTAAAACTCAATAAAGAGTAAAAAAAACAACAAAAAAAAAAAACACATATATCTCATAATAATGCCTACAGGACAGAACAACCTCACGCAACCTGTGTGACACAAAAACGGCAAAATAATGACGCATTAATCAGCAAACAGAGCTGGGATGTCGTTGTACTGTATGTGGGTTTATCTATGACTGTGCGCTGCGCTCCAAAGACTTGAGTTCAGTTAACACCTCCTCAGCACCTTTCAGTTCATTTCCCAAAGGGTAACAGTCCATTTCTGGGGTGACAATCTAACACAGAGGACGCATCCTTCTATTCACGGCACAGTGCACTAATCCTGTGTGGCTGCCCTGTCCCCAGCACATCCACATGACAGCTAGGACTAATCACACACACACACACACACACACACACACACACACACACACACACACACATCTCTGCTATGAGCACAACCAGTGGTGTAGCACCCATTTCTGAGCTCTATGCACAAGCAGTAACCAGCCATGGACCCCCCCCACCTCACACCCTACAATACAATTTCAGATTCGTGAAGAGCCCTCCCCCCCCACTTGGGGCCCTGATACCTCAGTCCCCCTTTTTACCCCCACTACGACACCCCTGAGCACAACGTCAATGCAAAGTTATTTTCCCTGTCAAGTTCAAACACGAGCTCCGTCATTCAAAAACAAGTTACAGTCTGACACACGCGCAGGGCAAACATGGCTGTAGGGCAAACATATCAAGAAGTGTCTGAGTGCATCAACCTCAAGCCCCAAAGATCACACCGCAAAAGCAGAGAAATGGGATCGATGGTGGTGGAGCTCAGCACCTGAAAAAAGGAAGTGTGTGACTGAGTTCTAACAGATGCAGCCTCTCTCTCTCTCTCTCTCTCTCTCTGTCTGTCCTGCTCAGCATGTCTGAGATAGGCTGAGATGGCATGTTCCTAATTGAAAGCATGCTGTGAATGTTGTGTGGAGCACGGTGGAAGAGAAATCTACAGAAATCTGGTTTAAGCTCAAGAATGAAAATGGACAGATGCTATAGGAAGAATATGACAGGTTTGAGGAAGTGATTCACTGAGGAGTGATCCTTCTCTTACCCAGGTCTAAAATCTTACTATAAAAGTTCAGAAAGTACACTCTATAATTTACAGTGCTGTGATGTATATGGTCCTGTGGATATTCAGACACATTGGAAAAGCACTATGCCTTCTCACAGCAATATCTTCACCTCAAAGACTTCAGTTGCATAGAGGGACTATTCCAGGTTTGAACGGAATATTGGCAAATTGCTTGAGTCATGTTAACTCCTCATTCCTATTGAAATCAATCAATCTGATTTTATACTGGTATCTGGTGTAAAGCAAAAAGCGACAATATTCTAAAAATGGAGTAGTCCCTGCTTTGAAACTCATGTAGCTCAATATTAATGTAACTGAAGCAGAAAGGCTGTGATGAACATCAATGGAACCACAATGCCATTATTTCACAGGCTGGAGATCAAAGTGTGCCTTGTGTATTCCTCCCAAACATCATCAGCCAGACCTGGAGGTGTGTACTACACATATATCCGTGACAGATGTGGCCATCATGGTTCGCTGCTACCCAGTGTACGCAATGCATCGACTCACGTGGAGGTGATGGTGCGGAAGCGCTCCTGTCCAGCTGTGTCCCAGATCTGCAGCTTCACCTTCTCCCCATTGATCTCCACGGTCCGAATCTTAAAATCCACACCAATCGTGGTGATGTAGCTACCTAAAAAACACAAATATGCACACACAGACAGTTTGATCTCAGTTCCTTTGGATGAAAGTATTTATGGAATAAATGCATACTACTGCTGTACATAAAAGTTACTAATGTTCTTGTTCTAGTATGCCACACATATACATCACATAAAATTAATGGCTGTGCAACCAGATCTGAACTAGTCACGGTGAAAGTTGATTGGCAAGTCTGAGAGGCATACCACCACTCTCCTTCACTGTTTTGAATTGCGCTCCTTACAATTTCATCAATCACACACTCAACAAAAAGAAAGACATTTACCTGAAAATGTGTTGTCGGCGAACCTGAGCAGCAGACTGCTTTTCCCCACACCTGAGAAATAGAACAGAGTTGAGGGTCCCATGAAAAGTCATGTTACAGTAGCGTCACTAACATCACACACAGACGCAAAAGCACAGTTGGTGAATGCATCAAAGAGCTCACAGTACGCACGCAGTGTCGTTGGATTAAACAAAACAAAACACAAAGGGACACAATGGTAGGAGTCAACGCCCAGACAAACACTGGCCCCATGTAATGGTCAAATCAACGGAGTAGTCCTCGAGAGCTAAGGGTCAGGAGGACAACAACAACAGAACTTCCCACTGGTTAGCAAGCATTAGCTAGGTTGTTCTTTACCAGAGTGGTTAACCAATTAGCAATCAAACGTCAGCCAAGACACACATTAGGAAACGAAATGTGAGCGTGTTTAACCAGATAGACCAAGGCGATAGAAGAGTGTAACGACATTGTCCAAAACAGGCTCACTTGAGGTTGCTGGCATAAATCAAGCTTGTCAAACTTGCAAGGATGGCCGGCAGGCAGATGAATTACTAGTAGCGAGAGGAGATAGCGACTGGCTAGCTACCTAGCATAACTACCGAACTAGTTTAGCCTTCAGTCGCCTTACTAACGTCTGTAATGTATTTATAACTATAAGTATGTTCTCATTTACATGCGTTTCTCAACACGAATGAACATAACTGAAGTTCTGAAGAGGCCCTGTTTACATCACGGAATCGATGTTACCACCGGTTAGGAAGCAAAATGACTTGCTCCCCGCCCTAGAAAGCTATCCGTTAGCTTATGAGCAAGCTAACAGGCTAAGTTTCAGGGAAACAGATAGCAAACCAGCTAATGTAGCATTGCTGGACTTTGCCATTTTGTTTTTATTCCACCAAAAACGGATTACTTTGAACATCTCTTTAAAACACAGACAGAAAACTACTAACTCTATGCCAAAAATCTGTCAAATTCGTCTAGCACCACTGTGAAAATATCCATTCAAATTGGTGGCATTAGGCTATAAAGGCCTATTTCCCGTCATGCATCCTCGGGCTTTCCTTACCGCTGTCACCGATAATGAGAAGCTTAAAGAGGTAATCGTAGTCTCTCGCCATCGCAGTGGTTGGGGTTTCCTACAAATCGACGTCTCCTGTGTTCCCCTCCACTTTATGTTCAACGCCCAGAAAGAGCTGTCCAGGGATACAGCTAGTTAGCTTCACCCTCCCCCGGCTGAGAGTCAGCTAGAGATCTTCCTCCTGGAATTTATCCTCTTTGCCGGCGGGTATTTTACCAAAGGTATCGTAGAGCTAAGACAGGATCACACCCATCAACATCGCCGATTAACAGTTCCTGTGAGTACACACAAGCTAGCTGGCTAACCACAGCTGAAGTCCCACCCACCCTACTAAAGGCTCTGGCTCAGACGCTTGATACTGCGCAGCCGCAAAAGCTAGCTTTTTTTTTTCGTGGATGCTGGTAGCATCTTTGGCCCTCACTCCTATTTAGCAAGTCACTGACTTCTGCTCAACAGTATCTTTACAGCCTTTCAGGCCCACACACACACCACAGTAGTGTTCTACATTGATTAATAAATTGCCTAAAATCATAACCCTCAACCTTTATGTACAGGGCTTAGGTTAACCACCTTCATACAAAGTCACCAAAACAAAGTGCCATTCATTTCAGAGGTTTCTTTTATTGTTTGATGGAACAGAACATGAAAGTGCCTCTATTTTAGTCAAAGAGGCCAAAGCCCATGTCGTCATCCGATTCCTCAGACTCCTCCTTGGCGGCCTCCTCTGCTGCAGCGGGAGCAGCTGCATCTTCTGCAGCGGCAGCTGGTGCTGCGACTGCAGCGAATGCGGATGGGTCAGCCAAGAAGGCCTTCACCTGGGAGGAAAGAAGGAAAGGCAATGAGACGTCAAAAGCACGCAAATACTGCATTAAGTCTGACCGTGATGACCCATCACGAAGCATCTTTAAATTAAAAAACAAAAAAGCTGTAAATGTTTGACCAAGCAAAGATTTCACTGTATGAAACTAGAAATTGAAAAGCCATTTAACCAAATCAATATTGTTATAACCATAAGAGTAACTAGAAGACTGAGCTGTACATGTGCAGATGAGATGTCTGAAACTAAGCGTCCCTGTCAGTCTTGGGATGTCGACAGACAAGGATAGTAAGAAACAGATTTCTATGTGCAGGGGGAACGACAGGGTAGCACTTAACAGCTACACTGTAACTTAACCTGCAACCATCAGAAACAGTGCCTCAAAGGTTGGTCTTTCTTCTCCAGTAAAAAGTTCACATTCAAGGCTTAGTGTCTTAACATGTCATTGACAGAACTGAATTTTGTTAGCTGCAATGGTAATTGGTTAGCAACTACACTTTTTGAGAACTATACTTTGGGGTGCCAGTATAGGTTCAGGCATCAAGAATTACTGTACGTTCACACCAAAAACTACTAAAGCTGCTAAATGGCCAGAAGTTATTCACTTTCTATGGGCAAGAGCGACAAAAGCTACCAGCTGTAAAATTCGTGCCATTTGAACGACTAAAAAAAAAAAAGAAAAAGCTAAAAAAGGTCAACTTTATGCAAATTAGCTATGATGCGTTTCAGCTGTAAAATCTAAACGCTGTGCTGTTAATGGAATGACAAACAGGCACGTCATGAGCGATTTGGGCGAACACAGACAATTTTAGCAGCTGCTTTTTTGAGCTACAAAAGTGATTTAGTAGCTTTAGTAGCTCTTGGTGTGAACGTACAGTTACTCTTCTCTGGGCAGGCTGATTGCAAAAGGCAGTACTGGTACTCCACAACAGAAGCTGAAGAAATGTTCTCCAGCCCCAAAAACAGTGGAGATGGTAAATCTAATCTAAGACAATTTTTACCTTCTCTGCCAAGGGGAAGGTGATGTCTGTTTCCACAGCGACAGCAAGGACCCTCTTGTAGCCGTTGATGATTGAGTGGGGGATGGATGCAAGAGTGGGGTATCCGATCTCCAGGCACACACTGGCGATGTTCCTCACACCCTAAAGACAGAATTTGCAGTTAGCATATTGGTTGCAAAGAAAACCAGATACCACATGCAGTTCCAAAGCATATGCTAAAAAATTCCAGCAAAACAAGGAAAACTTGCATCCACAGTGAATGCCTGGCTTCAGAAAGCCAGCCCTTGCTTGCGCTCATTGTACTTATGCAACTAACAAGGGCATATGCACCAATCCATCTGGCTGAGGAGCCATGCTAATTAACACTGTAGACTTGCTTTCTGAAGTTAAGCTTGCACCCATAGTGGTACAATAGTCTGAGTGTTTGAGACCAAGCGTCCCTGCCTGCCGTGGGATGCAGACAGACAGGGATAGTAGGAAACAAATTTATTTTTGCAGGGGGAACGACAAAACAGCACTAAACAGCTGTCATGTAGATATCCTGCAAGATTACACACATCCAGACTGTTTAAACAACTAGAAAATTCAGTCATGTAGTCATTGCTCAATGGTGTTTTTTGCCCCCAAATTCCACCATCCAGGCAGCATAGCCTCAAAGGCACCACCTTAAAATGCTACCCTAAACCAAACCCCCTTAACTCTCATCCTAACTCTAACGCGGGGAGAGTAGTACCTTGAGGGCAGTGCTGGTTGGAAGGCACTGTTAAGGGCAAAAAATACCAAACACCATAGTTATCGCCTCACCTCAAGGAAACGCTTGTGCAGGGCGTCCTCTGTGATGTCCAGCACCTCGGGGCTGTACACACTGCCATTGTCATACACCTGCTGGATAATCAACCCGTAGGAAAAGGGCGAGATGTTCAGCATGTTGCACAGTGTGGCCTCGCTGGCGCCCACCTTATCTCCAGTCTTGATCAGCTGAACGTTGCTCTGTAAGACGGGGAAAAAAAACACCACATTACCATGTGAAGAGAAGGCCAAGGCAGGTTGTGGCGTGCATTAATGCGCGACACTAATCTACACGTGTACATATGTCTGAATCTAAGCGTCCCTGTCAGTCTTGGGATGTCGACAGACAAGGATAGTAAGAAACAGATTTCTTTGTGCAGGGGGAACGACAAAGTAGCACTGAACAGCTACACTGTAACTTAACCTGCATCCATCATAAAGGATTCCTTCAAGGTTGATTTCATACAGTAGATAGAGGTTCACATTTAAGGCAAACAGGTGAACTACGTAAATTCAGCAGATGCCCTAACCAACACAGATGCTACAGTGAGAACTGAAACCACACACAGGGCAGAAGTGAATGTATACATACCAAGATTTCAATGGTTCCTCTGGAAATCTTGGTGGTGATACCCAGAGCCTGGAAGAAAGAGGTCTTCTCAGGACCCAAACCAGTGTTCTGGGCTGGCACAGTTACGTCACAGGGGGCAATGGCACCGGCACGAGCAGCAGCTGGCACCTACACAAAAAAACAAATCAGGGTTATCAGTGGCCCAAACGGTGGCCAACATTAATTTAATGGGACACCGGCAGATACATCTTCGAAAACGTTGCATTCAGTTTGTTTTACCTGGCAGTTCACTATATTATTTTTTCAATCGCTTAATCTTTTCCCTACAGACACCCAATTAATTTTTAACACCTTACAAGACCGATCTGAACATGTGTGCATATGTCTGAAACTAAGCGTCCCTGTCAGTCTTGGGATGTCGACAGACAAGGATAGTAAGAAACAGATTTCTATGTGCAGGGGGAACGACAGGGCAGCACTTAACAGCTACACTGTAACTTAACCTGCAACAAGTGCCTCAAAGGTTGGTCTTGTGCAATCAGAATATCATGAGCCTCAGAAACATACTACCGTAATTTCCCAACTATTAGCTGCGGCTTATACACCGATTTTGCAAAATTTCTTCCGCTATGAGGTTAAAACAGGGGGGCAGTTAATATGGTTTTGTTTTGTTTTTAACTTGCATAAAACACTGTCCTGCGGCTTATACACAATGCAGCTTATATGCGGGAAATTACTGTAAGTGCTGTGCATAAATGCACCAAATGTGGAGAGACTAGATACAAAAGTGCAATGAAGCCTTGGCAGACTTACTTTGTTGGCCAGCAGCATGTCCCTGATTTCAACCAGGTCCTCCTTGGTGAAGACAAAGCCAACATTCCCCTTGATGTGAGGAAGCAGCCTGAAAGGAACAGTTCAATACATTAACTCCCAATATCCATTTAAGATCAATAACCACAAGTTCCTTAAAGGAACCAGTGTGATTGAATCCATAGCCACATTTGAAGCCACCTGATGCAGTCAGAAAACTGAAAATTTGGCCCAAACGGTGGCCAACATTAATTTAATGGGACACCGGCAGATACATCTTCGAAAATGTTGCATTCAGTTTGTTTTACCCGGCAGTTCACTATATTATTTTTTCAATCGCTTAATCTTTTCCCTACAGACACCCAATTAATTTTTAACACCTTATAAGACCGATCTGAACATGTGTGCATATGTCTGAAACTAAGCGTCCCTGTCAGTCTTGGGATGTCGACAGACAAGGATAGTAAGAAACAGATTTCTATGTGCAGGGGGAACGACAGGGCAGCACTTAACAGCTACACTGTAACTTAACCTGCAACAAGTGCCTCAAAGGTTGGTCTTGTGCAATCAGAATATCATATAGTAAACTGGCAACTAACATTAAATGAAAGATATCGGTGCTTTAAACTGAGAACATGTGTTCGTCAGTCAATTTTGTCTGGCGGTTCACCATTAGCATCCGTCATCAGATTTTGTTCCTTCCTAAAGACAGCACTCCGTGATCAGTGAACTGGACTACTGATTGGTTCACAACTGTAAGATCGTTCTATTACCAGTGCTTACCTCTCCAGGGCGGGGTTGTTCTCCAGGTGACCACGGATGGCCTTGCGCATCATGGTGTTCTTGCCCATGAGCACAACAGCCTTCCCTCTAAGGGACAGACGGATCTGCTGCATCTGCTTTGAGCCGACGTTGTCGGCACCCACGATGAAGCATTTTGGGTAGTCATCCAACAGTTGCTGTACAGGTTAAAAAGGCTGTTATTAGCATCATAGCAAACAACTCCAAAGACCAATGCATAAAACAGAAAAGTGAGTGCTGTCTGAAACTAAGGGTCCATGGCAGTCATGGGAAGCAGACTGACAAGGATGGTAACAGACAGTTTTATTTGTGCAGGGGGAATCACAAAGTAGCACTGAACAGCTGCTCTGTAACCTAACCTGCAAGTGCTCACAATTATAAAGTCTTAACGTAAATCCATTGATTGAAATCAACGGGTATTACATCACACTGGACAGACTTACGATGATTTTCATGAAGTAGTTGGACTTCCATGTGGCCCTGTCTTCCCTGGGCATCTTGGCAAGTGACCGCAAGGACCGTAGTAACGATTTAAAGACAGGGTAAAATACGCTGCAAAAGATAATGAGCAAATTGTTAGAAGTTACCAGTGCATCATGACTGGGACAACATATATATTCGAAAGGGGTTGCATTCAGTTTGTTTTACCTGGCAGTTCACTATAAGCGATTTTTTTTTAATTGCTTAATCTTTTCCCTATAAACACCAAATTTTTATAACACCTTCCAAGACTGATCTGATCATTATGTGCATGTGTCTGAAACTAAGCGTCCCTGTCAGTCTTGGGATGTCGACAGACAAGGATAGTAAGAAACAGATTTCTATGTGCAGGGGGAACGACAGGGCAGCACTTAACAGCCACACTGTAACTTAACCTGCAACCATCAGCAACAAGTGCCTCAAATGTTGGTCCTATGCAATCAGAATGCTTCATTTCATACAAAAGCCGACATAGACGATGACATCAAGCCATATACCTGTGGGTATGAGCTAGGCTAATCTTGGGAGGGCAAATGAATGGGGATGACTTTAGTGGTAGGGACTATGTAGATCAGGGAAACTACTACATAACTTATGTAAGTCAAAATAGCTCCACAACAGTTTACAATGTAAAGTCTATGTCTGCTGCTATTTATGGTGCGTAACGTGAGGTTTTGATGTAGATGACGGTAAAAGCCTGTCTAGAAAGACATTTTTTCCTCAGGCTAAAGAGTGCTAGCCTAATCTGGGTCCTTCCCAACGTAAATTGAAAACTTAACAATGTGTGACCAAACGCCACCGTGTCAATAGAGCAGAATAAAACAAGGTATTTGATCGATAGCCGAGGACACCCATAAGAAGACACCAACTTAGCCTACGCGCTAGGCTAGCGTTTCAGTACACACATGGCGCCATTGGAACACAATATGGCTGCCACCGTTTAACAGGCCGCTATGAAAAATTATATCGGTTTCCTTCAAACATCGTAATTTGTCGTAATCTTAACTATACTTAAACACAGATAACATTCTCTTTTATCAAGGCACACAGTATTCCTTCTTAACTTCACTGTAACCGGCTTAATGTCAATTTCTTTCGCGAGACGTCGGCCTTACCTTGCTACGTTGTTCACGCGTGCAAGAAAGAGACTGGAAAAGGAAGAGGAAAGATATTATACGGGTAAAAGAACCAATCAGAATGGCGTTTGACAAATAGAGGCGTCTCTTCTTAACCATTGGTTGTCTTGCTGTCAGTCAAAGCAAGGCATGTTCTACCGGAAGCTCAGACAGTAAACATGGCGGCGTCCATGGGCATGTACTCCTTCGTAACTGCGGGTGTTACCGCTGCATTTAAATCTTCAACACTTTGCTGTCTTAGTTCATATGGTTGGAATAAATTAATATATCGCTGTGCTTCAAAAAATGTGCACAGTAGTTTGTATGAACATGTGCGTCAGGGTTATAGCCACAAACCCGAACTAGACATGACACGCGTTTGCAACGAGACGGATGAAGTGATCGCCGATCTTAATAGACGTAAAGGAGATCTACGGGGAGAAGATGTCAGTGAAATTGTGGCAGTGTGGCACAGACTGCAGGAGATCCGTAAGGGAATTGCATCACTGGAAGAACAGAAGAGTAGGATAAGTGCCACTGTGAAGACACTTGTGGAACAGCATGACAAGGCGACTCTATCTAAATCAGATGAGTTCAGGAGAGCAAAAGAAGAAGGGCGGGGGATAAGGACGAGGCTTAGCCAGCTGTTGCAGCAGGAGACTGAACTGGAGGAAGCTCACTACCTGCAGGCTCTACGGCTACCCAATCGGACCCATCCTGATGTGCCAGTAGGGGATGAGAGCCAAGCTAGGGTTGTGGAGTTCGTTGGCAAAAAACGGGAGTATGACTTTAAAGTCAAAGGTCATCTAGAGATTGGCGAAGCCTTGGGCATCATCAGACAAAGACGTTTGGCCCATGTGTCAGGTCACAGGTCATACTACCTCAGAGGAGCCGGTGCCAGACTCCAGACAGCCCTACAGAATTATGTGTTGGACATTTTGCAGCAGCGGGGCTTCATCCCCATGGCTGTGCCAGACATGTTTAAGGGAGCCGTGTTCGAGGGATGTGGTATGCAGCCTAACGCCCACCACTCTCAGGTATACTCTCTTGACCAATCCCGCTTTCCTGACCTCAACTTGGCCGGCACAGGAGAAGTAGGCATTGCAGGCTACTTCATGGACCATGCAGTAAACTGGAAGGACCTCCCTGTCAGAACAGTTTGCAGTAGCACGTGTTATCGTGCAGAGACTGACACCGGCAGAGAAACCTGGGGCCTCTACCGAGTGCACCACTTCAATAAGGTGGAAATGTTTGGGGTGACGGCTGACGAATCCGGGGAAGAGAGTGCTCAGATGCTCCAGGAGTTTGTATCCCTCCAAAAGGAAATCTTTTCATCGCTTGAACTCCATTTCAGAGTCCTCGATATGCCCACCCAGGAGCTTGGCGCCCCTGCCTACAGGAAGTATGACATTGAGGCCTGGATGCCAGGACGAGGGAGCTTTGGAGAGATATCCAGCGCTTCCAACTGCACGGACTACCAAAGCCGCAGACTGAGCATTATGTATGAGAAGGAGGGGGGCAGTCTGCATTATGCACATACAGTAAATGCCACTGCTTGTGCCATCCCACGCATCCTGATTGCTATTTTGGAGACACATCAAAACAAGGATGGCAGTGTTTGCATACCCCAAGTCTTGCAGCCCTACGTTGGAATGGAAGTCATTCATAAGCCACAGCACTTGCCTCTAAAATATATAGGGCCAAATCAGCCCAGCCATCAACGTCATTCAACAACCACATCTAAATAAATACTCACATGTAACTGTTCTAGTAAAGACATTTTAACTTAACATTAACTAGTAAAGTAGTTTTCACTGCCTGCTTTTATGCCTTGGTCAAATGGTGTCAGCTGGTGTTTCTGTGCTGTTGATCTGTATTTAGGATGATGTGATGCAACAATTAATGTTGGAAAACAAACCAAAAATGAATAAAGAGTAAAGTTGGAGCAAAAAAATATTTGACTTTGTTACTTGCCACACAATTTGGGAATTTGGAAATGATGAAAATGCATTGAATTTTATTCATTAAAGTGTTTTTGGAGCCAAATGTGCACAACTATAGTGCACTTTGGTCTGAGGCTTAAAGGAAACTGATTTCACCATACTGTACATCCCATACATTTTCTGAAAGCAGTCATCCTCACGCTATGATATCATGGGGCTGGGGCGCAACTAGGAATTTTGGGCCTGCTGACATGACATCTGATATAATTTTTGAAGTATTTTTTCATTTAATTTCCAAAATCAAACATTGATTATGGTATTAAAATATATGACCCCCTCTCAGTA
>JAODXP020000008.1:24258607-24275149 GCA_027497455.2 Sardinella longiceps | reverse complement strand
TGCTATGCATTGAAAACAAACTGCACAACAGAATTGAGAATGACAACCTAGACCCTATAGCGACAATGTTTCTCTCAGAAGAAATGAAGCCCACTTATAGCGAGGTTGAGAAAAAAATGTCCCAGTATTTTAATGAACACAGAGACAAGGAAATGCTTGCACAGTGGAGAGGAAGGTTTGTAAGCAAAATTGGTGATGTTCACAGTGACCTTGTGAGAGAAACACAAACAAAGTTGAATGATCTAATTCAGCAAAAGAAAGCTCGCAAGAAGCTGGACGAAAGGAAGCAAGACTACCAAACGACTCTATTTAAAAAGAGCAAAGAGCTTGCGTTGAATCTAATGGACAAAAGGAAAAATGGGCAGGACAAAAGTGAAGAAGATCTTAAGAATGGATTTAATGAAATGTGGGAAGGTTGGCTTTGTGAACTGACAGAAGAGTTACCTCGTGTGAAAGACTGCGATATTTGGCAGGATGCTTTGAGCGTTCTGAGAGACAGCCATGAGGAACGTTTTTTGATGGAACGGAGTGAGCTTTTTGCGTTTAAAAAGATTACAGATGTGGGTGACTATTCTGATTATATCATACCCATAGAGACTGAAAGTAAACAGGCAGAACAAACGAAAAAGAAAAAATTCGGCATACCTGAAACTTTTCAAAAACTCAAGCAGAATATTTTTGGTGGGAAAACTGACACGAAGACTCAGGTTTTAAGAGCTGAGGATCAAGAACATATAAGGACCCTTACTAAAAAAAGCAAAGAGGAAACTGGAATGATTATTAAAACATACTCAGGTCAAGCAATGAGCTACAACAAGACATACTTTCAAACAATCATAGCCGCAGTCATGACGAAAGTCAAAGAATATGAGGAAGAAGTGAAAGGACGCTTTGCCTTCACAAAAGCATTCAGCTTAGACCTTTCACTTTGTGTGTGTGATGTTGCAAAGAATGAATTTGCTAAAATTCATTCAAATTACCAAAAAACTCATGATGTCTTTATCTACTTGGAGGATCAGAAAGGACAGTTCTACAAAGTCTTTGACAGTTTTTGCCAGGGGGCAAAATCATCTGCTGTGTTAGGAAACTTCATATGCAGCAAACTGCAGTCATCCATCAGGCAGGCTGTGTATGACCAAACTGCTATTGATTTAGTGGCTGAAATGCAGTCAAACTGTCCTGCATTAAACGGGAGTAGACATAACCTAGAAGGACACATTCTCTATTCTTTAGCAGAGGAGGAGAATTTTGATAATTTCCTGCAATACATTAACAATCCGAAGGAACACTTCAAGAGTTTCATAACAGGCCAGGTTAAAAAATACATTGAAACTGTGAATAACCCCAGACTCCTTTTAAAAATCCAAGGAAACCTGACATACAAGACCAACAGGGCCAGGATTGCAGCACAATCAGCAACAGAAAGAGTAAAAGCAAATAACGGGGATGCTAACATGTGGATGGAGTACTTTTCTGAGGAACTGAAAGATGAGCTACAATTTGGAAATAAATTTTATGTTGTTGATGCCACAGAGATTGCTGATTTTGATTTTCTCTTAGAGGTAGTTCGTGAAGGTCTTGATAACAATTTCAAAAGCCTCAGTGAAAGTCTCAGCCAACTCTCTTTCCTCAATACAGAGCTGTTTCGGAAAAGACCTGATGAAATATTGATTCAACATTTCTGTGACTGTTGCTGGATTCAATGCCCTTTCTGTAAAGCCATCTGTACCCACACCTTTGAAGATCATCATGATGATCACAAAGTTCCTTTCCATCGCACAAATGGGTTGAATGGATGGTATTTCAGAGGTACATCAAATCTAGCTGTAGATTTCTGCACAACTGCTGTAGCAAGTGATAATAAATTTTATCCGTCACATAAAAGTGAGGTTTCAATCCCATTTAAAGAATACAAAAAAGGTGGGCCAAGATATGCCAACTGGTCCATCACCCCCGATGTGTCTGAACTCCCTTATTGGAAGTGGTTCATGTGCCGATTTAAAACTGATCTGGAAAAGCACTACAACAAAACTTTCCAAGGACAGGGAGAAATTCCTCGTAAGTGGAAGTTGTGCACCAAAAAGCAAGCATTGAAAAGTTTAGATGTGTATTTCTTAAACAACAACGATGTAGATTCAGAAAGTCAGAAGTCAGAACAGGATCTAGATTCGGAAAAAGAAGATCTAGATGATGACCTGTATGGATGATTCTATTTTCTGCTGCTGGTTATTTGACAGCTGACGCTTGAATGCATACAATTCGCAGAATATTATATTCTAACCAAAACTTTAAATTGCAAGTGGGGCTATTGCTACTGGACATTCTATTCGAAATAATGCTGCAGAATATTATCTTAGTAGCTAGACAAGTAGGCCTACGAATACTTTTAGACAATAATGCATATCATAGAGTTCATTTCTTTCAAATTTCACTGTTTTGAAGATTTTCAAAAATGATTTTGTTGAGTTCCAATGATTGCTCCTTATTTTGCAAAGAGAAAAAAACATGTTCATTTTCTTATGTAACATTTGTTTGAGATGTTCAGGAGAAACGCATCATTTTGTAATATGATATGAAAGTTAATGGCAATTAAGTGTTGAGTAAAAATGGTGATAACTTTGATGGGAAATTGTAATAAGTATAAGCAGTGGAAAAATATGTCTTGTTTTTTTGTTGGCTCCGTGTGGGAGGTTAAATATTCCAAAAATTAAATGAAAGCAGTCAAATGAAAATGCAAATCTCTTTTTGACATCACAATAATCCAGCAAACTGTACAAATGAAAATGTCATTGAAATAAAATATATGGATTTCTCTTTTTTGAAAAGCACAAGTAATTTGTGACAAAAATAAAAGATATATTTAAAACACTGATTTGTCATTCAGTTGTCATTGGTTTGCTGGAATACAAGGATATAAGAAAGTTTATTTGTCATATGCAAATAATTACAGGGGTGTAAGAAATACAGTGAAATTAACAAGAACCACACATTAACAAGAAGCACTAAAGAGGAACTTAAAACCTTGGGCAGATCCACAACTCAAAGGACTTGCTCAGCTGCAGCGGTCATGGTGGGGACATCATGGAGCGCTGCTCAGGGCTGACTAATAATGTGACGCATGCTAGTCAAAATGCTGTCCATGATGGCTTGGTAACTAGGGGTTTCTGCTCTGCATTCAATGTCTGCTCTTACATAAATGTGCATTCACAATTGTGTTTAGTGGTGTCCTGCTGTCAAAATTTGAAGTACATGAGGGCTCGGATGCACTTTGTCTGAGTCCCAGAGCAAGATACATTTGATTGATTGATTGATTGAATTTATTTAGTCTATTAGATGTAAAAAAACATAGCATGGCAACAGTGACCATCATACATTTTAAATAGACAGGGATTAAAACACAAAAAAGCCCTAAGGCTTATTTCCATTGTGGTCTAGCAGGTGAGGGCATATGATGGCATTATTGCACATACGCACATACATACATACATACCAACATACATATCCATACCACTCAGAAACACGTAAGAAATAAGAAGTACATTGAAAATGGTTCTGAATTCAATAATGTTGTTTAAACCATTTTTTCAAATGACTCTTGAAACTGCAGTTAACACTGCATGACTGGAGAGAGATATTGCAGATGTTTGTTTGCATTAAATACATTCATTAAAATAAAACATCTCAACTGAGATGTTTAGTTTAATACAAATTTTATAATGATTTAAAAACAAATTTTATAATGCCTTAAAAACTTCAAACTTCAAAACCTGTCTCTATATGCACTTTACCATTCACTATTTCCAAAGATCATTGGCTAATTGAATTCAAAAGGTACATTAAGAGCTCATCTTAAGGGGCATTATATAGTAGGCTAATTAACACAATAACTTCCACAGAGATTGATGACAAAAAGTTAAAGTGAAAAAAGGGATTAGCCCACTATTTTCGAGAGAATAAATTTTCTTTATTGGCATTGATCACATGAAATTGTAAATGCATAATAAGCTCTTCAGGGTTACAAACCCTGTACAGAAATTCAATCAAGATCAAGATCTGTAGATTTGTACACAAGTTATCAGAAAACACCAAGCACTGAAAACAATACCAGAAAACGTGGGATCTGACAGAGGTAAAAAAAAAGGGGGGGTGGTTCCCTTTGGCTGTATTAATTCAATATCAGACAGGGCTGAGAAGGAAAAACCAAAGGCAGTGATTTCCAAGAGAGAGAGAGAGAGAGAGAGAGAGAGAGAGAGAGAGATAGAGAGAGAAGAGAGAGAAGCAACGTTGGCAGAGGTAAAAAGAAATGCATGAACCAAAGCAAGGCTCACAACAGCAACAGACACAGAAAGAAAAAAAAAAATACTATAATCAACCTGTGACCACGTACTTGAGCGTAAACAGCTGGACATTATGATCAGCCCCAACACTCCCTTCTCGTCTCAATTTAACCCCCCCAAAGGCACAGCTCCATCGGTACCAGACAACCCCCCACACCCCACCCCTTGTTTTAATCCATAACCTCTACTGACCCACAGTACTGCCTGATTCAGTTTCCATCTATATATATAATGCACATTTACCGTCAAGCAGCAGTAGCTTAACAAGAGCTGTAGCTATCCAACACATAAGTAGGTCTAATGGCTACTGGGTGATCTACCATTCGTTCTTTAATTTCAGTACTGGGAAACCGTAACACTGCTCTTAGCTCTAATGAATGGGAGTGAGTACAACTAGTCAGTCATTGTTATCGAAAGGGCAACAATCCTCCACGTGTCTGGACCGCTATGGAGCTGTTCCTTTCGGTATTCATTCACATACCTCACAACATTACTTCTCCAGTGATTTGATTAGAAAAGAAAATGAAAAAAAAAAAAAAAAAAAAAGTAGGCTAATGAGGATAAGATGATTGGCTGGGGATCTTGAACTCCACGTGTGACATCATAATGGTCTGACCAATCCGCTCACAACGCTAAGCGTGACAGCCCCTTTCAACTCAACACAGTGTAAAAGACATTGCATTGACATTTTGGCACAAGCATTCTTTTCTTTAATTTCCGTTTTGTTTTATTTTGATCTCCGAGGAGAAAAAAAAAAAACAAAAACGGATAAAATAATAAATCATCTTATACCTCACACGATTACTAAATATGTATTCATTAAAATCAATTTAATAAATCAATATTTAGTAAATAAATATTAGGTTGTTGATGCGACTCCTGCCCTGCTTGGAGAAGCAAGTTGGGAGCTATCTGTATGACTCGTCATCAAAGTAACATTTATTGTATACATTATATGCGTTTCACAACTACTCCGATATGCAACATTGTCTCTCGCATCTACAAATGCCAGGATTAAAAACAGCACGATTTAAAAACTGAAATGTTTCTTTCTTAAAAAAATTAAAAAAAAAAAAAAAGAAAGAAAAGAAAAGGACACTGGAAGTCCTGTAGGCTCTGCTCTCATTTATAATCTGAGCAATCCAGTTCATAGCTCACACAGGTCAGGTCAGAAGGACATACTGTACTGGGGCTCAGTGACGTATCTCAAGTGTGTGTGTGTGTGTGTGTGTGTGTGTGTGTGTGTGTGTGTGTGTGTGTGTGTGTGTGTGTGGGTATCTGCTGGGTCTTCCCCCATCTCTTAATAGGTGATGTGACCTCGCTCAGACACCCCTGTTTGTGTGTGTGTGTGTCGGGAGTGAGCCTGGATATGGATCATCTGCTGGGTATTCCCCATCTCGTAATAGGTGACCTGACCCTGCTCAGAAACCCCAGCGTCATTTGCATAGGCATAGTGTCAGGGTTCCAGTAAGGGGCTCATGGGGTCCAAGTCACTCACTCCCCTGCCTCATCATGGAGAGTATTTTTGTCACTAAATGGCAGCTGTGTGTGTGTGTGTGTGTGTGTGTGTGTGTGTGTCTGTGTTTGAGATGGAGTGTCAAAGCAATTGGCAGCAAATCCAAAGACAAAGTCATGGCTCTAAATTATAAGCATGAATCACGATATTATTTCTGTTACAGTATGTGAGTCATCGGTCAGTGTGCACAAAAGAAAAAGAAAAACAAAAATAGAGAAAGAAAGAAAATGCACCGTCACCCTGAAGAAAATCCAATCTACAATTAAAATTATTATTGACTCCTTATTGAAACAAATAGACCATATAATTATTACAGTGGCTACTGTACATGTAAGACATTTCATACTTAATGCTGCCCAGCAAAACTCTGACTCTTGAGTTAAGACTTCTACACATGATTGGGCAACAACACAGTAGCTAAAATGAAAAGATAAAATAAAATAAAATAAAATAAAATAAAATAATACACAAAATTAAAAACAAAAGCATTGCTCCAGTATTGTGACCTGTTCCATAGGAGACGAGACAAGAGGGCACAAAAAACAAAAAAAAAAACAAACAAACAAAAAAAGGTCTACAGTGATGTCAAAGTTGTCTCCATGGTAACAGGCCTGTCACAGGATGTCATGGCTCTATCTGATTTGAGAGTCAACATCTGAGGTTCAGCAGACCTCGAACAGACTACTTATCTGCTAAATGAAATAAAGTATGTGTGTGTGTGTGTGTGTTGAATATTAATTCAATACAAGTAACAAAGTTTAAAAAAGTGAAACCAGAGCAAGGATGGAGAGCAGCAGGAAGCAGAAGTCAAAGTTCAAAAGGTCAAAGGTCAGAGGTCACATGTATTAGAAAGGGGCTTCCAGAGCCCCAGGAGTGAGGGAGGGGGGGGTTTTAAACCATGCAACACTAAACCCCATAGCTACACACCCACACCCACAACCCTAGAGTAGAGTAGGTCAGACAGTTAAACAAGATCAAAATGATACAAGCAAGAGAAGAAAAAAACAAAACAAAACAAAACAAAAGTTCACATTAATGATTTCCTCATCTGCCAACTAAGGCTTGTGTGAAACCAACCACATGATCAGACACAGCATCAGGGGTCTGTTTCCCAAACGCACAGCTGCTAACCAGTTAGCACCTTAGTTAGTTGCCAATGGGAAATTGCATTGCAACCAGCAAGGTTGCTAACTTGGTTAGCAACTATGCTTTTGGGAAACGGCCCCCTAGTTTAGCAGGAGATTCCTCTCTTCATGGCCACGAATACACACACACTACGGGAGCATAGAGGAGATCTGATGCCACATGCGCTTTTCTATAGAGAGCAGTAGTCTGTGTGTGTGTGTGTGTGTGCGTGTGTGTGTGTGTGTGCTCGCGCATATTATTTGTATTTAAATGTATGTCCACTACCCTACCATTTTGTAACATTTCACATGATACACCGTAGAAACTTTTCTCTTACAAAATCGTTAAGGTCACGATTAAATGCGTCGTAAAGTCTGTGTTGACGAAGCGTCTCTTGCCTTTGAAAAATTTCCATAGGAAAAGTGTAGAAAAATAAGTGCCTGGTTCAGTCAAAACCAAGCTACAGAATGCACCATACAGATATTTAAGAAAGCACATGTGGAGAAGAGAAGAGAAAAGAGAAGAGAAGCGTGTTAAACACTCACCACTGACGGCAAGAAAATAATGATTATTTTTTTTGGTAGGAAATGGGGTTGAGAGGGGGAGTGGGAGGTGGGGGGGCAAGACGAAAGGGGGGGGGGGGTGACTGTGCACGTGCCTTTGAAATGATAGCTCTGTGTGTGTGTGTGTGTGTGTGTGTGTGTGTGTGTGACCTTGCGTGGCATCACTTGAATCAGTGTGTGTGCGCACATGTTTATATGACTCATCTTTCACAAAAATACAAAAATAAATCTGGTTTGATTTGTCCAACACCGTTTTTGTTAGAGGGGGGAGTGGGGATTTCCATACAGTCCACTTCATAGCGTTAAAACTCAGTCATATTAACAAGAAGATCACGCTCCTCCAATCGGTCACTTGGAAATGTGGCTGGTGGGTCTGTGACAGTCAATCTGGGACATGATTTCGTCTCGAGCATCGCTTCGCGCGAGTCAGTCATTTACACATCAAGGGGTTCGCATCGCAGGCAGGGGGGCAGAACCGCCCACAACTCACTGACTCAAGCGACTAAAAATGACATTTAAAAACACAATCTCTTTGGGCTCTCTTGATATATCCACGCCTGTTTGAATATCTCTGCCACTGAGGGCACCGTAACCTCATCAAACATGTACACACACACACACACACACACACACACACACACACACACACGGGACACTCAAAATCACCCATCCATACACACAAATGCATAACAGAGAGGGAAAAAGAAACCCATCAAAAACAATAACCTCCCTCTCCTGCCCCCCAGCCCCACCACCAACATAAACACATAACAAACACCTCTCTCCCATTCAACACAATCACAACAACACAACACACAGTGCAGCTCGCACCACATACTGTAAAACACACACACACCTCGACCTCCCATACAGACAGCGACACACACACACACACACACGCACACACACACACAGCCTGGTCTGGCGAGCTCTCTCTAACTGAAGAGCTTGATGAAGCAGCCCTGGCAGTAGGGCTTGTCGTTCTGCTCCTTGAAGGTGCCCTTGTTGAGCTGCTTGAGGCAGAAGGCACACACAAAGTGCTCGGGGTGGAACTTCTTGCCCATGGCCGTGATGCAGCGGCCCGTGATGGGCTTCTGGCAGCCGGAACACAGCGATCCGCGGCGCTCGTGGTAGTGCGCCTCGCAGTACGGCTGGCCCTCGTGCTCGAAGAAGCTGCCGTTGATGAAGGGCGTGAAGCACTCCTGTGATTACACACACAGAGAGAGGAGAAAGTGTTACAGATTAGTCAGTCTTTTGATGTTGAAAAAAAGGATAATCATGTCCTAAATTCACAAGACTAAATTCAGATGCATGTGCAGATTTGTTATCATTTCATCATTTGTAAACGACTCCAGCATTCCAAGACACCGCCCTAAATAAACACATGCATAAAACACCTGTGCAAAAATCATATAAAACACACACACACACACACACACACACACAGTTTGATTATTTATTTGGAATGGCTAATACTGATTATAACAACACAGCATCCAAATAGTTGAAAAGAGCCTATTCTGTTTTACAGTACAAAAACAATGTTCTAGTGCATGGTGAAAACATAGCAGTACATTATCATTTCATCATTTTTTTTTTTTTTTTTTTGTTCCTTAAGGATA
The DNA here is from genome assembly GCA_027497455.2 of Sardinella longiceps. Classification (NCBI taxonomy): domain Eukaryota; kingdom Metazoa; phylum Chordata; class Actinopteri; order Clupeiformes; family Clupeidae; genus Sardinella; species Sardinella longiceps. The sequence goes on along the minus strand of JAODXP020000008.1, from coordinate 24,265,986 downwards.
GAGATGACACCTTCTTCTCCAAACATGCAAGCTACCTATTATTGCAGATATGGAGCAGTATTTGGCTATTTGTTTAGAGTCCTTCTTTCTCAGTCCAGATATTTGTAGGCCTCTGACACACAGCCTGTGGACATGTCCTAGGCTACCAAAAATCAGAACAATCAGTTTGGTCTTATAACCACATAATGTTAAAGCATTTGTTAATGGTTGGTATTTTAACATTTTTTCTGAAAAGCACAAGTCTAAGTACAAGTCAAAACAACACCCTATTTCCAATATCAGAATGTTTTTTGATACTTCATCCAATACAACAATGTCAGGGGTATTAGGAGAATCTCTAATGACAGCACTTAAAATATCTGCATTACTGTTCAGAGATAAAAACCAGTTCAGTTGTACAGTCTTGTTGATATGTATTGCGCTTTGCAAATTGATTTTGCGTAACAATATCCAGCTCAATTGGATACATACAAGCGGGGGGCGGGCTAATATCAATGATGAACTAATCATGAATGGTAATGTTCATGCTGAAGCCGTTCTAATACATCAGGACGGATTAATTAAGCTGAGCAGCCGGTCATGCAGATACGAAGTGCTCAAGCACTTCCAGAGTCAACAGCGTAGCCATTGGACTAACCTGCGCCTTCAGGGAAAACTGGCTTGCCTCCAATGCGCGGACCATTCAGTTTCTCACACTGCATTGCAAAACCCATCCATTGACGATAGTATCCTCAAGTTTGTCGTTAAAGCTCGTCTACAGACACTACCCACCAAGTACAACTTGTCTCTGTGGTTCCCGAAACGTCATGACCCATTCTGTTTGCTGCACAACGATAGGACTGCGGAGTCAACCGCTCATATAATGAATGGCTGCCCTGCGTTCAAAGGCCTATACATTGCGCGCCACGATCGCATTGTGAACATTTTAGCAAAAAAAAATCATATAAAACACACACACACACACACACACACACACACACACACACACACACACACACACACACACACACTTCCTTCCCAAAGGCATTAGCAATTTGTAGGTCAGTTGTTCTCACACACATTCTCACACACACACACACACACACACACAATAAGCTCACCCTGCAGACAAAGCACTCAGGGTGCCAGAGGCTGTTGAGGGCTGAGATGTAGTTCTCCAGGATGGCCCGGGCGCAGCCGCCACACTTGGGGGCAAACATGTCAAAGTAGTCTTTCCGACAGTACGCCTTCCCGTCCTTCTCATGGAAGCCTGCAGGGGGCACCAAAGACACATAATATTCAGAGTGTGCTGGGCTACAGCTACCTTTGTAACAAACCACATGTGTGCAGCCAGCAACCCCCCAGAGATCCCTCAAACTACACTCCACCCACCCTTCCCTGTGGAGAACAGGCTCAGAAATGCTAGTAACTAACCGGGGGTGGGTGCCTTTAAGGATGTTAATGTAATGTGTTTGGGTGGCAGGATGTGGAGGAGAAGGTGCTTTAAAGGAACACTATGTAACTCAACACCTACTCTATCTCCTTTTTTTTATTAGACAATTTGCATCGGCGCAATCTCCAAATTAATGTGGATGACATATAAAAATATGAGGATGTGGATGGATAAAAACAGGTTTTATTCCCATGGAGAGATGTTTTTGGAAGTTTTTTTGTGCTAGTTTCACAAGAAAATCTTCATAGTGTTCCTTTAACTGCTGGGTTGGCACATGGAGCAGGAGGACACAATGAGGGAGGAGAACAAGGGGAACATCTGCACATGGGGAGGGGGGGGGGGGTTAGTTTACAGAGGAAAGGGGGAGGTGTACAGAGATAAGAGCATGAGAGAGAAAGAAAGAAGAATAGCATGAGAGAGAGAGAGAGAGAGAGAGAGAGAGAGAGAGAGAGAGAGAGAGAGAGAGAGAGAGGAGAGGGAGGGAGGGGTGGGAGGTGGGGATGTGAGCTTCAATGATGCGAGCAGGGCTCTGCGTGTTGAGAATGCGTGTGTGTGCGTGTGTGGGAGATGGGTGATTTTAAGGCCAAAAAAACTAAACAAAAACAAAAAGCCCAGATCGGCACAAACAGAGTAGAGAGATTAGAGGAGATGGGGGATAAAACAAATGCCAGGAAAATGAGATGATGATTTAGTGGGAGGGAGGACTGCAGGTGGTCCGAGCGTTAAAACACAGGGCATATGTGTGGGTGTGTGTGTGTGTGTGTGTGTGTGTGTGTGTGTGTGTGTGTGTGTGTGTGTGTGTGTGTGTGTGTGTGTGTGTGTGTGTGTGTGTGCATGAGAATGTGTGTGAGAGAGTGTGTGTATGAGAATGTGAGTGAGTGAGCCTGCCTTTATTCATATGTATGTGTGTTTGGTGTGTCTCTGTGTATGAGAATGTGTGTGAGAGAGTGTGTGTATGAGAATGTGAATGAGTGAGCCTGCCTATATGTGTGTGTGTGTGTATGAGAATGTGAATGAGTGAGCCTGCCTATATGTGTGTGTGTGTGTGTGTGTGTGTGTGTGTGTGTGTGTGTGTGTGTGTGTGTCTCACTCACCCTCTGGCCCAAAGAATGCTCCACACTGTGCACAGAAGAAATGCTCAGGATGCCACGTCCTGTCCAGCGCAGTTACCACTTTCTGGAGAAGAGAGAAAATACATACAGAAACAATGAGACTCCGAGAACTACATACACACTTACACTTCCCTTTGAGCGCACGCACGCACGCACGCACACACACACACACACTTCACAACACACACACACACACACACACACACACACACACACACACACACACACACTACACACACACACACACTTCACAATAAAAGCTTCTCAAAATTCACCTAATCCTCACAGATCCCTGTGGATTTAAAAACGTAAAAAAATAAATAAAAAAAACCCCCACAAGTTCTGTTTGTGAATGATACATTTCATTTGCATAATCCATTCCAAACTAAACACACAGAGAAACGTGAGCAGAACCGACTACAGTCTACTGTATCTCAGAGTCAATGCAAACTCCCCACTGCTACACAATAATAATAATAATAAAAGACTTTCATCATTTCCCATCATGCACTTCACCAGGCACTTTTAGTGCTGTCACTTTGCAAAACCACAACTTATAACTGAGTGTGGGAACAGCATCAACTTCTGCACCCAACAAACTGTAAATAAACAAATAAATAAATAAATAAATAAAAGTCATTAATAGAACTGAATAGAACTGACAAGAGTTTTGTTTGCTGTTGCGAGTCTCAGGCCACTAAATTGTAATTCTGAGATAACGTGACAGCTCATTTAAACTTCATTACGGTTTGGTGAACTGATACACAAGTGTAATATGGACAGAAAAGTGGAACTACTTCATACTGTAGGTTTGCAGTTATCTGAATAGTGCATCATACTAGCAAATTTGACAAAGCAGTGGGGTGTGTGTTTGTGTGTTTGTGTGTGTGTGTGTGTGTGTGTGTGTGTATGTGCTCATCCTGCAGACATATATATACACACACCATATATGAAGTCAGTTTATATATATATGTAGTCAGTCATATCTATGTGAAAGTCAAATGAAGGTTTTGTGCTCTATTGGTCAGCTACAGTTTATAAACTGGTGTGTGCTGATGCAGAGATGCTGCTGTTCAATCATTTAGGCACCAGTAGCACCTGTGCCATTGCAGTGGTTGCTACTGAAGCTCCTGCCCACTGCTTTAGGAAACCATCTGCCACTGACCAGTAGGGGTCAGCAGCGAGTTAACACCATGATCTGCCGGACAGGGTAGGGGTGGGAGGTGACGGAATGCTGGAACTGTTAGCTCATGTTTTCCAGAATTTGACAGGGAATTCCTGAACAATTCCGAGGCTGTTTCTCCCGGAATGAGATGGCGGTGGTCCTGTTCCAGTAATGGTTTGGGGCTGGGGGATGATTGGGAGAGAAACTGGGACTGCTTGTCCGTGCTTGCCTTCATATACATGTATGTGAGAGATTGTGTGAGAGAGAGTGAGTGAGTGTGTGTGCGTCTGTGTGTGGTTGGAAGGGTGTCTACAGTGATGAAATCCTCATGTAACCAAAATTATGTCTCCACACGTCTGTCCCCTTCATGTTTAGAATTGGGTCGGGCTGTTCCTCTTGCGCGCGCGCACACACACACACACACACACACACACACACACACGTCACTCAGAGAGGGCTTGCTTGTTGCCTCCTTTTGTCTTCAGAGTCTAACCAGCCTGCATTAGAGCGTGTCTGCTTTTGGCTGTATCCAGACCACTAATTAAATAAAATAATAAAGTAAAAAAAAATAAAAAATGTGAGGCTGGAAGTGCAGAGATGAATGTCAGATGAAGTCAGTCTATTGAGTCAGAGGACACAGGCACAGAGACAAGAAAAAAAGAGGAAGAACAAGAGACAAAGAGGGTGGAGGGAAAGAAAAAGAGAAAAAAAAATAGACAGATACAGACAGAAAGAGAGGAAGTGCAGAGATCCACTGTCGGGTGTGTGTGTGTGTGTGTGTGTGTGTGTGTGTGTGTGTGTGTGTGTGTGTGTGTGTGTCGGTTGGGGGGAGGGGTTGGGTGGGTGGACGTCATTGTCATGGTGACTCATTTGGCCAAACCCCAGGCCAAAGTCCAGTCACTCTTATCACTGCACAGCTCCACCGCTTTAGGCCATCCAGTATGACCACCGAGGTCTAGCGCACTAACTCACTCTCACTTACACACACACACACACACACACACACACACACACACACACACACACACACACACACACACACACACACACACACACACACTCAATCTTTTCCTCATACAGATACACATTCTCTCACTCACTCACACACACACACACTCTTTTTCTCTCTCATAGACACACATTCCCTCACTCTCTCTCTCTTACATACACACACACACACACACACACACACACACACACACACACACACACACACACACACACACACACACACACAGGACATGAGTAAGTAAGAGAGAAAGTCTTTTGTAAGACATACTGTAAGAGGGGAAGGAGAGTGTGTGTGTGGGGGAGGGGGGGGGGGGGCAGATTATGAATGTGAATGCATGTGTGCTGCCTGAATGACCTGCTTCCAACATGGGCCCAATATAGCTGCTTCTACAGTACAGTAAATACTATGCATGATGGGCTGTGTGTGTGTGTGTGTGTGTGTGTGTGTGTGTGTGTGTGTGTGTGTGTGTGTGTGTGTGTGTGTGTGTGCACGCACACTTGCATCTTTATGTATATCGGGGATGTTCAAAATTCAGACCCGATTTGCGAATGACCAGGATGCAGAATTGCAATTCAAATTCTGTAGCAGGATCCAAAGTAAAACTTCTGTAGTAGTTGCACTGCAGGGATGAGTGCAGTGTGTGTGTGCGTCTCTCTCTTCCAAACACACACACACACACACACACAGGCACACACACACAGGCACACACACACACACACAGACTCACATCCAGTATGGGTCCGTTGCAGTAGTGGCAGCGCGGGGAGAAGAGGTTGTGGTAGTCCTTCTCACAGTAGGGCTGTCCGTCGCGCTCAAAGAAGTTCCGGCTGCCAATCTCCTCCTGGCAGTGGGTGCACACAAAGTGCTCAGGGTGCCACGTCCGCCCCATGGCTGTCACCACCTGCAGTGAGTCAGAGAGAGAGAGAGAGAATATATATGAGAGAGAGAGAGAGAGAGAGAGAGAGAGAGAGAGAGAGAGAGAGAGAGTGTGAGAGAAAGAAAGAAAGAAAGAAAGAAAGAGAGAGAGAGAGAAAGAGAGAGAGAGATGGGTTGAGTGATGAGAGAGAGAGAACGAGAGAAAGAACAAGAGTGAGAGAAGAGATGAGTGTGAGAAGGAAGAAGAGAGAGAGAGAGAGAGAGAGAGAGAGAGAGAGAGAGAGAGAGAGAGAGAGAGAGAGATGGGTTGTGTGATGAGAGAAGAGCTTGTGATAAGGAGCGGAGACACATCCGAGTCGAGGACAGCGGAAGGAAATCCAAGAAAATAAAGAAAAAAAAGGACAAGGGGAAAATGTGCACATGAAGATAGAGGGGAGGAGGGGAAGACAGAGGGAGAGAGGGAGCGAGGGAAGAAGAAAGGATGAGAGGACAGAGAGAGACGAAGCTGCAGGAGGTGAAAATCCAAAAAGAAAAGAAAAGAGAGGAAAAAGGCGAGGGATGAAGGAGAGAGTGAGGGAGGGATGGAGGACATGAAAGGAGGAAGATGGAGAGAGGAAGACGGAGAAAAGAAGAAGAAGAAGGAGAGGGAGAAGAAGAAGAAGAAGAGAAGTTGTCGCCCCAGGAGGTGCTGGGAGGAGAAGAGATGTGTCTTGGACATGAAAGGGCAGCCAGCTCTGCCTCCATAAGACTGGGCACCAGCGCTGGGGTTGCAGGGGTGGGTTGGGCTTGGTGAAGTAAGTATGTGTGTGTGTGTGTGTGTGTGTGTGTGTGTGTGTGTGTGTGTGTGTGTGTGTGTGTGTGTGTGTGTGTGTGTGTGAGAAGTTGGATTGGGTTGTGTGTGTGTGTGCAGGAGGGGGGTTGTTGAAGGAAGTTAGAGAGAAGTTGGGTTGGGTTTGGTGAAGTAAGTGTATGTCGTGTGTGTGTGTGTGTGTGTGTGTGTGTGTGTGTGTGTGTGTGTGTGTGTGTGAGGTTAGCATTGGTGAAGTAAGTGTTGAGAAGTTGAGAGAAGTTGGGCTGGTGTGTGTGTGTGTGTGTGTGTGAGTGAGAGACAAAGTGAGTGAGTGAGCAATAGAGGGAGAAATTGGTTTGAGTGTGTGTGTGTGTGTGTGTGTGTGTGTGTGTGTGTGTGTGTGTGTGTGTGTGTGTGTGTGTGTGTGTGTGTGTGTGTGTGTGCACGAGGTTGGTCTGGGTTGGAGTGAGGGGGTTGGAATTAATGTGCCCAGCTGGATTATGTGTGAACAATGTCAGCTATGTGAGATATGCGTTTCAGTGTGCAAACACTGTGCCAGGCAATTAAATCAGAACCAAATTACCGGCCTTGGAATGGCGCTCTTTAAACACGACGAGATTAGACAAACACGCACAACATTAATTTAATAAGTCTCTATTACTCACATTCACAACACACAAGTGGGAATTGGCTATGTTTAAACGTGTGTGTGTGTGTGTGTGTGTGTGTGTGTGTGTGTGTGTGTGTGTGTGACTCAGACGCAGATGTGCCACAAAAGCCATAAATTCAATGTGTGTGTGTGTGTGTGTGTGTGTGTGTGTGTGTGTGTGTGTGTGTGTGTGTGTGTGTGTGTGTGTTTCTTGTTACCTGTCCAGCGATAGGCTTCTTGCAGGCTCCACACACCCCCTTGGCAACGGTCTGCACCCCCAAGCGGTTGAGGTCAGACTGCAGACTGCCCAGCATGTTGTCCAGCTTGTTCCCCTGTTTGGGAG
>JAODXP020000008.1:24231107-24253607 GCA_027497455.2 Sardinella longiceps | reverse complement strand
AGAGAGAGAGAGAGAGAGAGAGAGAGAGAGAGAGAGAGAGAGAGAGAGAGAGAGAGAGAGAGAGAGAGAGAGAGAGAGAGAGAGAGAGAGAGAGAGAGAGAGAGAGAGAGAGAGAGAGAGAGAGAGAGAGAGAGAGAGATATTAAGAGAGACAGGATGGACAACAACAAAACAAAACAAAACAAAACGGAACTAAACAGAGAGGAGACAGCGGTTAAGACAGCACAATGGCAATGGGTCCATGCCTGGTTTATGGGCAGGAAGAGGGGGTCATACTCGGTCTGGCATCCCACCGACACAAAGACCTTGGGGGGAGGAGGAGTGGGTTCACGGGGGGGAGGAGGAGGAGTAGGTTCACGGGGAGGAGGAGGAGTAGGTTCACGGGGTGGAGGAGGTGTGGGTACTTTAGGCGGTGGGGTGGGAATTTTGGGTGGGGGTGTCGGTTCCCTGGGAGGTGGGGTGGGCTCTTTGGGAGGAGGGGGAGTAGGTTCCCTGGGTGGAGGGGTAGGTTCCTTCGGAGGAGGGGGTGTAGGTTCTTTAGGCGGGGGCGTCGGTTCTCGAGGCGGAGGGGTCGGTTCCTTGGGTGGGGGAGTGGGTTCTTTAGGAGGCTCAGGAGGAGGAGAGGGGGGAGGTGGTGGGGGTGGAGGTGGTGCCTGTTTAATAACAGGCTTTGGCTCCTCTGGAGGGGGACGAGGAGGTGGGAGAACCTTCCTCTGAGGGACAGGAGATTCAGGGGGAATGATGATCTGCAGAAGACAATCGGGAATAAGGAGTAGCACAAATGAATACATTGGGGCAGAAAAAAAGCAGGCGGCAGAAGAAGTTAGAGGGAACTCAACTCAATCTCAACTCCCTACAAATGTTAATAGATCAGGAGGATGGTTTGAGAGCCTTATATAGCCAATTGTTAAAGGACGGCTTCAGTAATTTTCGTCATGTAGTTCTATTGCTCGAGCTACCTGTGACTTGCTAGTACCGAAGACTGAAAGGTTTTGAAAGGTTTTGAAAGTCTTCTTGAACGGAGTGTTCAAGACATGTCAAACATATGCATAAAGCCGCCCTCTTTTAAAAAAAAAACGCCTTTAGTGCAAATTTAATTGCTTGCAAGGAGCCTAGTGTTTGATAGCTTTAGGGCTTTAGGGTCTTTGGTTGATATCTCTTTTGTGACACATACTGTAGTTTGAAATTTTCAATGTTATCACTTGGACTGGGGCATTGAATAAGTTTAAAACTTTCCAAAGTACAAACTTTAAAATGAATTTCCTTCACTGCTACTTCCTGATGAATCTAGCTCTGCAAATTTGATATCTATGAAGCAAAATAACTTAAAATAAAATTCTAATTTGTGTCTACTTCACCATTGGTGATTTAAAATGAGGATGAGCACCATTTATACTTTCACTGCTGTATTAAGTGTCCCCGCTTCATAAATAAATAAATATACTGTTAACAGCTTGCATCTGTGCTACCTTATCCACAGCTGTATCTCCACGCTCACGAGAACGCTGTGGATTTGACATCACAATCACACCCTCAGTCATCCAATCATCTGGCTGCTTGCGACGCCGTGGCTCAGGTCGCACAATTCCAAGCTTGCCCTGTAGTTCCTCAATGAGGCGGTCCTGGGAGTTGCTCTTGTGGAAGATGGTGGGTCCCAGCTTCCGACGGATCAGACCCTCACGTAACATGGGATGGACGTTGGTCGTCTCCTTCGTCCGTCGGATCACAGACTTGAGCTGCGGGAATGGGATGGGAAGATGTAGAAGGTACTTCTCCCACTAGAGCGGTCTGATAATCTCCACGCATTTGGATTACAAAGCATTCAGGTCCAATCCACTCCATGTCACTCAAAAAGCAAGCCAGGTTCATTTCTGGAACTGTTCAATGCCATTCCATTTTAGTGTTTTGCTGAGGATGTATTCTACTTAACTGCCCAAGATGCCGTGCAATTTCAAAACCTCCTGGGGGGTGGAGGTGGGTGATGCTCTTAAGTTCCACACATATGAATCCGTGAAAACTGAGGTGTTCAAAAACGAACACGCAACAGCCAGACAAAAAAAAAGTGCAGCTGAAAACATTCAAGCTTGACCTCATAAGCTTCCAACTTCTTTTGCACACTACAAATGCTCAGTGAAGAGATAAGCTTTGTTGTGCTGTTTACATGCAAAGGGTGCACCTGGTATTCGCCTTATTCACCCGGAACGTTCTAAAGACGTTGAGGGGTACACTTCAGGGGTACACTCGGCTACACCGTTGCTACACAGCCAGCTGTCATGGCGCCTCACTGTTGTGTGCCGAAATGCACATCCTCAAAGAGGAAAAAATCATACCGTGGGCAGACTTTCCACCGTTTCCCAAAAGAGCAGGCACTTCGGTGGAACTGTTTACTTCCGTACACCTCTTTCGTACTTTCGTACACCTCAAACGTCAAATTACGTCAAAATGGCCGCCAGGTGAATAACGCGAATTGTCTAAATATGGCACAGCTCAGGACATGCAATGTGAAAAGCAGATCCTGTGAATAGTCATACTCAAAAAAGCCCTGACTCCTGAAGGTTTCAGTTTATCCTTTGTTTCCTTGAGGCCCAAAAATGTCTAAAAATCCCACAGGTTATAAAATTATGGCATGCAGCACATTTGAGTTTTAATGGCCTCTGTGAACTTCATGGTACAAAAAAACTGAAGCACTGCAAGCCCAGCCTTGACTCAGACAGCTATGTCAGCGGAGCAAGCAGAGGCATGCACCTCTACAGAAAAACAGCCGAGCACAGCTTACAACTCCAAAGCCATGGATCTGTGCAACTTTGAGATAATCACACAGATAAGGTCCACTCCCCACAGCAAGAGTCATACTTCCATGCAGTCGATTCGTTGCTTAGCAATATTTCACAAGATGCAGCCAAAATGCAGCAGAGAATTTGAAAACCATATGAATCCTCTACTTGTAAGTGCAAAAAGGACCCAATAATGAACTAAGCTTTTGCTTTTGAGAGTAGGATGAACATTGTATGGGTCAATGAGTTTAAGTAATAGGCAATTGTGCCATTTATACGAGTGTTAATTAACTTCTCTGCATGAGTGCTGTGTGTCACTGTGGCATATTTAACCTATTACTGTGCTACACCAATCTGAGCCTGCGAAAGCATGGAGGCAGATTGAGTGTATCACAGCAGGGTTTTGGCCTGACTGCTGAACTAATATAAGAAGGGATTTAAAAGAGCATATGGTGCTCTGCAGGCCAGCCTGGCCTGTTCAGATGCCAAATTAAGCCTCCTACTTGACCAGACGCAGAGAGACGCTCCACTGCTGATGGCTGGGAGAGGGGAAGATCCATGGAAACATCTGGAGTCCCAGTGCCAGAGCTTGGGGTCATGCATTCGTCCATCCAACTGCCCTCAGTGTAAGGGGTGAGGCTCCCATCTCCATCTCCGGGCGTACCGTTTTCATCATCAAACCACCGTCTATAGTCCTCGTCCATGACCAGATCGTCAACGTAGCGTGGGCTTATTGAGCGCTCTTTGGGTTCCCGAGTCACATGCCTCATTGGCCAGGTTCTGTCAGGATGGGCCAGACTAGTTGCCAAAAGTTTGTCTAGGGCATCCTCCAGTAAGGGCTCCGGACAGGGTAGAGTTATGCCTAGCTCTTCAGCGGTACCTCCAAGTTGAACAGCCTCTTTGGGAGGTGGAGAGAGGCTCTTCTTTACCATACGAGGGCTAGAGCATTTGAGGGTGTCGACTGGTGAACTGGGGGATCTGGCAACATGAATAGGGCTTGGGCTCTTGGGGATGGTTATTGGACTAGAGCTATTGGGAACAGACTGAGGGGTAGGGCTCTTTGAAAGTGAAGGTGGTGTAGGGCTCTTAGCTACCAGCACAGGACTTGGATCAGGACTTTTCGAGACAGTTACTGGACTCAAACTCTTAGCAATGGACACCGGACTTGGTGCTTTGGGGTCAAGGACTGGACTAGATGCCTTTGGCACAGTAAATGGACTAGATGTCTTGGGGATAGCGAGTGGACTAGAAATTTTACGAGTTGTTACAGGACTAGATGTATTTGAGATCGTAAGTGGACTTGCCACCTTAGGAACCGTCACTGGACTAGATGTATTTGGGATTGTAAGTGGACTTGCGGTCTTAGGAACCATCACTGGACTAAATGACTTTGGGAGGGCAAGGGGACTAGATGTTCTCTGTACTGTAATTGGACTAGATGTCTTGGGGATTGTAAGTGGACTTCCTATCCTTGGTACTGTGACAGGACTAGAGGATTTCGAGACCACAACTGGACTAAATGTCTTTGGGATCACAACTGGGCTATGGGGTTTTGTGGGGATGGGGTCTGGTAGAGAGGGGATCTTGGTATCAGTAAGAGCCAGGGGTTTTGGGGAATCTGTTTTAGGGGGGTCAGAGGATTGGCCTGTTGTACTGGAAATTACCAATACGGATTCCGTGTGGGTGCTGCTAAACATGGACAGGGAACCGGAGTCCGATTCCTCTTCTAGGGCAGTGACCAGTGTCCTAGACTGGGTAAGTTGGACACTTTGAGAGGGGGCCTTGGGGATGTTTGTATTACTCCCCGACAGGTTCTCCTCATCAATGTGAAGCTCAAAGCTAACAGGTGTGGAGGAAGGGGACGGCTCAAGGAGAGGCTGGGAAGGCAAGATGAGGACTGATTCAGCAGGGTTAACGGGAGCAGGGATGTCAGGAGCAGGTGCATCTGAAGGGGTATCAAGGGTAGGAGGAGACAAAGGTTCCAGATTCACAGACCACTGAGAACCAGACTGGAGTAGACACAGTTGACAACAGAGGGAAGAGAAAACAGGTGGAAAAGTTGGAAATATTAGAGCTGGTAAGGGAAAAAGGAGAGGAGTTAACAAAAAGGCAAACAATGTAGTAAGGAAGTAAACTTGAGTGAAAGGAAATGAAAACAGTGCAGGAGTATGAATAAACTAGAGAAGGGAAATGTAAAAGGCAGGGATATACACAACAGAGTTATAATAAAAACAACAAAAACAAACAAAACAAAAACCATTCAGTCAGTAAGTCACATCCAATCACATAGGATAGTGCATTGCACACACTGGTCTGTTTCAATCCGTTAATGTACCAATGTGTTCCAAATTCTCGCTCAAAACAGCTTTTAGCTGGATAAGGATGGCAAACCCGCCTTTCCTCTGGTGATCATTATCACTATATTCGGAATGTAATATTATGTCAATGTGCATAAAACAGACAGACAAGACCCTCCAGTGCCGCTGCTGCTGCTGAGACATTAAGATGTCTGCGACCTGAGCTCCAGGCCCCCTGGGATGATGAGGCTGTTTCTGGCTCACTGAGCATCAACCAGCGGGAATGAATTTAAGCCATGAAGGGAGAAGGGTGGTGGTGGTGGTGGGTGGTGGGTGGGTGGAGGTGGGGGGCCAGGGTTTTCAGACCAACTGTGTGTTCATATCAAGAGCAGCTAAAGCTGTAAAATCGCCAGAAGTAATTCACTTTGACAAGAGCCACAAAAGCGATTAATGCAACAAAACTAAGGTGACTAGAGACACTAAAAAGTGGTAAACCTGTTAAACTTTATGAAAATTAGCTATGGCTCATTTCAGCTGTTAATGAAATATCAATGGGAGCAATTAGAAAGACAAGCGTGAACACAGATATTTTAGGAGCTACTGTACTTTTATGAGCGCTAAAAATCGAAAAAGCGATTTAACAGCTTTTAGTAGCTCTTAGTGTGAACGCAGAGCAAGGTTTAACATGAGCTATGTGCATGCTAAAGGGGCCATTCCCCTTAGCCAAAACCTAAAAACAACCACCTGATACTGATACATACTCTAGGGCCTGACCTACTGTTGAACCCACACCTGCATTCCGTTTCTTGAGGAGACCAAGAGAGTAAAGCATAATCAACAATTTAAGGGGCAGGGGCATGCATCAAAGAAGGATTTCAATGGTACATTAACTTCAAACTGATATAAGCTCTTGGTTTTCCATCACTTAAGAGTTGAGCTGCATTTATTACCATTGGGCATCCAAAGCCTCCCTAAACATTAGATTCTGAGAAATACATCTCAGAAAGCTTTTGTTCAGATCTTAAACAAACAGGTGACCTGGATTGCAATCTTGCTGTTCCCAGTTCATCCACTGTATGACAATGCATCACATGATGTGACTTATTTCAGCGCCACCACTCTCAGCCAATTTTAAATGTGTTCTGTTAATGTCAATCCTTCAAAACAGCCATTAATCTTTGTTTCACACTCTGTAATCATCCATTCATCTCTCTCTCTCCCCCTCTCTCATTCTGTCTCTCACTCTCTCTCTCTCTCATTCTCTCTCTTCCTCACAGCTCTTACCCGCCCTGAATGGGCTCTCCATCAATCTGACTTACATTGCTTTGGACTTTAAAGTCGGAGAGGGAAGCCATGAGCTCATCGAGCTCTCTTGTGGCTGAGGAGGCCGAGATTCTGGCCTGTTGCTGGGAAGGCGTTTCCTCCTGTCCGTCACTCAGCTCTGCCACTGTCGCCACGGAGGCCACTGAGGGGGTGGGGCTGAAAGCGGAAGAGTAAACAAACAGAAAACCTCAGACAAGGGGGAGTAAACAAAAACAGGAAATCATCAAATCTTGCAAGCAAAACATACATGGACATAAAAACAGAAACATCAGAACAAAGAAACAAACAATCCTATTCTAGTCACCATTGTTGAAGATCTGTAAGAATGTCTCGGGTTCTGAAGCTTGCCAATAATAATGATATAGGATTCCTCTACACTCAGCTGAGGCATAGTGTATCATCAAACAGAATCTCTAAGGGCTGACTTTCATTCTAATAAAAGTGACTGCAGTGGAGAAGGAAGCATGTTTATTAATATTGTATGTTGAAAGTGTACATGAATGTGGTACATGAATCTGTATGGTACCATGGAGGATATGGATTGTGGCTTTGTGGGATGTAATAATACTGTACTGTACTGTATATGTAAAAATAGACACGCAATCACATATAGACTCATTGCCTATGGGAATCTAGGTAATTTCCCCAACCCATTTCTCATCCCTCAGTCTTACCAACTTCACCAACCATAATTACCTTAAAGGAATATTCCACCTTTTAAGAAATTGGTTTATTCACCATCTTTCTGGCTACTTTAAATTCCAGCACCTATTGCTGAGCTTAAGCCACATATGTAACTCGAGGTAAGGGGGTGAATAATCCTGTCTGTCTATCTGTGTCTGTCTGTCTGTCTGTCTTATCTATTTAGCTAGCCCTATGCTCCAAAAGACAACTAAAAATAAAGGAATTGTGCATCTTACGCTGGGGTTGGCACTGAGCTCTCTAGCTGGTCCAGGAGACTCTCCACGCTGGGCCGCACATCCTCGATGCCCCGGCCGGCAGCGTTGCGTTTGGGCTTCTCCAGAGTCGGAGGGGGTGCCTTGCCAGGGGGTGAGATCCCATTCTGTGAGGTTGTGCCAACAGAGGGGAGGGGAGGCGCTGCTTCTTCTGTAGGGAACGGAATGTGAAATAGTAAGACTCGCTTTTGCCGAGTTGTGGTTTATAAAATAACAGATAAGGAGATTTTTATTCCGTTTCTAATACTTATCTTTGTCTGTGCTTAGCACATACAGCTGACTTCCGAAAATACTACAGAAACTATGTACATTAAAGTATACATTAAAAAACAAAAAAACAAAAACAAAAAAACACCTGATCCTACACAATATTTCATAACCTAATATTGTGTTTTCATGCTACTAATTTCATATTGCTAATACAACAAGTTGTTACACCACTTCCTTAAAGTTGGTAACAGTTTCATTACCAGTATAACTGAACCTATTCTGCAAATCTCTCCAATCCAAATCAATCCCATCCTACACTACAAACCCCAAACCCCTACCCCAAGCCAACCCCTGCTGTGGCCCTGTTAGGCTTACCCTCGACGGGGAAAGAGGGAGTGCTGTGCTGCACGGCGTTGAGCTCCAGGAGCAGCCGATCCAGCTCCGACAGATTACTGCCCAAGGACGAGCTCATGCCTGCGGCTGCAGTGTCAGTAGTTTTCTGCTTATTAGGGAAACTAGACAGGAGACAAGAGATGGAGGGAAAAAAAAGAAAGGAGATGGTGTTATTTGATTAATTCACATACAGGAATAAATAAGGAAATAAAATAAAAAAGAAGAGGTTTTTGATAAATTGCCCTGTAAGCTTCTTGGGATTGCTAATCAGAATTGCACAAAAAATGGATTTCAATTGTTGTAGGAAACAAAATGCAGAATTGCAATCAAATAGGATGTATAATACAACTGAATTCCACTTGCAATTCCTGATAACTGTAAAATGAGCCTGCTGCAGATAGTATAAGAGTATAAGAGTATACCTGTAGACGTGGTCTTCCTCACTGTGAGACAGAGGGGGACTGCTGCTGTCTCTGGACCAGGCACTTTTCTGAGCCGACCCGTACGACTAATGGAACAAAAACACAGAATTAGTCTCAAACACACACACACACACACACACACACACACACACACACACACACCACTGGTTGGGACAAATCAATGGCCACGCGGACAAGGGAACTCAATAATAGCTCAGAAGTTAATATGCTCTCTGTCGATACAGATTCCTGAAATACCCTCTGTATGGATCGACTGGACCACTCATCTATGACGTTAAGCTTGATATATAACAATAATAACAACAACAACAACATAATGTGCATAATGTGATGATATGCAAATGTTTATTTCACTGCTTGGGAAATCCTAAAACATGTTCAAAAGATAGAAGATTACCCTAGCCATTACTGACCAGAAGATTACTACCCCTTCCATAACTGACCATATACAAGTGCACAGACAAGGATGGGATGGGCTGCTACTGAACCTCAGTCAGTATCGTATCGTCGCTTTGTCCCACTCACCTGTATGGAGGAGCGGTGTGAGTCAGGGGGGTCGAGTGCCGTGCCGTTTAGCGCCTCGGCAGAGGGATGTGGCGGGACCGGAGGTGTGGCAGATACCTCGGGGTAGGCGTGTCCTCCGGTGGGGAAAGAGTAGGGCGTTTCGTCAGGCAGGAACACTGGCCGCTTTGCGATGTGGGAGGTCGTGGACTCTAGGTCCGCCAAAAGAGCGTCTGGAGATGGCAAAAAAAGAAGAAAGAAGAAACAGTTCAAAACCAGAATCTTATTCAATGACAGGTAGCACAAATGCACACAGTCAAATCCTTGCTGATACATTGCAAACACAGTGCCACATCAAAACAAAAAGTCATATGTATTTACATGACACTGTTAACACAACACAGTTGATGTTGAATTGTTGAATTGCTTTACAGTGGAAGGGGGACCTCACTAACCACTACCAATGTGTAGCATCCACTAGGGCAGTGGTTCTCAAACTTTTTCTGTCATTCCCCACTTGGGAAGGCAGAGAATTTTCACACCCCACCTGAGATATTTCACCGAGATGAATGGGTAAACTAATAGGATTCTATATAAAATCAAAGCTGAATTTCTCCCAAACCGCTCATCACAGCAACTAGCAAATAACAAAATTGGAAAGCTCAATTTACTGTCATATGTGCATATCTGTCGAATGCTCCACGAGTAATTTGAAAGAGAAAATAGGTGAATTTGGGGGGCATGGTGCACCCGTCAATCGATCACAAAGAGATGTCTCGCGCCCCACCTGTAATGTGTCTGCGCCCCACTAGTGGGGCCCGCCCCACAGTTTGAGAACCACTGCACTAGGGTGATGCACAGCTACCATTATGCCATTAGGAAGCCAGAATGCTCACCACATCCCAGCTTGTGGTGGAGAGTGAGGGAATGGACCAATGAGCCAATTACAGTGGGGGGGATGATGAGGGGCCAGATTGAATTAGAACCACAGTGAACTCGCTGGTTGTTCTTACTTGTTCTCAAGTTCTGCCCGAGGAAGCTACAGTAGTGTCTAAACTCTTCACACATCTCACATATAACCAAAAGGTCAACCCCAAAGCCTAGCTTAGCATCACTGCAAACTTGGATCGAGGGGTGAACACCCAAGCCAGTCAACTGAACAGCTTAGGCTCAATTGGGCCGGGATGGGCCGGTGTTGGGGAGCATTGTTGTTGTGTGTATGGTTGTGTGAGAGTAGCTAACATGTGCTACACTCTTTCAGCTCAGCTATTGTCATCCGTTTCATCACACACTCACACACACACATAGACACAGACATACACATATACAAATAAACAGAAAGTCAGCGCAAATGAACTATAGCCTTCTTCAGACAGTTTGGAAAGCACTGAAATACAGGAGAACAGCTACAGTTGTACATTATATTTCTGAGGCATTTTAGTCCAATATTGGCTTGCCTTCGTCATCTTGGTTTATCTTATGCAATTAGCCCGTATATACAGTGACAGACTAAGAGTTATGAACCCACACCCTCATTCTAATGCGATCATTTATTGCCAGGACAATTCATTTGTACATTCTCACTACAATGCATCATAACTAGTGAAGTTAGGACATAGAAATGACATCTTAACAGAAGGAAGCTGTGAGGTTATGACTAACATTCTGGACCTGAACACATCGAGATGGTTGGGGTGAGCTGGACCGCAGAGTGAAGGCAAACAGAGCGACAAATTACTAGCATCTCTACATGCACACAGTTCAAGACAGCTGGACAACCATTTCACAGTGACACACTCTTGAAGCACACACAAAATACAAAGACACAAAGCAGTTACAAAACAGAAAAAGATACATGACGAAACAAGAACATAAAAGCCATGTCTTCAGTTTTTCACACTGTTTTGGAAACACATGATGCACAGGAGAACATCTACAGTATTTATATTTCCGAGCACTCAGTCCCGTTTTGGCCTGCCCTCGTTCCTTGGTTTATCCTTTATGCTTTTGCCCGTATGTATATCAATCTGAATATGGCCCTGTGAATAAGTCGCTTACTGCACCGTATGTGCAATGAGTTCCTGAGGTGGGCGTGCCAAATTTGAGACTCTTAAGTCAGAGGAACGACAGTGTGAGCGTGAGTGTGAGTCACAAACGGATGGTGATACACCAAAAACTCCCAGAAGCCACTGGGGCTGAGGTCATCGCCATCTGTGGGGTGAGGCCGGTGTGAGTGTGAAGACGATCATCTTGTGTCTGAGGAACTGGCTCCAGTGTACACACAGCAGACACACACACACACACACACACACACACACACACACACCCCACTTAGGCAGGTGCTGACAAGAGGCACAACTTGCACAACTGGTGACAAACACTGACACACACATTGAGACACACAAACACTGACACACACATTGAAACACACACACACTGACACACACATTGAGACACACACACACACACACACCCACACACACACATTGAGACACACACACACACACACACACACACACACTTTGGCAACATTAGATCATATGTATCCTTCTGCACAGTGGATTGCATAGCAGAGAGGCCCCAACACTGTGGCATAAAAAGAGTTAAAGTTTTTTAGCAGTAACTGCTGCAGCCAGGAACAGTCCAGAACACGTCATCACCGCACCTTTTATTTACTTGGCTGGCAACGCGACAGGTGGGTGTGTGAGCAAGTGTGTGTGTGTGTGTGTCTATGTGTGTGTGCGCATGTTTATTAGAGTCACTCAGTGTTTCTCAATCCACATTTTCCTTTCCCTGAGGCTATACACATTGCAAAAGCACACACACACACACACACACACACACACACACACACAGTTTCAAAGAAGCAGTATGGCAGTACAAGAGAGATTCAGAAGAAGTTTCCATTCTTCATGTTCCCTGAATCAAATCCCTGAATAATTTAAAACCATTTCTGAGCCTCCGCTTGAAGAGCGGTGGCAGATCGATCTTTATGGCTGACAAAGCGTTCAGGAACATGCCTGAGTAAGATCTGCCGCTCCGCAACGCCATAAACACGTCATATACAGGCCTAGACTCCGCTCAAGAAAAGCACACATAACTGCAGTCGACACTAACACACACACACACACACACAAACACACACACACAACTGATCTGGCAAAGCCTTTCGTAACAGAACATCCTGATCAGGAGCAATGCTTTAGACAGGTGGGGGAAAAAAGCCCCCGATATGAATCACAACCTTCCCAGTTTGGGTAAACACACTTCAGAGGTATCTAGGCATGGTGCACGAATCCCAGTAGAACAGCGCATGAGAAGAGAAGAGGCAGTTCAGAAATACTTCACAGGAACGCTGAGGCATAAACAACACTTACCGGTGCTTAGAGGCAACAGTGAAGAGAAAAAAAGAAAAGAAAAAAAAAGAAAAGAAAAAGAGTCAAGTGGGTAGATCTTTCCAAACTAATGTTGTAACCCTTGCAATAGAGAAGGAAGGACGACTGAGAAGCCAAGAGAGAGAAAGAGAAAGAAAAAGAGGGAGAGAGAAGGGGAGAGAGAGAGAGAGAGAGAGAGAGAGGAAGGAAGATTGGAAGTGCTGCTCAGACCGGCAGACGGGCACCTCCACTCTAAGCTGGTCCTGTCACCCGGTGGTAAGCAGAGCCGAGGCAGGAGGAGGAGGGGGGTTGTTTTTTTCGGGCAGGGGGTAAGTTTACGCCCCACACTAAAGCCCTGTCTGGTCCCCCTAGCTGAGCTGTCTAAAGATGGCAGCAGGTTGAGAGAGAGAGAGAGAGAGAGAGAGAGAGAGAGAGAGAGAGAGAGAGAGAGAGAGAGTACGGTTGTAGGTACTGGAGAGTACTTACATAGGGTGTGTGCTGGGAAGCTTCTGATTCCAAATAAAAGTGTGTGTGTGAAAGAGCAGACCAGGAGAAAACGAAAGATTGAGAAATAATCAAGAGGTGGAGGAGTGTGTGACAGAGAGAGGGAGGGAAAGAGAGAGAGAGAGAAAAAAAAACACACACACACACAGCCCTTATCACAGAACCATGCCCACTAAGGGTGTGGCAGAAGCACAGGAACTCTGAAAGCCTATTAACATCAACCCCAATCTCATCTTATTAAACTCCGCTGTCTGATCCTTGCACTCCTCCATTCAAATCTCTCCATACCTACACTCCTTTGACTAATCTGTCTATCCTTACATTGGGTATCATTGGGTTCACTAGATCCTTATCTCCTTAACACTTTATCTCCCTTACTTCTACTCTTTTATCTGATCTCTGCACAATACATGTCCACCCTTAAACGTTACTCTTTTATTTATCTTTCCGTTCCTTCTTTTTCATCTTTTTTTTTTACTCTGACTTTTTTTTTTTTTTGCAGTAGCAAAGTAGCAGGGGGACATCTCTCCATTTCTGTAATCTTATCTGATCTGTTTGATGTGCTCCCTTTGGTCGTCCATTGGCCCAGCAAACTCCTAATGCCTAACGCTCTCTGAGTCGGAGTGGGCGAGGCGAGGGGAGAGGGAGAGAGGGAGAGCCCTACCTCCTCTTGGCTCTGAGGCATCTTCTTGAGTGTCCAAACTTGGCACAGGTCCTTCTGGGTTGCCCAGTTCTTGCGTGGCAGGCTCCTCCAAGGCCAAGTCTGGCACAGAATTAGTCTCCGACACTGAAGATGTTCCGATGGGGTCCAAATCCGCTTCTGGGTCTGAAACTGGCACGGATTCACCGGTCAGTTGGCTGATAGGATTTGGCTCAGATAGTCTGACTGAAGCTGGCTCTGTCTCTGGCTCTACTTCATAGACTGTCTCCCTTTTGGATTCGGGCTGGGCCTCGCCGTCGTCCTCCTCACGTTCCACCTCGTACACCGTCTCCTGCTCTGGTTCCCTGCTGTATTGGTCCACGTCCGGGGAGGATGCCTGTTCGAGAACGGCGTCCAGCATGTTCATTCCCTCCAGAACGGACTCGGTCATGGACATCCTTTCGCTGCTAGGGCCCGGCTCCAGCTCTGGCAGTCCGGACGAGTCACAATCTAACGGAATCTCCTCCTCCATCGTGTTTGGAAAGTTTTGGAACGAAGGGAAACGTCGAGAGAGAGACGGGAGCCAACGGTCCGTTCGGCTGGAAGGTCGGACTCTCTTTGGAGGGAAGCAGCTTGAAGGAGTGGGCTGGATCTGAGCAAAAGGAAAGAAGGGGGTCCTTCCCATTCCGGAGCTGAGCGACTCAACGACTCAAACATTCCAGAAGGCTTGATTATGTATACAGCCACGGTGTTTGTTCTACAGCCGGCCCAGATAACAGCTCTCCCTTGGGGGATACGCTAGCCCCTGCGTCCAGAGGAAACACTCCGCTAGCTCAAGCCATTCTTGTACAGTACAGTACCGGCTCAGGCCAAGAGGAGGGGGAGAGGGGGCAACTGGGGGGTGAGGTGGTGGTGGTAGTGGGGGGAGATGTGTACACAGGCTCTGAGCCATCAGCCCAAAGAAGCCAGAAAAGTACCATATATGAACACGACAGACACGTTGTGTGACTTGACTGCAATTTTATTTTGGGAGTGGACTGGACTCCTGATCGATGAGGAATGTTACAATTCAGGAAGCATTCCTGATTTACTTCAGACCAAAATAGAAAACCTTGCAAGCCCAACATTTTTCTTCCTCTTTCTTTTTTTTTTTAGCTCTCTCTCTTCTTCTAAGTGTAGTCAAAACAGAATAGGGCTGCGTTTGCTCAGGAGGGCAGCCAGTTGAGCAGTGGTGTTCA
Source organism: Sardinella longiceps (assembly GCA_027497455.2). Classification (NCBI taxonomy): domain Eukaryota; kingdom Metazoa; phylum Chordata; class Actinopteri; order Clupeiformes; family Clupeidae; genus Sardinella; species Sardinella longiceps. Next base: position 24,238,955 of record JAODXP020000008.1, on the reverse strand, counting down.
CTCTCTCTCCTAACAGGACACACACACACACACACACACACACACACACTTGTACTGTAGGACAGAACGTTACCGTGTTTGGAAGTGGATGACGTGCCGGTGTCGTGATGTCACTTAAACTGTTTATGCTTTAGCGAAACCTGGGACACTGCGCTTTAAGGCTTGGCAGCAGCTCCTGTTTGGGTTTTTAATGAGTGTGTGCTCACACACAGCAGCTCTGTGGAGGCTGAAGCTGCGTGACTGGGGCCAGCACATTGTGTGTGTGTGTGTGTGTGTATGTGTGACAACAGCTTTAAAACGCTGAGGATGGCTTATGAGTGACTGACCTTAGAGGTTTTTTGGAAGGACACACCTGCAACATTTGGACCGAGATTCACTGACAGACTCCGTTGAGGTCGGTGCAGAAAGCAAGCGTTGTGCATGCATGCAGTGTGCAGTCACACTGGCGATGAGTGACCTTTCAAAAGGACAATCTCTGGGGAACTGACACATTCTGACACATCAGCGCTCTCTGTGCTTCTCAGAGGGACCACACAGCACCGCACCGCATCCTCCTGCCATCTGGTTCATCTTAATGAGCCCTATTCATCTTGGCACACCTAACGCCTAGACTTTAATCTGTTCAGTTCAGTGGGGTATCGTCTCGTCCCGTCTCCCTTTAACATGGCTGAACGCTGCTGTGTCTCCAATTCGCATTGTGATATGCTAACATGGTGATTGCGAGATGCAGAGGACTGCCAACACTCCATTCTTCAGCTCATAAAAAACTAAAAAAAAAAAAAAAAAAAAAAAAAACACAACTCAACTCCACACACCTCATCCTTTGTCACAAGTCTGTACAACACACCTGCATGCACTGGTGTCAGGTATTTGGCAGAGCCCACATACCTCCAAGTGTGTGTGTGTGTGTGTGTGTGTGTGTGTGTGTGTGTGTGTGTGTGTGTGTGTGTGTATTGACAAGTTTAGACCTCCTCCAAACCCTCAGCCAAAATTCTTCTCCTCAGAGAACGAAAGTTGCCTCCTTAATAAAAACATCACCTTTGCTCCAGAGCGCCTCTCTGTGGCTGGGAATGGCTCAGACAAACTCCTGATTACAGAGAAGGGCGGAGCTGTTTGATATTAATGGCGCTGTAGGCCTACTACTTGAAGCAGTGTTTTAAATGGGCATAAAACATCTCAAATATTTAAATACCACACATGACCAGCAGGAAGGGTTCCAAGTGCTATTCCAAACATCACCGAGAGGCGCAAGGGGGAGATTTAATGGAGCTTCTAGTCTGGCAGTGGGGTTCAGCGACCCCCCAAGGCTAAAATAAGCCCTTCTTCTTAGACCGTGAATCTGACACGACTGGGGGAGAAGAGGGAGGGTGGGTAACGAGTGGGGTGGGGATCTGGGTCCTGAGAACTGAGAAACTCGTCCCCTACTGTTAAAAAGGCGTCATGACCAACCTGACTGCAGGGATCAGGTGGCGACATCATAAAACCTTAAGGTTCTAGAATCTTCAGCGGACTGATGTCACCACAGTGGTCACATGGTCCAATCAGAGAGGAGAGGTGAGAAGAAGGAGGAAGTCAAGAGGGTCGTGGAGTGCACGCAATGATTCTGCATGGGCGATAAAATGGCAACAGGGTGCCTGATGGAGAGGTCTGAAAAGCGGCTGTTTGTTCGCAACAATGCGCAACAACGCATGCATGAGGTAATGTCAGGACAGCGAGAATCAAAATGAAAACGAAAAAGTCAAAAAGGGATGGATGAAGGGAGAAAGAGAGAGAGAGAGGGAATGAAGTTAATTACAAAGAGTCAAGAGTCCACAGAGATGTGCTCAGTGAGTGTGAGTATGTGTATGTGCGTGCGTGCGCGCGTGTGTGTGTGTGTGTGTGTGTGCACAAGTCCACAGAGATGTGCTCAGTGTGTGTGTGTGTGTGTGTGTGTGTGTGTATGTGCATGTATGCATGTGTGTCAGTACGGTGTGCATGTGTGTGTGTGTGTGTGTGTGCGTGTATCTGTCTGTGTGTGTGTGAGTGAGTGAGTGAGTGAAAGAGTTTGGAAACGCCCTTGCTGCTTAAATTAACAGTGTGTGTTTTTTAATTATGCCTCCGTTAGAGGGCAGCCACGTGGGACTCATTACTGAGGCTGGCACAGGGGACAGAGGGAGGAGGAGGAGCAGGAGGAGGAGAGTGAAGGAATGAAAGAGAGAAAAGATAGATAGATAGAGAGAGAGACTATAAAAGAGAGAGAGAGTGAAAGGGGTGTCAATAGTGGGGGCATGTAAAGCAGAAAGGAGGGATGACAGTTGAGGGCAGAGTGGGTGGGGAAGAGAAAAGAAAAGAAAAGAGAGGAATGCTTTAGTCAGAGATGTGGAATTCTTTCTTTTTTTTTCTCTGACTTGAGGCAAAAACAAAAACTCCCATTCCTCCATGACTCCAGACAGGATATCCTGCCAGCAACACTGCACTTCCTATGCAAAGCATGACCTGTTTCCTTTGACTCGGATGGGGGCTTCCCAGTGTCTTCTTCATACAGATGCACAGAGACACACAGCCACAAACACACACATACAGCTCACACACACACACACACACACACACACACACACACACACACACACACACACAGACGCTCACACACACACACACACACACACAAGGATGTGCACACACACACACACACACACACACACACACACACACACACACACACACACACGCTCTCTCTCTTTGTAGCTAGAGTGCGCAAAATGTTTCCCATTGGCAAGATAGATTAAATGATACAAGAGAGTAGCCAAGATTTCTGCTTCTAAAATCACCACCTGAGGCCAACCGAATCTATTTCTGGATGAATCCATACAGTACATGTGTGCAAATAGGCATGAGTGTACACTACACATACAGTAGGTGGACCAAATGGGTGTTAAAAGGCCTTCATTGTTTGATACATTCCAAAACAATAGCCTTACAGCGCTGCAGTGTCAATTATTCAATATACTCGCAACAACAGTGGGCATGAATCATTTACCGTACAACTATCTATGATTAGAATATAGGTTTATACACGAGTGTCTACATACTCATATTAACACGTGTGTGTGTGTGTGTGTGTGTGTGTGTGTGTGAGAGAGAGAGAGAGAAGGAAGAGAGAGTGTGTTTATACACGTCTATACACACGTGTGTGTGTGTGTGTGTGTGTGTGTGTGTGTGTGTGTGTGTGTGTCCATGATTCCGGTGCACTTGTTTGTGCAGACATGTACAGCTGCCTGAGCAAAGTACACAGGATTACAGACTGCAGTGAATGTCTTGTGCTGCGTGAGCATGTGGGCGTGTGTGTGTGTGTGTGTGTGTGTGTGTCATGTGTGTTTGGAGAGATAGTCGATCGGGCAGATGGGGGCGACAAAGAGTTAAAAAGGAAGAGAGAGGGAAAGAGGGGAGGGGAAAAAGGAGAGAAAGATAGATAGAGAGATAGAGAAAGAAAGAAAGAGGAGAGAGAGAGAGAGAGAGAGAGAGAGAGAGAGAGAGAGAGAGAGAGAGAGAGAGAGAGAGAGAGAGAGAGAGAGAGAGAGAGAGCGCTTGCCTTAGGGACGCATGTATGGCAGAATGGGCTTGAGAGTTTGTTCATGTGGTGCTATTTAAAGACAGATACGAACACCATAGACATTAATTACGCCGACGTGTGTGACCTTAAAACTACCACAGATAGGGCGTCTCACGCTGCAGAGAAAAACAGGCAGGATGTGTGTGTGTGTGTGTGACTGACGGCACACTTGTGGTGTGTGTGTGTGTGTGTGTGAGTGTGTGTGTGTGTCCCAGTCAGAAAGAGAGGGAAGAGATAGTATGAAGAAGTGAGAGGACCTGAAGGATACAGAGAGTGAGCAGGATGTGAGAGAAAGAATGGAACACAGAGAGAGAGAGAGAGAGAGAGAGAGAGAGAGAGAGAGAGAGAGAGAGAGAGAGAGAGAGAGAGAGAGAGAGAGAGAGAGAGAGAGTGTTCCATGTAGGTCTATGTTTAACATTCCTACATTCTATCTGTGCATCTCCCCACCCCTGCTGCCCACCTACCCCACCCCCCTCCTCCCTCCTCCCACACACACACACACACACACACACACACACACACACACACACACACACACACAACACACACAACACACACACACACCTCACTCCCTTCATTTCACTATCAGATGGGAAGCAAGGTGAGCTTGGAATTCCTTACATGCCATTGCCTGTCTGCTTCTCAGATAAAAGGAAGACGAGGGAGGGAAGAAAGAGACAGAGAGAGAGAGAGAGAGAGAGAGAGAGAGAGAGAGAGAGAGAGAGAGAGAGAGAGAGAGAGAGAGAGAGAGAGAGAGAGAGAGAGAGAGAGAGAGAGAGAGAGAGAAAGAAAAAAAAGAGTGAGGTAAGAGAGGGGGTAAGGGGGACCAAAGGAAAAGGTCTATGGCAAGAAAGAATGTTTGATAAACTTACTGTACAGAACTGGCTCAGTTGAAGTGATGGAAGACGATAAATTATTTATTTGTGTGTGTGTGTGTGTGTGTGTGTGTGTGTGTGTGTGTGTGTGTGTGTGTGTGTGTGTGTGTGTGTGGGGGGGCTTTGCAAAATAAAGCGTCATGGAAAGAGGCTAATGGGGCATGATTAATTTCAGAGAGATATCTGGGTTATCCATAGCTCAAACCAGCCCCAAAGTACCATGCACTGTGTGTGTGTGTGTGTGTGTGTGTGTGTGTGTGTGTGTGTGTGTGTGTGTGTGTGTGTGTAATTCCTCCTGACAGGGACAATATGTCCACATGGCATACTGAACAGCATCCCCAGACGCCTTCCTGAAGGCAACAGGGATATATGAGGTGTGTGGAGGTGTGTGTGTGTGTGTATGAGTGAGCGTGTGTGTGTGTATGAGTGAGCCTGTGTATGTGTGTGTGTGTGTGTGTGTGTGCTGCCAGTGAAGCAAGGATTGCATCCTTGGAGAGAGATCCCTTGTCAGTTGCTAGTTCTAGCGTCCCACAAATTCTAACACACAGAATACGACATGCCTTATGAATAGGACATGAGCTGACAAGTGTGTGTGGCGTGCGCGCACACACACACACACACACACACCATTCTAAATATTTGAGCCTCTGTGTTCAAAATATTCATATAGAACCTTCATCATCAACATCACCACCATACTTATTTTGGAAAGCATGTGTGTAAGAGTAACACACACACACACACACACACACACACACACACACAGAGTGAGAGCCTGGAGCTCAGAAAGCAGCAGCAGGAGGTTGTAGCCTGATGAAGCCTGGTCTGCCTCGCTGACTCCAGCTGCTCCAATTACAACACTCACAGGTGCCAGCTGCAAGCGTGTACACACACACACACACACACACACACACACACACACACACACACACACAATCCATCAAGCAGGAAATGTCAACAATTACATCCACACGTATATTCTGGTACACACACACACACAAGCAGGGACAGAAACTGGGGATGGTTGCTATCTCCTGTGACCCAGTTTCTCATTCTCCCTTTCCCTAACACAGACACAAAAACACACACACACACACAAAGAGAGAGACAGAGAGAGAGAGAGAGAGAGAGAGAGAGAGAGAGAGAGAGAGAGAGAGAGAGAGAGAGAGAGAGAGAGAGGTGGATGGGCCAGGGGGGTAAGCTTTGGAAATAAAGGAGCTCTATAAATAGATGAGTGACCAAAGTGTGCGTGTGTGTCTGTCTGTGTGTGTGTGTGTGTGTGCACACGTGTGTGTGTGTGTGGCCTCTTGAGAACAACCTCCTCAGGCACACACACACACACACACACACACACACACACACACACACACACACACAAAAGACATTATCAGGACACCAGGTGTTATTTTGTATTGTTTTGGTTTTGTTTACTTTGATAAAATGATAAATATCTCCAAGGGGATAAACAGTGCTGTGTCTGTATTAATCTAATCTAAATGCCCAACATCTGATCGGATCTGATCTGGGGTCAGGGCTTTCTGACCTGCCGCTCCAGCCAACATGTGACCTGCTGGTAGATTCCATCTGCTCTCATTATCCAGGCATCGCTACACGCCAATCAAACACACACACACACACACACACACAGCCATCAGTAGACGCCAATCATACAGTACATACAAACCAGAACATGCATATACACACACACACAAACAAGCACACAAACAAGCACGCACACACACACAAACACACACACACACACACACACACGAGAATCATACAGAACACACAAACGAGACACACATGCTCACACACGTACAGAGACACACATACACACACAATCCCAGACCACTAATCACTGTGAACGTCACATGCAGAGATCATTCCCTGCAGCCTGTGTCTTTATTTATTTATTTATTTGTTTATTTGTTTATTTACTTGTTTACCTCCAGCCACTTTAACGACACTCTTCAACAGAATTAATTACAGCAAAGAATATGCGAGCTATACAAGGATATCTATTTGCTGTAGATCCATCTGTGTGTGTGTGTGTGTGTGTGTGTGTTTGACAAAGTGCGAGTGAGGCAGTGACTGAGAGATAAAGAGAATCAGTTGGCCACAGATAGGATTAATGGAGTCAGAGAATCCGTGTGTGTGTGTGTGTGTGTGTGTGTGTGTGTGTGTGTGTGTGTGTGTGTGTGTGTGTGCGCAAGTGAGAGTGAAAGAGATACACGGAACTAATAACCTGCCATGGGAATCCCAGAGCAGCAAGCCAGAGCTTGGGTGTATACCAACACTATTACACAAGAGAGAAATCCTGACCTTCTTTCTTCCTCTCTCTCTATCCATCTCTTTTACTCTCTCTCTCTCTATCCATCTCTTTTACTCTCTCTCTCTCTCTCTACAGCTCTCTTTCACTCTTCCTCTCTATCCATCTCTCTCCCTCTCCTGCTTTCTCTCGCTCCCTCTCTCCTAGTAGTCTTTCTTCCTCTCTCTCTCTCTCCATCTCTTTTACTCTCTCTCTCTCTCTACACACACACCTCTCTTTCATTCTTCCTCTCTGTCCATCTCTCTCCCTCTCCTGCTTTCTCTGGCTCCCTCTCTCCTAGTAGTCTTTCTTTCTCTTTCTCTCCATCTCTTTTACTCTCTCTCTCACTACACACACACACCTCTCTTTCACTCTTCCTCTCTATCCATCTCTCTCCCTCTCCTGCTTTCTCTCACTCCCTCTCTCCTAGTAGTCTTTCTTTCTCTTTCTCTCCATCTCTTTTACTCTCTCTCTCACTACACACACACACCTCTCTTTCACTCTTCCTCTCTATCCATCTCCCTCCCTCTCCTGCTTTCTGTCGCTCCCTCTCTCCTAGTAGTCTTTCTTCCTCTCTCTCTCTCTCCCTCCCTCCCCATCCATCTCTTTTACTCTCTCTCTCACTACACACACACACACCTCTCTTTCATTCTCTCTCCCTCTCCTGCTTTCTCTGGCTCCCTCTCTCCTAGTAGTCACCACACCAAGCTTTCACTGAGCTTTGGGTTCCCGTTCACTGACCAAAGCAGAGAGCTTAGAGCCAAACCACAAAAGTAGGACGAGAGAGAGAGAGAGAGAGAGAGAGAGAGAGAGAGAGAGAGAGAGAGAGAGAGAGAGAGAGAGAGAGAGAGAGAGAGAGATGGGAAAAAGAGAAAAATGGGGGGAATGAGTGACAGTAGTGAAAGGAGTGAATCCGTTTGCAAATTCCCACACTGCATCATGTTAGTGAGGACCGCACTCTGCAGAGAAACTCATCTCTACCCTGGCCTAGACCCACCCCGGCTACACACACACACACACACACACACACACACACACACACACACACACACACTTTTGTATACATTTTGCATGTG
>JAODXP020000008.1:24226107-24228607 GCA_027497455.2 Sardinella longiceps | reverse complement strand
AGAAAGAGAGAGAGAATGTGTGTGTGTGTGTGTGTGTGTGTGTGTGTGTGTGTGTGTGTGTGTGTGTGTGTGTGTGTGTGTGTGTGTGTGTGTGTTTGAGTGAGCGAGTGTGTGTCAGACCGCGTATGGCGGAGGTAGAGAGCTGTGAAAAGTTTCCTGCTCTGCTGTGAGCAGCATGTGGGTAGGTGTAAGGGGACGAAAGGCAACAAGATGACAGATGACTCATACAGACACACACACACACACACACAGGCACTGACACAGACACACAAAGGTACAGACACACACTCACTCATACACAGAGACAGATACACACAGGCATAGACATACACACACAGAGACACACAGCAGACAAGTGTTCTCAGAACCTTTGCTGGAAATATCAACCACCGCTGAGTCACATACACCCAAGCAGAGATCACACACACACACACACACACACACACACACACACACACACTTTTAGACCTTTAAGAACACTTTTAGAAAAAGCAAACCTCAACTTCCCCAACTCCGAATATAGCATACAGTATAGCGACTACCATACTGATTTGCTTTCAGAGTTAAATGTACACACAAGAGGGCAAATGTACAGATGGACGGACACACACACACACACACACACACACACACACACACACACACACACACACACACACACAGGTGTAACATACATATCAGAGGGCAAAAGTACAGAAGGACCCCTGGTGAGTCTGAAGACGGCCATCAGATATCCCAGCATTCTCAGTGTACACACACACACACACACACACACACACACACACACACACACACACACACCACACACACACAACACACACACACACAACACACACCAGAAGACTCACCAGAAGACATAAGCACTACAGCGAAGACCATAAGCACTCCAGTCTCGTCCCGTCGGTCGCTTATCGCTCGCACACGTAAACACTCTGGCGTGTGTTTTGTCTAGCACTCTCAGCTGAGGAGTGTGTGTGTGTGTGTGAGATGATGGGGGACTGGGCTGAGGGAGAGAGTGGGTGCAGGCAAGGCCCTTATGTTCTGGAACGTTCTAGAGAGAGAGAATGTGTGTGTGTGTGTGTGTGTGTGTGTGTGTGTGTGTGTCTTAACTTTAATGTGAAATGGGGGAAGCAGGTTAAATGTTTTTTTTGTAGGCGTTTGTATATGGGCAATTAAGTAGGTGGCGTGTCTGTGCATGCGTGTATGTGTGTGTGTGTGTGTGTGTGTGTGTGTGTGTGTGTGTGTGTGTGTGTGTAACAGACCTGCTATTGTATCATTCTGGTTGACTAGTCAGTGGGGCAGAGGCAAAGGCACAAGCATTCCACTCGGCCAACTCACACCACTGAACACAATCAGCTGCAGTCTGCACATCAGACACAGCCACAGCCTGCTTTGAGCCTTGGTCTCTCTGTGTGTGTGTGTGTGTGTGTGTGTGTGTGTGTGTGTGTGTGTGTGTGTGTGTGTGTGTGTGTGTGTGTGTGTGTGTGCAAGGCCAACCTTGTCATGCGTCTAACTTCCACACAATTTGACACAATACATATTACATCCTTGATATGTCTCTCTCTCTGTGTGTGTGTGTTCTCCTCGAGTGGTGAGGAGAGGAATGCAGGTGCACTTGTGATGTATTCTCCAATGACTAATTAAAGTTTGCAGGCCATTCCCTCTTGTAACTAAGCTCCAGTGGTTTTAGTACACACACACACACACACACACACGTTTTTCTGCACATATTTTCCTCTAGATGTCCCAGTCTCATGTCTGGACTTTCTAATCAACAACACACATATTTAACAACACAAATATTCTTTTGGCTCGTGAATCACTCTTGCTTTTTCCTCCCTCTCTCAGTCTCTTTCTCTCTCTCACGCGCACAGCACGCACGCACGCACGCACGCACGCCCACACACACACACACACACACACACACACACACACACACACACACACAGACGATGAAAAGGCCACATTGTCAGATCCCTATAGAGAATTCAACAGTGTACGAGAACCGTCCTCTCTCTGATGGGTGACGGCTGGGGCAGAAGAGGAGGATGGCCCTGGAGAGGTCAAAGGTCAACATCCTCTCATTCCCAAATCACCACATCATCCTTCCTTCTCTCTCATTCTCTGAATGCCAATGTCCTCCCTATTCACTGAACCCTCAGACTTACATGGTATAAACTGTGAAGTTGATGATTAGGCATCACTTTAATTATAATAACCAATCATCCCCAACAGTTGGTGGAGTGGTTTTAATCAGTTAAATGATTTAATTCCTTTAAGTTATTCCATTTTATCATTTAGCCATACAAAATGTATGATCTAAACTACCAGTTAACAAACTATGCTGTTAAATACGGTTTGATTTCATTACTTACAGTTACCTAACTGTTATCTATTATCTATTAATGATTAATTAACTACTTACAGTACTAGTGTTAATAAGCTATTTAATACCCATGGATATTAGCCTATAAATTGCTACCCTGATTGCTGCCAATCC
>JAODXP020000008.1:24203607-24221107 GCA_027497455.2 Sardinella longiceps | reverse complement strand
GCACTGGAGGCATGGGAGGGAGGGAGGCTCCACACACTGCTTCCCCTGGGAGATGTGACACACACACACACACACACACACACACACACACACTTCTCCTAAATCAGCTTCTGCTTTTCTGTCTTTCTTCTCTTTCTCTCTCTCTCTCTCTCCTTGCCACACACACACACACACACACACACACACACACACACACGCCTGACTGCTCCTCCAGTCCCTCCTAACAGAGCCTTGAGACGATCTTCACACAGCACTAATGAGCTCTCATTCCTCTTCATTCTACAAAACACACACACACACACCAACACACACTATTTTTTCCTTATCTCACACACAATCTGGTCAAGCAACAAATAATCAGAAAGGATTCGCTCCTCAGTGTCAGCACTGCTTCTCCCAGCTCTCCAACACACACACACACACACACACACACACACACACACACACACACACACCATCTGAAAGCACATTTTAGCATGCATGATTCTGCTTTAGTCACACACATGGGCTGACAGATAAACACATTCTGAACTTGAGAGGTTTTCTGCTGACCAATCAACCAGCTCGATCAACACACACACACAGATACACACACACACACACCCTTTCAAGTCTTTTCTCTGCTCTACATCCCTCTGTTACACACAGCTTTGAGGCAGTCCACATTCATCGCTCCAAATCATTATTTCCCTCTTCTTCTATCTCAGGAATTCAGTCAGTCAGTTTCTACACGCACACATACTGTACACGCTCTAAAGATTTAACAGAAGTCAAGTATTTCACATTCATGTCTTGTTGGTGCTTGTCCAAGTGCAGAGAGCCTGACACTAGTTAGAGAGGCCACACACACAGACACACAGACACACACACACACACACACACACACACACACACACACTCACCTGATTTCAAACTCTAGTCCAGCCATGTCCTAGAGCAGTTTGCTTGTTAGTCCCAAGCAAATAGGCATATATATAACTCACTCTGGCAGAAATACCTCCAAACCTGCTTACCCTGGCAACACCTACATTGGCCACACACAAACACAACAGACAGACAGACACACACAGTCCTGTGTTTTTGTTCATTAAGCAAGGCGCTGAAGTTCTCCAGAACAGGCGTGACTGACAATGTATTCAACCACCAACACTCTTTCATCCCCTGGCTCAAATGAAACTTAACACACCACATATGGAGCACTCAGACACAGACACACACACACACACACACACAGTGCTCCCCGTACAGCAGAACCATGTCAGACAACATCAGTGTTTCCATGCTGTTACATCATCAGACGGGGACGATGTTTCATTCGTGAGCCGACTGGAGATTGTGGGCCCCCTCTGGAGCTGGAACCCCGCAGGAGGGAAGTGGAACAAGACCCCCCGCTCTGCACAGCCAATCAGGGGAGAGCTGGGTGATATGGATAACCAATCACGGGGGGCCAAGTCCCATTACTCGACCAATTGCAGGAGACCAGGCAGTGCAGCGGTATGGGGTTAAGGGCCTGCTTGACTAGCGTAGCCAATCAATGAGCTGGTAGGGGATAACTTCCTGTAGATGATTGGAAACATCCTTTCCACAGGTTTAAGTGGAACTTTAACTGCACTGTTTTGTAGGGTTCCATGCAGACTAGAGTGTTGGGGGAGATGAGGGGGTGACAGGCCAAGTAGAGAGAGAGAGAGAGAGAGAGAGAGAGAGAGAGAGAGAGAGAGAGAGAGAGAGAGAGAGAGGTGCAGGGAGGGAGAGAGAGAGAGAGAGAGAGCGTGACAGAGAGATATGGAGAGGGAGGGAGAGAGCAAGAGCAAGACAGAGATGGAGGGAAAGAGGGAGGGAAATACAGGAAGAAAAGGAGGGAGAGAGCAAGAGAGAGACGCAGAGATGGAGAGATACAGGGAGGGAGAGAGAGAGAGAGAGAGAGAGAGAGAGAGAGAGAGAGAGAGAGAGAGAGCAGCAGAGGAGTGGAAGTCCCCTTTTGATCATGAGCCTGACTCCCTGGCACGCTGCTCTCATTATCCTCCAACACGCTCATGTGATTGTGTTTGGGGTTTCTCATGAAGAGCACTGCCCTCCCCCAAAGCCCTCTTTTTCTCTTTCCTTCGCTCTCTCTGTCTCTCCCTCCTTCTCTCTCTCTTTCCCTCCTTCCCTCACTCTCTCTCCTTCCCTCTCTCTCTCCGTCTGTCTGTAAACACTAGTCTGGCCTCCATAAGACTGACCTTGGGAGAGCAGTGGGTGGGATTCCGCCCTTTCGGTGGCTCCGAGGTGTACCGCTGGAATTTGCCGGAAGTTTTGGGCACTCTGTGCCTGCCTGTGTGTGTGTGTGTGTGTGTGTGTGTGTGTGTGTGTGTGTGTGTGTGTGTACAAATGTCTGGCTGTGATCCCTCTGGAACACACCGCCACCGCACGCCTCCACCCAACCCCTTCTCGTATGAGTAACATCTCTTGAGTGTGTGTGTGTGTGTGTGTTTTTATCTGTGAAATGACGACTGGGGATTACTTTACAAAAACTATTATTTAGTAACAGAACACCAGGGCTCCAACGGAGACTGAATCATATCCCAGAAGTGAGCTGAGAGGGGATGGGATGGTAATGGGATGTTGCGTTGTGCTACGCTTCGCTTAAGGTTTATTCCTGGGCTGCTCTGTGTAGGCGGACAGTGAGAACCCCTAACTTTCGCAACGCCTCACTGAGACGAGGTGTGTGTGTGTGTGTGAGTGTGTGTGTTGGGGGGCAGAGAGAACAAACTGACATGCCTCAGTTTCTCCACTTAATAATCCCCACCAACTGCATCTAGCGAGGCGAGACCACACCCACGCATATACACAAACAACAACGAATAAAACACACAACAGCAACACTGAGGTGGCTAAAAAAGAGAAGGTCGTAAACACATGCCTGTCTGTGTGTTGCTGAGTTGCTGTTACCACCGAGAGAAAAGGGGATGTGGTGTCGGGGGAGTGTGTGGTTTTTAGGCTTTCAATTTAGTACACTGTGACACTGCATCAGAGCGAGCAAGTGTGTGTGTGTGTGTGTGTGTGTGTGTGCGCGCAAAGTATAAATACATCTACAACTACATAGACTAGGCCTAGGGGACTAGGTCTTTTTGCAAGGTTTTTCTTCTATATATTTGAAAGTTTTACACAATGCTGTGACTACCTGTAACAAATGTTGACTGTGGGATGTGAATGTCTAGGTTGTGAATGTTAAGTGAAATGTGTGGACAATTGAATCTGTTGAAAATTGTATTGATTCACTGGTGCTGTCTGGCATAATAATTAACTGTGAGTAATTATTTGGTCTAATTACTTGGCAATCATTATGGATCTGCAATGGAGTTATTGGTAGTCTGTTTCACGCCTCAAGTAATACTTTATGACTTGTATAGGCTCACATTTAACAGATGAAAATAGTTTAGTATGCTTACATAACCAACCTCAATAAGAATGATGGAATGCTGCCATTTACGAAATTTAACAATTGCACGCAACCAAACTTCAGGACCGCTCCAGGCTTAACGACAGAAGCACATGCTCCACTAATAAATGTCTTACAAGTTCCTTCTTCCGGAGTGTGTGTACAAGAAAACATCCATCCATCTATCTATCTATGCATGCATGACCTGTGTGTGTGTGTGTGTGTGTGTGTGTGTGTGTGTGTGTGTGTGTGTGTGTGTGTGTGTGTGTGAGGAGAGGTTGCAGCCAAAAAAGTGATGTGCCAGAAATAGGTAACACTGTGCAGTGAGCGTGTCAGAGGAGCTACCTGTCGGCTGCAGTCTCAGCACTTCAGCAGGGCCAGGACACCCCGCTAAAAATAAAGGAGGAGGGGGCGAGAGATAGAGCGAGAGAGAGAGCGAGAGAGAGAGAGAGAGAGACATCCCCTTTCCTTCCTCTGCCTCTCACACTTGCAATATCTAACACACAGTTTGTTATCAAGACAGGCTCTTTGTCGCACTTCTAAATATCTCTCTGCCATCACAGTTGCCACCCCTCAGCAGAGGAGCTCGCTCGTCCTCAGACACACACACACACACACACACACACACACACAACTTGATTCTACCTTGCAAGTCAGCTTTTCATCAGGGATGAAATTTACTGTACAGTCCAACAAATTAACGCAGTTCATAGGTTATGTGGCATATATTGACTAACAGCTGTAATGGACATATTGGGTTTTGGCTACTGACCATCTTTTGCTGCCATTAATCCTTTCATCACCGTCATATGATAGATGGTTGGCATATTTTTCAAAATTGTATTTTTTTTTTTTAAAGGTTTATCCAATATTTCGTTTAAATTTCGTATTTCTGAGACTCGAGCAATAGCCACACAAAAAATCACACTTTAATTCAACCATCTGTGTTCTTACTGGCCATTTATTTAGGCTGGGGGAAGCCAATAGTTCTCAACAGTGTGAAGAAAATAACACATCACCAACTTCCCCAGGGAGGTAGATAAGGTTTCTACTGTAACTACAGGATACAAGCGCATCCCTTCAGTGTCACATAGGAAACAATATTAGTTCAAAGTGTCAAAATGTTACTTTTCAAATTACTATGAAAATCTGACGAATTATAGGCAATACGCAGCGGTGGTTAACGAGTCAGAAAAGGGGTTATGGTATGTTTGAGAGCGCAACCAACGCCCTAGCTCGAAACGGTTTGCGGTCACTTATCTTGAGGCATAAACCCTAGGCGATATACTTGAGTGCCATGGAATGATATCGCTGAACAGTTAACTGCATGTCACGGTGAATAGAGTGGTAGATGTATGGAAACAAAAGCTGAGGATGATGTGGCTTAACCTTAAACTGACCTTTTTTTCTAACTGAGAAAGCAGAGCGTTTCGACACATTGAAACACCTGAACGCTACAAAGACTGGGCAAATCAGGTTAATCAGAAGTTCTATTATTCTATGGAGCAGCAAGTTACAAGAAGCACGGCAGCAAACCACTGCTTGTTGTAAGTTTGTGAAACTAATAAAACCAACCAACTGCCTTACAGACAGGCACACCATAAGAACTAACTTTATAGTTGGCTATTTAACTTTTAAAGGATTGCCAGAAGTCAAGAAGCATTGCATACAATCAACTTCATAAGAAATGATAAGACCATCCAATTTGAAGCTCTGAAAAGAAATGGTTCGTTAAATGGCACTTCTCAAAACCACTACGATTAACTTGCTAGCCTAACTTCAGGTTGCAGAGGTTAGCAACACTTGGACATTGCCAGGGGAACTGGGGCGAACGGAGCATAAACTCGTGATATTCTTGCCAATGAAACTCTGTAATCTGGCTGTTTTTTTCATCTGCTGAATTCTTGACAACAGGCCTCGGGTAACAACTATTCCCACGCTAACACTGAGCTATTGCTTCATGCAACGGGATAGCTGGATATCGCTATGCAAGCTCCGCGCTGACGCTGGTAAACGTTTCACTCACCTTATTTAATTAGCTCGCTGGCTAGCCATGCAAGCTAGCTCGCTAGCCATCTGTCCAGCTACACTGATGAAAAAGACCACAAACCTGTGAAGAAAACGAACGTTCAGTTTTTCCACCCACCTAAGTCATCCATCTTTTGAGATTCGGTTCGGCGCTGGGAACCGGGCCGGTGTTTCCTTAGATGTGTTGTTTCTGGTACACCCAGGTTCTGCTGACCAAATCCCTGTGATCTCCACTGTATGCAGCACAGAAGTTTTCAAGTCACAGGAACGCGCAGCGCAGGAGTCGTATCGGGAACTCGCAGCTCGCCACCGTTCAGGTTGTATGTATGGCTACTCTGGGGTGCACTGGTGTGATTTGTTCAAGCAAACTTGGCAAAATACTGACACCTAGCGTTAGCTTGTTGTCGTCGTAAATAATATCTCCCTCATATAAACCTATACATTTTTGAGATCATTTTAAATCCATATGACTGAATATTATGTAAAGAGTGGGGTAAACTGTTGATTGCATAATTAACATGGTTGGGTAGGTCTATGACATAACGGGAAGAGTCAACAGATTTGGTTGCAAGGATTTTGCAAGCCCTTAAAATAGTCACTTGTAGCCTACTAGACTAGACCAGGGACGGAGGCCTCAACAGTTTATGAGGTTGAAACACATAAACAAAGTAGAGGACTAGATTAAGGCTCACATTTTTGTTTCACAAATAGTCATCATGTGATATGGTTTGCAGTGTTTATATTTTTATGGAAACAAGCAAATATAATACATAGGCCAGAGTTCCCAATCCTTTCCCCACTGACTCTGATAAAATCAACATGCCCAAGAGCAACTCTGCTATTTTACAATGGTAGACTATTCCTGATAAGCTTGCAAATCCATTTTCCGAAATATTCAAAAACCAAGATGTTTTATTAACAATTTCCAGTTAATTGCAGTCAAACTGCAATTTAAATATTTTCATCAAATACCAAAAAAATCAGACAAAAACAATTCAATTGAAGTTGGGAAAATAATAAAATTGTATCAAATATTTTTGTAAATTAATTGCAAATGGCTTTTAGAGGCTTTTGTATCTGAACTCTTTAAATGTTTATCATTTAACATCTTACAGACTTGCAGTTCAGTGAGCTCATACACTCATCTGAAATGTCAAATAAATATTTATTTTCTGCTGTGCTACTGTCTCCAGCTGGTCTACCAGCAGTGTTGGGAGTAACGAGTTACAAAGGTAACTAATTATTACTGTAATGCATTGCTTTTTTGCGGTAACTTGGTATTGTAAGGCATTACAGAAGAAAAAATGGTAGTATTTTTCTCAGTACAATTGTCAGTAACTCAAGTTACAATGCATTTTTAACTTGGAATGAAGTGGTGTTCTTTTCCTTCATACAAATTCACCAAAAATCACAGAGATCAGCACAGGTAAAAAGTCTGCTGCGTTAAAGTCTGCCAGAATTAATGTAGACCTTAACAGTCACTGCTTGTCATTCTCAACATTCATAACGAATTAGTGATGGTCATAGGCTACCAGAGGGCCCGAAGAGTAACTTGAAAGTAATGCAACAGTAGTGTAACGCTTTACATTTTCAAAACAATAATATTGTGATGTAAGGGATTATTTTAAAAGGTCAGTAACAATTAATGTATAACGCATTACAGTTTTGTTGTAACTTGCCCAACACTGTCCACCAGTAGCTTGCCACCTCTTAAGCAGGCAAGCTACTGGTAGACCTGCTGAAGACAGTAGCACAGCAGACAGTATATTAACTTTTAATAAAGGTTTCACCAGTGAGGGTTACTGTAGGTTACATCACACTTGAGACCAAAATACCAGGTTTCTACCTGCGTTCATTGGGTCTTCCACCAATGCCTCCAATGAAGTTGTCAATATCCCAGCTTGTTTTAGTTTAATGGCCCCAACTGTTACTGGTAGTGTAACACATTCTTATGTGATAGTCTACCGTTACGTTGCAACATAATCAGAGCACGTTATGATGCTATAATGTATTGAGTCTCCTTTTTATTACCATTTCTTTTGCAAAAAGGTCAAATTATTGCACAATCCTGAGTGTCTAGATAGGCAATCAGGTCTCCAGGCAAAAGTTTGTAAATAGCGCTGCTTATACCAAAATAAAATCACTCTTTAACCATGACAGGTCTAAGAGTAATGTAACATGATCTATTATTAAATTTTAGTTGTGACCCACGGTAACTTAATACGCTCTTAACTTGCTTATTCATGACAGCCTGCGGTGTATCACATTCTCCATGGGTCTCTGTCGTATATTGACGCTCTTTATTTTTTACGACGTCTTTAGGTGTTGGTGGGTATTTTAAAACTGTATCATGTCTGGAGAAAGTAGTTCAGTTTTTTCAGACAGGCTCGTGATTTGTATGGCTGTGTGCTGGGTGAGACTGAGAGCCTCTGGCTGGATACATATTTGACTGTGTGGGCTTGAAGGCCTAAGAGACACTGCAAAGTGCCAGACAGACCACAAAGAGGACCTCAGAAAAAAGGTCAAACTTGTCCACAGTAACTGTTAAATTCTTTGCCTGTCTGTGAAATTTTAAAGCATGCAACCACACTGAGACACACTCACAAACACACACACACATACACACACACAAATACACACAGACACATGGGCAAACACACATACACTATACACACACACACACACACACACACAGTTGCACACATACAAATACACACACACACACACACACACACACACACAGAAACATACACACAAACACACCCACCCACTCACACCCACCCACCCACACACACACACACACAAGCTACACACACACACACACCCACACCCTCTACTTGCTGACAGATGAACACAAGAGTCAGAGAGAGTGTCTTTGCCTACAGCCCACACAAATAGATCAGAGTCTGTCTTGAAGAGTGAGGTTGAGCCAGTCAAGAATTCTTCTGGGGCCTTTGCATAGTCATTAGACAGGCAGACTCCTGAGATATCCCATGTTGCCGCAGCTGTAAACAGCCTCTTAATAGGGCGCTAAAGGCTGCCCACACACACACTCACACACACACACACACCCTCCACCCACCGACCCCATGTCAGAAGACGAACTGAGACACGGTGGCCATTCCATACGTTATCATATTACAGAAGCCCCACTATATGTGTATTTGTTTATCTCTCCCCGTCCCTTACTTAGTCTGTCTCTGCCTCCCTTTCTCTCTGTTTTTCACGAGCTGTCATTTCCCTGTATCCACTCTCTCTCTCTCTCTCTCTCTCTCTCTCTCTCTCTCTCTCTCTCGCTCTCTTTCGTTCTGGCAGCTATTCTCTTTATGTCAGTTATTCTCTTTTGTGTAGGTGTGAATGGCTTTACCAAATATTCCTATCTGACTTGTCAGTTTATGTTCAGCCTTTAGAAAACATTGTTGAACTGAATTTCAATCGTTCTTCAGCTTTTTTTCTCCCCCCAACTCTTTCTATTTATTACCATTTAATGTGTGTAGTGCTGTGAGGTTTGTACTGGCATTAACACCTGAGTCCATGTTCTGCTTTTCTTTTCTTTCTTTCTTTCTTTCTTTCTTTTTTAATATTTCAACAAATTGTGAGTTCAGTGTAGATGTGCACAGCACTGCACTGTACACACCTCCTTATGAAGCTCCACTATTACCACCACCAATAGAGTTTGAGAAGCACAAGAATTTATTTGTTTGAACAGTTGCAGGGTGGCACTGGCACAGACGTGTGAGGAGCGGGCAGAGGGTGGGAGGGTGGTGGGCATTTGAGTGGTGGGCTGCTGGAGGACGAGAGACGAGGCGCGGTCAGGCGTGGTGGTGGTGGGCAGCGGCGGCGCTGCCGGTGGCGGAGGGTGAGTGCAAGGGGGCGTCGCTGGGTTTTTTTTAATTGGTGGAGTGGAATGCCCCCTTCTGGTGCCACTGCATGTCACGCACACGGCGCACGGACTGGATCTGAGGTGCCTGGGCGCCGTACTCGGAGTGGTCCTTGTACTCGCCCTTCTCGAACAGGTACTGGTAGCCACGGTAACCTGGGTACTGATAACCCACCCATCTGCATTTAGAAAGGGGAACAGAGTAGGAGGTTAGGTCAGTCAAATGGAGGGTGTTTTTCTTATGGGTACTAAA
The DNA here is from genome assembly GCA_027497455.2 of Sardinella longiceps. NCBI lineage: Eukaryota > Metazoa > Chordata > Actinopteri > Clupeiformes > Clupeidae > Sardinella > Sardinella longiceps. The sequence goes on along the minus strand of JAODXP020000008.1, from coordinate 24,211,528 downwards.
TTACACATTGATGGTGATGGTAATGGTTGGATTGTAAATGTAAAATGTAAAACACACAAGGGCATCTGTGGGCAAGGGCATCCAAGTATAAGTATGTAAGTGTGTGCATGATAAGTAGGGGTGAAAGTAGTTTACATTTCTTACCGGTACTACAACTTTATAGACACATTTTCAAGGGGAAAAAATAAATAAAAATGAGTGGGCCTATGTGTTATGTATGGTAGCCCAGATGTACTGTATGGAGCATCCCCAGACATCCCACCTGCTCATCGTTCATTTCCAATGCCATATTGTTGTATGTATTTTTACTCAATCAGCATTATGTGACTTATTTTTAATATGGGTTTTGGCAGAAACCCTCTTTTCTTACCACTACCGGTCAATCCTATACTTATAGTATAGTATAGGTGCATATAGGCTTACTTTCACATCTGATGATAAGTGAACTCTACCCCCTCTGACCAAGATGATGTGATGTGAGTGATTTTCAACGGAGACTCACATTCCGCTGTGGACACGCACTGATGACACCTTCTCCTGATAGCCGTAGGCATGGAAACTAGGCACGTCATCATCAACAATTTCAATCTTCTTGCCCGCATAGCCGGGACCTTCGTATAGGACAATCTTATGATCCTGGCTGTCCTGTTTCCCCATGAAGTGTAAAACAAATAAAAACAAACAAACAAAAGAAGAAGAAGAAGAAGAAGTCTCTCAGCAAATAGAAATATAACCTCATCATGCAGACAGCTGTGTAAACTCTGCTCAGTGGGAGTCATACAGATAGCGGCATGCATAGATAAACACACAGCCAAGCAGATGGTCAGGCAGGCAGCCGCAGGCCTGCCGACCAGCACAGCGCATAGTAGAGATAAAGAGAGAGAGAACAGGAGGGGGGGAGAAAGAGGAAGATCGAGAGAAGATTTAGAGAGAAATTTAAGAGAGGGCTCAGAAGCAAAACAAATAAAGAGTTTGGGTTCTGCTATAACACTATGGCAACCGATTCAATCAATAATGAACAGTGTTTTTGTATTTCAGGTATATTGGTGGAGTTGGTTTAAGTTGATTCATTTTTACATAATTAATATCACATGATTGAAATTTGATTAAAATAACTAACTCAAAAATATAAAAAATATATTAAATATAAAATATGACTCAAATTAATGGGATTTTTTAAAGGGACAAAGAAAAAGAGATGTGTGTTTGTGTGTGTGTGTGTGGGGGGGGGGGGGCGCAGGGGGGTTAGAGAGAGGTGGGGAGAGTAAGAGCTGTCAAATAGGGGATAGAAAGGGAGGAGGGAGACACTCTCTCACACACACACACACACACACACACAGATGGAAAACAGGCAACAGGGGGCTGCTCTCTCTCTCTCTCTCTCTCTCTCTCTCTCTCTCTCTCTCTCTCTCTCTCTCTCACCACTTTGATGGGGCGGAAGGAGAAGAGGTGGTCACTGCGTCTACTGTTGGTCCAGCAGTCCCAGCGAGGATACTCCCCCTTCTCAAAGACGTACTGCTCTCCCTTGCAGCCGGCCTGCTCGTAGCCCACCCATCTGTGGGGGGAAAACAGGGGAGGGGGGCAGGGGGGCAGGTTGTTAGCGTAGTGTAGCGTAGCCAGGGCTGTTTCAAGGTACTTGGGGGCCCCAAGCAAACAGGACATGGGGGCCCTTCACTCCCCGTAAAATACTTACATGAACCACATTGTTATAATTTTCAAACATCATCAATATAATTATTTGTATTGTACAGTTGTCTAACTCCAGTTTAAAGTCATTTTTTGTTGAAAAACACCACCAACTTAACTACTAAAATGATTAAACAGTCAATCTTGGGGGCCCCTTTCAGCCTGGGGCCCCAGGCAATTGCCTGGTTTGCCTGCCTTGTTGCAACGGCCCTGCGTAGCGTAGCAGCAGGGTGTGGAGAGGGGGCGGAGGATGAGGTTAGGGGTTGGGGTGGGTTAAATGGTTTGGGCTTAATGAATAAAAAATTAAAGTGGTAGCCTCTAAATTATTAAAGGCATATGCACTAGAGGGAGAGAAAATTTAAAATGTGCAAAGGGTGTTAATAATATTTGACTAATAGGCCCCAAACCCTAGTAGTCCTTTGATAACAACATAATTAAAACATTTACTTTTAGTCTAAAACTGGGAAAGCTTATTAGCAAACTGTCAACAGGCTTGCCTTGTTAATGTTGGGCAATAACCCTGGTGACAGAACTAACAGCTGACTATAACATTGTGTCTTAATTATTTCGCCAATGGCAGCATAAATAGTGTCTGATTTAGTTTAGATTAACATCTGATTACAGGCTAAAAGTGCTGAATAGGTACAGAATGTACCTTAAACGTTTGTAAATAGATATGTAATTTACGTAACGTAACGTAACATAACGTAATAAAATAATTGTAAAATATTACGATTATATAACGTAATCATAATTGTAAAATATTGCAAATTACATACACATAATGTAAATGACATATAATTGTAAACAGCATGGACTGGAAGGTAAAGTATTTTTGATCTGACTGCTGCTACTGTTGGTTGCGGACTCACGGGCCACAGTACACCAGGATAGAGCCCACTCTCTCCACTCCTGCCTCCTGCAGGTTGGGGCACGGCCCTGTCAGTTCATGGCAACGGCCCTGGAAGTTCTCCTGCTCGAAGATGGCCAGCTGGGGGAGGAGAGGAGAGGAGAAGAGGAAGAGAAAATTAGAATGTGAAAAAAGAGAGCATACGCATGAAAAAAGTTGAAGAGAGAGAGAGAGAGAGAGAGAGAGAGAGAGAGAGAGAGAGAGAGAGAGTGAGTGTGTTTGTGTGTGTGAGAGAGAGATACAGTAGCGCACAAAAACATAGAGCAGTTAATGTGTGTGTGAGAGAAAGAGGAGAGAGAGAGAGAGAGATGTGTGTGTGTGTGTGTGTGTTGTTATGAGAAAGGTTTAGAATGAAGAGTTGGTAGATCAAATGTCAGTGGCCCAAAGGGTTGCCTGCTTCAGTTCCACTGTACTTTCCTATATTGTGTAAGATAATAAGTGTGCATGTCAAGACAGATGTACCGCTATTTGGATCCAGTTTGTAAAGGATCAAAGGATACAAAGCATTGGCATAGTTTAAAAGGCATGGTAAAAAAATAAAAAATAAAATAAAAATAAGCAAAGCAAAATATTTCTGCCTTTTGAATGCAAGCCTTTTGGATACAATTATAAAAATATATAATCATGATTATACAATAATAATTATTATAATATATAATAATTATATTTAATTACATTCAATTATATTTAAACAGTTCTTAAAAATGCGCAAAGCCATCTTAAAACCTACATATTTTCATAACTGCATAAATGCTGCAATTGCTATAACAGTGACTATGAATAGTTGAATCGATGAAAAGTTACTCTTATTTTTAATATTTTCAATAAATCTATAGGCTATCTAAAATACTAATAGGTTACCATTATCTGTGATAGTTGATGAGTATGTCTGTGTATGGTATGCCACACTAAAAGCTCTTTCAATCCTTGAATATGCATTCGTATGTTTGTGTAGAAATGTAGTTTGTTGGGCAGTGCACACCTTGAATGCAGAGGGACCTGGCTGTTGTTGCTTAGCTGCAGGGGTTGGGTGGTCAGTGGCCATGATGAACCGGGATGGAATATGATGAAAAGGAAATGTCTGAATGGAAAAAAAGAAAAAGAAAAAAATAAATGAAAAAAAAAATAAATAAATAAAAAAACAGCTGAGCTGAAATGAGAGAAATGCAGTTCACAGAAAAGAGTCGCTTCCGAGCTCTGCCAAAGCCACCATCTGTTCCCCGTGATAAAAATTCCCAGGGAATACCTTGGCTAGTCCCGCTGCAAAACATTCCACACATTTCATAGCCAAAGGGAACTGCTCTAAATTTCTTATCAAAATTGTAGCACAAATTCAATACACTGTTTTAATCATCATCTATTGAGTGATATTGCCTTTCTTTAAACCTTACCTGTGGATCACACGACAGCACACACACACACACACAAAACAGCAAAGATTGTCTTCTAAAAAGTGATAAAAGGTGTCAGAAAATAAACAAATAAACAAATCAACCCGAGAACAAACAAACAAACAAACAAAACAAAACAAAACAAACAGACAAACAAATAAATAAATAAACAAACAAACAAATGACAGAAGTGAAATGATGTGACGCCCTTACCAGTCCCTGCCTGTGCCAGTGATTGGAAGTGGCACTGTGGGGTGCAATATATACGGGCCGCACAGGGGTGGATGTGGTGCCAGTACTGCTCTCCCTGTGCCCAGAGTGCTGTGTTGATAAGCCATGGATAGGCTCTTTGGCAGGGGCTGGGGGGTCACAGCTTTCTCTCTGGGTCCTCACTCCACCAGCCCACCCCTCCACCACCACCCCGCCACACCCCATCACACACCCCAAAACCCCTACAGCCACTGTACTACAGTCACCCCACCACCACCACCACCACCACCACCCCAATTCTGCCCCCCTCCTCCTGGTCTCTCTCTCTCTCTCTCTCTCTCTCTCTCTCTCTCTCTCTCTCTCTCTCTCTCTCTCTCTCTCTCTCTCTCTCTCCCTTGCTGTGCGCCAACCCTGGGCAGCCAGAGGTATTTCATTAGTTGTCAGTTTTTTAGGCTGCCAGTCTTTGTTCTGCTTTCACATGACTCAGCTCTGCCTGTGCCAAGAGAAGAGAGCACTGCTCACAAAGACAAAGAGTGAGTGAGTGAGGAGAGAGGAGAGGAGAGGAGAGGAGAGAGAGAGAGAGCCGGGGTGAAAAATGAGAGAGAGAGAGAGAGAGAGAGAGAGAGAGAGAGAGAGAGAGAGAGAGAGAGAGAGAGAGAGAGTGGTAAAGGGTTAAGGTGAGCATGAGGAAGATCATGATGGTGATAATAATTATAATAACTGTACCTCTGATTACTTTAAAGATGAATGAAGAGAGACAGACAAAGGGGAAGCTTATGAGGCCAAATGTATGATGAAGATGATGAAGATGAAGATAAGAATATGGAGGGAGATCAACTAAGAAGCTGAGCAATTATGGAAGGACAGTGGAGCATGTGTGTGTGTGTGTGTGTGTGTGTGAGAGAGAGAGAGAGAGATGCTTATGAAAGAGATTTGCTTATAAATCAGAACCTGAGAGAGTTAGACATTTCTGTAATGATTAAATAAGATTAAATAAGAGAACACTTTATTATTCCTGAAGGAAATTCAAGAAGAGAAGAAAAGTCAGAAAGGGGGGTGGTCATAAGCATGATGATGATGATGATGATGATGATGATGATGATGAAGATGATGGGGAAAATGAATAAAAATATCACAGATTTGATGGACAAGGAGGGAGAGAGAGGTATTTATACACAGTGGGGAATGGAAAGTGTGAGAGGTAGGCTATTTATACACAGTGGGAATGTAAATGGGAATGGGACGAGTGTGAGGGGAAACAGGGAAAAGGCATTCATGTCATGCTAAATCATAAATGAGGCTTGGTACTGTAGCCTACAGTAGAGGTGACGGAAAACTATGAGAGGAGGAGGAGAAGAGGCCACTATAGAGGATGAACTGAACAAGGAAAAAGGAGTTCATCCTTTGGGCATCATCCCCACTATAAAATAAGAATCAACGAGAGGACGATCTTCTATGGCCTAATTTATTTGGAAATGAATATGGTGAGACAGATTATCAACAAAATTGGAAAGAAACAGAAGAAACAAACAAACAACAACAACAACAGCAAAAAACAGAAATGTAAGTTACATATAAGTTTTTTTCCCTCCAAATGAATTGATGTTTAGAGACTGGATAGATAGGCCGCACCATGACCTACGTTCTTCTTCTTTAGCCGCTAAATTTGTGTTTACTTACACTTATCAGTTAGCATTAGCTTCTGTGTTGTTGTTTGGTTTCTGTTTGTAGGCCTACCACATTTCATCAGTCCTCGTCCTATTGATTGCCCTCTGGGACCTCAAACAACTAACCTGGCTAGTCAATGTAACCTCAGATCTTAATTTCGGTTTCAAACAGTCAGGTCCCATTGATTCAGTGAAAAGTGCCTGTACGCTTCTGCGTTCGTGTTCGGTCTGTGCTGTACCAAATTATTTTGTTCCACTCGCTAAACTAGCGCATTTAGCAAGCTCTTTCAACAGGGCTATGCTTGAATTCACTCCGGTACTCTCCTTTCAGTTGGATAAAAAGCCTTAATTGTTAAAATAGACAATTTACACTGTTAGTAACTCAGCTGCTGTGTGCTTAATCCACCTGCATAGAATTTTCCTAACTACCTATGTCACAGGGTAAGTTGGGTGGGGTCCCACAACATTGGCAGCCACATAAGCAGCTGAGGGCAATGAGAATGGATAATTGCAAAAAAAGAGAGAGAAGTTGGCAGGCACTTTGCAGCTAAGAACAATGGAAATGATGAATTGACTAATTAGGGGTGGTCTGTCATAGGCTACAGGGGAAATACTCAATATGTTGGCCACAGGTGTCTAGTTACCTGGTGCATCCCCCATGAGAAACAACCCGTTCTGAACATTACAGCTAAAAAAGCTAGCTTCGAAAAAGCGTAATATGGTCCCTTTAACAAGACCCTCCAGTCCAGTTGTGGAGTGATCCTACCCTTTTCTTATCATTCTTATCTTCATGAGGCCAGATCTTGCATACTGCTCCAGTCCAGGGACTACTGATGGGCATTTTATCTCCATTTCCAACAAAACACAAAATTCCCTGCTTGATTCACTGAGAGTGAAGCTGATTTAGAACAGGTAATTAAATAAAATCAAATGGATTTGAGCAATGTTCACTTTTCATGTGAAGGGATATGAGATCACTTTTTCCCCCATCAGCCTAGATGCACTAAATCACCACCAGTGATTCTTTATACAACAGAAAGTCTTAGATAATTGTTTTGAGATCATAGTTTTATTCAGAGTCATTACTCAGACCCAAGGATTAGCCAATAGAAATTACTTTTCACCAGAGGAATTTCAGCCTCCCTCCTCGGCTGTATCTTTGGTTGGTCCAAAATGTTGGACCTTCTACAGTAAAGAACTGTGATTAACAAGCCAAAAGGTTCATTGTTGCTAGGGATAATATATGGCAGACCAAGAGCCATACATACTGTTTAGACTCTGGTTGGATCCAATGTCATGTGCCCTGATGTCATGTGGCCATTATTTTCAAAGTTCTGATTGGTCAGATTGCCTGTCAGTCAAAGTGTCCAAGACCAGTCAATTGCATAAAAAGATCACTATAAGAAAATGAGTCATATCATCTGAATATTGATAAAGCTTTTAAAAAATGAATACAACAACAACAAAAACAAAAACAAAAACACTTTCTCCTCCTTTGCTGTTCAGTTTGACTTCATTGCATCCTGGCTGCACAACACCAGAGTAATTGCCTCCAGCCGTGTGACCTTGCCATGAATCAAACCAGCACATCTGGTCACCACATTCCCTTGGCTGTTGTTCGCTCGGTTAAGTCGGTTAGGTCATAGGCCTACATGAAGTGAGTGTGAGTGTACAGTATACATTGCACAGGCCCATTTGATCAAACCACAGAGCACTCACATAATTAAACTACTCCGGTGGCAGAGTAACCTTCTGCAGACCTCAATCTGTAGTCATGAGATTCTGTAGAAACAACAACATCGCCTCTGAAGGCTCACATATCTGTAGGGCTTTGATCAGGACTATAGCTGTCTGAATGTTTGAATCGGAAGAAACTTGTCATTTGTAACGTCATCCACATGGGACTTGTAACATCATCCACAGTTTATTTATTAATGTGTTTTGGCTTCATTGTGTGATAAATTCATTGTCTTAGAGAAATGATTTTGAATGAATGTGTTGCTGTTGGTAAGATGTTTACAATGCAATTAAACAGTCATCATCATTCACGTTCATGA
>JAODXP020000008.1:24191107-24198607 GCA_027497455.2 Sardinella longiceps | reverse complement strand
GGGAAAAAAGTGGGGCATTGCGATGGCGTTTGTGGATAATCAGCTATCCCAGAAGTCAGGTGAAACTACTCACGGTCCAGATTCTACAACAGCTGAGCCAACTCTCTCCAACTTCTCGCCAGCGTCTTTGCACTCCGCAGAGAACTCGGCATTCTTTCCTCGGAAATTCTCAAACTCATACAGCACCACCTACAGGCCAGGGGGACAAGCAGTCATATGGACATCCAGGAAGACACACAAAGACATGAAACATGACTTAAATAATTTAAAAAGGGAAGAGATTCTGATTGGCTGTTAGGGTGTGAGGCAGTACTTTGTAGGTAGCTCCGGCTCCGCCCTGGCTCTTCCCCGCCGCAAGCTGCTCTGGGGCGCCTTGCTGCTCCGACATCCTCCCTCAAGAAGAAGAAGAAGAAGAAGAAGAAGAAGAAGAACAACAACAACAACAACAACAATAACAAGAACAACACATGAAACAGTAAACAAACAAACAAAAAAAGAAACACACATGAAACGGTAAATAAAAATAACAACAAAGCAACATACATGAAACAATAAACAGAAAGAAAAAGACAAAGAATCAACACATGAAATAGCAAACGATAACAAAGTGACTGACAGGTGCATATAGGCTGAAATAAAAAGTTGTCTTACTATTCCGACCTGCCTGTGTACAGTTAAAACAGCACCCTTGAAGAAAGACACACTTTCAGATGCTACGTAAATAGAAGCAAGGGATACAGAGAAACTCAGATAAGAAGGAAGAGAATGACAACAGGGACAGGAGTGGGATGAAGAAAGCGGTGAGAGAAGAGGCTTGACAAAAGGAAACAGTTTGAGGCATTCCTGACAGAAAATCTATGGGTATACACTCTGACTTTTTCCAAAGAATTTCCACAGAGCAACAATGCTATGAAAAAGGCAAATGTTTCCCCAATCCAACATTGCAATAATAGCTTCACTGCAATAATATCTGAATGAAGACCAAAACGATCCGGTTGCAATCTTTTCTTTGCTGACTGCTACATCTTTCTGGAATATTTCTCAAGAAGCACCATGGTCTGATGCTGTCTAATTCTCTTAAGCTTCAAACATCTCTATTCAGATTTTTTCTTCTCTAAAACACCTTGGGAAGCGTACACCCCTTACTTCATTCCTTGCCACACCACTAAAGTACCACTAAAGTCCCACTGAAGTAAAACTTCTCCATTGTTCTATTAGAAGTTCTAAGTTCTTACCTGTGGCACCTGTAGCAACATCTAGCAACATCTTTGTCTGTACACATGAGCTTTTTGTAGAAATCTGACTCTGACTCTGAAAAAAAGATGCTCGACTAAAGCGGTCGAGCAAAACTAGTGCTCCCCTACTCTAAACAGAGGCTCGAGACAGTGCGGACAGTGCATGAGGAGAGAGGGGGACCAGGACAGCAGGGGGACGGGGATGCAGGAGGTTAAAGGGGGGGACGGAAGGAGCGAGGAAAGAGGGTTAAGGTGGGGAGATAGCGAGAGAGGCACAGCCCGGCCGGCGCCGGAGAAGCACAGAAGGTACAGAGGAGTCTTTTTCCACCGTTTACCTGGTTAGCCTGTAACTTCAGTGCACTGCACGTATACCTCTCACTCTTTCTTTCTCTTTCTTTCTCGCTCACCCACTCACTATCACTCTGTCTTTCACTCTCTTTCTCTCTCACTCTCTGTTGTTGGTGGTGTGTGTGGGTGTGTGTGGTGGTTTGGGGGGTGTGTGAGAGGGCGTGTGTGTGTGCCGAGCATACACCAGGGGGCCAGGGGGGGTTTTTATGGTTTATTTCTGTCCAGAGCAGCAGAAACGCGCTGGGTGGGTGCGGTTGTTGATGCAGCAAGTCTGTCGTTCGCATTGTGTCCGTCACACTGCTTCTCAATAGCGCCCGGGGTTGGGGTTGGCACGGGCTGCCCCGCTCCACCCGGCTGCCCGGCCGCCTGTGCTCCCACAGTGGGCACAAGCAGGGTGCGAGCCAAGAGGATTCAGGGAGATCAGACCCACTCAGCACAAAACCGCCACACCACCCCTCTTCTCTCTCTCTCTCTCTCTTTCTCTCTCTCTCTCTCTCACCAACTCTTTCACTGCCTCACTCTCTCTCTCGCTCACTCTTCTCTCAGGTTTTGGCCACACCCATGGTCTGTGCTCTGTCCAGCATCTGTATGTCCGTCCAGGTGTTTCTAACACCCCCCACCCCCCTCTCCCCATGCCCCCAACCCCCCTCCCCCTCCCACCCCCCGCCTGGCACACCCTCCTAACCTCACCCCCTCCCGTCAGGTTTAGCTCTGTTGTCTTTCTACCCTTTTCCTTTTACATTATAGCCCCAGATGAATGTTTTTGTCAGATTCCCATGACATATTGCTTAGAAATGCTTTCAGGATCAGCTTGAAGACTTTCTGATCATGATTTCAATAGCATGGATATATGTACTGATTATTAAAAATATGTGATATAACTTAACACAGCATTGACCAGATACGAAGCCATTATCTTACATTGACCAAACAGGGCCATTTCAAGGTACTTACAGGGCCCAAGCTAATAGGGCATCGGGGCCCTTCACCTTCCATAACACCATAAACCACATTGTTACAATATTCAAGCAACTTTCATTAATGTAATTATTTGTGTTGAACTTACAGTTGTCTAACTATCATATTTTATTGAAAAACACCACCACAACTACTGAAATGATTAAACAGTCGTTCTTGGAGGCCTCTTTCAGCCTGGGGCCCCAGGCAAGTGCCTGGTTTGCCTGTCCTGTTGTGACGGCCCTATGACCAAATGGGGCATAGGAAAAATTAAACTGTGAGTTTCCCATTCAGTAAGTGTTAGCTGCAGGTTCGCTATTACTGTAAGCCTAAGATGTATCAAATTTGATTGTTTTTTATTTATTTATTTGTCTATTTTTTGCCTAAACTGACTTCACACGAGTACAGATTTCTCCTTGAAATCCTCAGGTTGATATTCTGGCATGATTGGATGACAGACAGCTCAAGGAGGATGAATCGGACATCTATTTCCTGACATTAGTAAAATTTGGTGCCAAAAACAGTAGTCAGAATTGGATTTCACTAGCTGCCATTTTGTCAGGCCTTTGGAGGATAATGAACAGGGGCTTAATGTTTTAGAAGTCAGTGTGCATTAATGATACATTTTCTCAATGTTAGGTCAAGAAAAAAAAGTCATGCAAAATCCAGGGACCAAAAAAAAAAAAAAAAAAAAAATCACAAACAAGACATCTAGGAAGGGGGAGATTATTAGGCTCTCTTAACGATACAGTAGATTCCAGAGAGGCCTGAAGGAGAGGGGAGCAATGTTTGATTTTTTTTGGTTTGATTGTTTTTGTTTTAGTTATTTATTTATTTATTTTTGCCCACCACGCCCAACGCCCCTCTTGTTTAGTAATGGGTGACTTCTTTATTTAATTTGTAATTTAATTTACTATTTTCCACTCTTCTTTTCTCATGTTTTTTATCCCACAACAACCAGCTATGTTTGAATTTGAAATCCCTAATGTTGCAGTCATTGTTTTCTGTCTTAACCAAAAGTGTTGTTACCATCCCACAGAAGAGATTTCTCAAGAGGTGGCCCCACACAATAACCTGAAGTCACGAAACATCATTACACTTATTAGCCTACATTACAAATATTTTCTGTTGAAAGTGTAAATAAAATATAAGCTTAAGGGCATTTGGAAACCAAGATATGATGAATCTAGTAAAATCTAAAGCCAAACAAATGTAGACACATACTGTGCATCTCCATCAAAATGATTTTTAATAGAGGATTCCCATGATTGCTTTGTATAATACATATATTACCTATCTAAACGTAAAACGTCTCCCTGTTGACAGAAAAAAATATATAGCTTTGCTGAAGGATCAAAAACAAACAAACAAACAAAAAAAACAATGACATCGAAATTAGCAAATTAAAAAGACACAAATAAAAACAATGGCATTACCCATAATAATCACTCAGTCATCAAACGAGTGGGATTCATGTAAATTACAATGAATTAATTCCGCGGGCGAGCCAATCGGAAGTCTGGAAAAAAAAAAGTGCTCACGCCATGGGCAGCGGTTCTGGAAAAGTGGATTATGAGCGGTGCCAGGGGTGTGATTGCATCAGCGCCAGCATCGGAGCGCCAGCATCGGTGGCAGTTGGCACTGGTCTGGATAGACACAGGATAGAATGGCAAGACAGACAGACAGACAGATAATGGCAGTAGATAGAGCAGGAGGAGCTTGTCTAAATGCTCCCACTGGGCATATTAGCAGGGTGAGAGCAACTGATTTGAGGTCAGTTACAAAAGTGAGGCACTTTTCTGGATAGACAGAATGGCCGGCCAGACAGACAGACAGACAGATAGATAATGGCAGCAAAGCAAACAGCACTGGAGGACTTTGGCTGAATGGTCTCCATTGGGCATAGCAGGGTGAGAGTATCTGATCTGAAGTCAGCCCCAAGAATGAGTCATTCAGCACCCAACTAGAATTTATACCAAAGATTCTAGAGCATAGCTACACTCTAGAATCTTTGCTTTATACCGTGAGACCCAGGCACATGGGGTGGACAGAAAAGGCCTCTCAGTGACGCGTACAAACAGACTGATCTACACCTTTAAGCATTTCATTTGATTTGCGCATTAGCTTCCTAATAGACATGGGAATGTGTATGTACAAGAGCCAAGTGAACATAACAATGAGAGAGAGATTAATATGTATTCTATGGTAGAGATCCGCAAATATACAGAGGTTGGACGTGGTATTTTACCTGCTTGCTTGATGCATAGTCACCGCAAAAGCATAAGTCACTTATTCTCGATCAAGGATTAAAAAAAAAAAAAATCCAAACTCAGTTTGGAGGCACTTGGTCCTGTGGTCTCTTCTCCCTAAAGTGCATCTTGAAGACGACTAAAGTGGTCTCTCATTTTCCTCCATCTCTTTGCCTCTTAGCACTTGTGTGTGTGTGTGTGTGTGTGTGTGTGTGTGTGTGTGTGTGTGTGTGTGTGTGTGTGTCTCTGCACATCACATCAGTGTGTCCATTTGGATGGTAAAGTCTCTTCAAGTTCGGATCCTTTTTGACCAGACTGATGGTCACATAAAACACAGGGATCCAAAAATGGCACCAAGCAGAAGAAGGAGAAGGTCGCCCCGCCTCAACCTTTTTTTTGGCCTGCTCTGCTGTGTGTGGTCGATTGATTCGTGAGAAGGTTCCAGAAGACACAGTGCATGGCTGTCAGGAAGGAGGCTCAGCGGTGGTAGCAGCAGCAGCAGCAGTAGCTGCCGCAGCAGCACGTGTCATCTGGGCGGCAGTACGGCACCATCCTCTGACGTCACTTCCTGTGGACCAACATTTTGACATTAATTTGACATCACAAAGGCCTGAGGCCTAAAACTGAATGATACCGAACCATCACTTTGACAGTGTTTCTCAAAGTCGAGAATGCTTCCAAGGTAGCACACTCGACTTGGAAGTCGTACACTTCAAAAACAAGGTTCCATCAGTGCATCCTTGAAAAATCTATGAACAAAGGCCTCGCTAGAATTGCTTGAAGGATGCTTGACTTTGGAACTTTGCTAGAAGGATACTTGACTTTGGAACAGTACTTGGCGACTGACAAAGATGTGGAATGCTCGAAAAAGCAGCCTTCCAAGCATGCTTCCTCGACTTTGAGAAACACTCTGACCGAGGGAAGTGGAGGTAACAGAGAGAGAGAGAGAGAGAGAGAGAGGAGAGGGAGAGGGAGAGAGAGAGAGAGAGAGAGAGAGAGAGAGAGAGAGAGAGAGTCTCACCTGCCGGGCCAGATTAAGTTTCGCTGTCGGGCTGGCCGGGCTGGCTCAGCCGCTGCTTGGACTTGAGCTCCTTAAGCCACGCCGGAGAGGGGCTGCTCCTGAGGGTCAGGATGAACAGGGATAAACTCACTTAGTGGACGCAATGTCATCAAACACAACAAAAATCACTCACATGCTGCTCCCCTTTACAGCTGTCAATATTGTGCCTTTCGGGGGCGCCGTGGCTCAGTGGCTAGAGTGTCAGACCATTACTCCGGGGACCCGGGTTCGATTCCGACCCGAGGTCATTTCCCAATCCCACCCCATCTCTCTCTCCCACTTGTTTCCTGTCATCTCTCCACTATTCTATCTGATTAAAGGCAAAAAGCCCCACAAAAATATCTTTAAAAAAAAAATAAAAAAATGTTGCACGCAACATTAAATTGCTCTGGGGGAGACTGGCCCTGAAGTAGCCTACAGTAAGTGGTAGCTGATGAATGTAAGTTGCTTTGGATGAAAGTTCCTTCTAAATCTAGATAAATGTAAATGTAAATGTACACAATAGGAGAGCCTGGTGGGAATCAGTAAATAGCCCCACTGTTTGACATTGCGGAGAGCTGTCGGTATGTATGAGAATGGGAGAATTTGATACAAATTACTATAGATCTAATTCACGAAACAACAGATAACAAAGTAATGGGGGCATGAAAGAATTTTGAATTATGCCCCCCTTCAGATATTGATTTCTCCTTTAACGGGGAATGGAGCTTTGTTATGAGGAATAAGGCTAAATGTTTTTACATTACCAGAGTCAAAGAACTATAGCTGTTGATATCGGTCAGGTCAGGTGGGTCTCATGTGTGGCTGGGATTTCTGCTGTGTTTGTTTGTTTGTTTTGACCATGGGCGATAAGCTCCTGTAATGTACTGTATGTCTCTCTATCCCTTCCCCTTAGATTAGATTATCTAGATTATATCTACAGTAGATTATAAAATCATATAGCAGAGGCTACAATGTATGTATGTGCTATGCGTGTATGGATGGAACTAATCCAAGAATAGAGGATTCTGTGGCCAGGATTACCACAGCTTTAATAATAATGACTATTTCTGTGAATGGGTGTGTATGTGTGTGTGTGTGTGTGTGTGTGTGTGTGTGTGTGTGTGTGTGTGTGTGTGAGAGAGTGAATTTGTGATATGAAAAATAAAGATAGATGGAGATAAGACAGACTTTCTCCCTGATGCACAAGTATAGGGTGTGTATGTGTGTGTGTGTGTGTGTGTGTGTGTGTGTGTGTGTGTGTGTGTGTATGCGTGTGTGCATGTGTGCATTTGTGTACACGTTCTCTTACCCTCCCTCCTTTGCTCCCACAGGGGGCAGTACTCGGGGGCCACGGGTGCGGGCAGGGGGGACAGGAGGGGATGGAGCGGGTGGTCCATCTGTCGCGCTGTCTCCATCACCTCCTCCTCCTGCTCCACTTCCTCCTCCGTTTCCTCCACTTCCTGTCGCTCCTTCCCCACTTCGCCTTATGCTCCCAAGGATACGAGCCTGAGAGAAACGTAAACGTAAACAAAAACCATACACCATAGATGAGTCCATCAATGAAACACAGACCATAGTGAATCCACTAGACATAGAGTCCAGCAAAGGCATTGTCAACTGTGGAAGAAAACACATTTAAAATCTTTAAGTCCACACACACACACACACA
>JAODXP020000008.1:24161107-24183607 GCA_027497455.2 Sardinella longiceps | reverse complement strand
CATACACACACACACACTTTCTCTCTCTCTCTCTCTCTCTCTCTCACACACACACACAATCCCGTGGACAAACCACCACTACCCCCCCCCCCCACACACACACACACAAACACACACACAGGCATACTGCTCACACTGCTGTGGATGAACCACCACACCTTCTGTACCCTTACACACACACACACACACACACACACACACACACACACACACACACACACACACACACACACACACACACACACACACACACACACACTTCTGTGGCTTGGAGTACTTGAGTACAGGACTCAAGTTTGACTTGTGCCATAATTACAGACTTGTGACTTGACTCTGATTTGAACTCTGACTTGGTGGACTCTGAATGTCCACTAAATTCACTACACAACTCATTGCATTAAGCCTACTGATACTGCTACTTAGCCATTTAATGACTAAAATTATTAAAATAAAGCCTTCCAAAATGATTTTTATTGTAGGATTTGTATCCTACATGTTCACATTTCTATTGTGCTATGTGTGACAGCTGTGTGTTGTGTGGACTCAGAACTCTGGGAGCTTGAGGCTGGACGTGAGGTTCAGTGACTTGACTACAACACTGCAAACATCCATCACCCCTCCTCACACACAGACACACACACACACACACACACACACACACACTCCTGTGGATAAACCACCACCACCACGTCACTCACACACACTGCTCACACTCCTGCGGATACACCACCCCTCACTCACACACACACACACACACACACACACACACACACACACACACACACACACACACACACACTGCACACACTAGTGTGGACAAACCACTCCTTACCACTAGCTGCCAGTTTGGGGTTGCCAGATTATGAATCAATGTTGCCAGATTGCGACACAAAGCAACCAGAAAATGAATCAGGGTTGCCAGATTGCCAAACACAGCAACCAGATCATGAATCAGGGGTTGCCAGATAATGAGACACATGGTTGCCAGATTATGCCTTACGCTTGCCAAGTAGTGACTCACTGTTGTTAAATAAGAGCCACTTCACTCAGCAACCCTGCATTAGAAAAACCACACCTATGGATATTAAACTTATGATGTATTAGGATTACAGATACATCAATGTTTGCACCAGAGAGGGTTGAAGCGAAGCGAGAGGTCTCAACATTTGTTAAGTTCCTGGTTCTATTTTTGCAAGGGGGAGGGGAGCAATATCCCTCTTTATGCAGACTCCGTCGAAATCTCATTGGCTGATAGAATTTTAAAGAATCTTTTCTTATTGTGATGTACTGCATTTATGCAGACAGGAAGTATTCCAGTTTGCTCCCATTGAAATGTAGGTAAACACTAAATGGTAAAGCTTTGCTGTACATTCTCACAGAATCTCGCAGGTACTGTTACAGTTACAAAAACAAATAAAAACAATACCAGAGGGGGGTTTGGTGGGGTTTCCCCCCCAATTTAAGTATTCATTTTTAGAGTTTTAAAAATGTTTTAGATCGTTTAGAGGTATATATTAGTAGGTTGTTTAGCATTGTTACTAAGCAACCGACATAACGGCGAGATTTCAACATCATTTCCGGCCACCAGCATTTCCCGCCTAGTCCTCACCTTGAAATGTATAATGATGCCATATTTTGCTCATATTCCATGATCTTTGTCTGCACTTTTAGGAGCAAAGAAACTCTCGAGTTAAAAATGTCTCCATCCAGAAGTGGGCCTAATAGCCCACTGTGTTATCACTGGTATGTTTCTCCAGGTGGTACTCTAGGAGAAGACGACATGGTTGAGTGAAAGAACACACACACCAGACGAACTATAAAATAAGAGGAGGGTGAAGCGGTAGAGGGTGTGTGTGTGTGTGTGTTGGGGGGGTTGGCAAGTTGAGACAGCACAGGATTCCACAAAAGTCTCTACTGAGACGCCCTGTATCCTCAGAGAGGGAGCTTTGTCATACTGAGGGTTGCGGGTGTTTGGGGCAATCAAAGCTACACAAAGGTGGGTCTTCAGAATCTCAGTGCACTTGTACACACGCACACACACACACACACACACACACACACACACACACACACACACACACACACACACACACACAAACACATACAGTACACACACACACAGACGCACGCACACACACTCTCAAAACCTCATCTCCACCCTTCTCAAACATTCCAGGAATAAACATACATATGGAAACAAGCCTGTGGGGCCTCTTATCTCACCACACACACACACACACACACACACACACACACACACACACACACACACACACACACACACACACACACACAGGCAGTGCCACACTCACATGCATCCAAGTTATTTCCATAGGACTAATACCACTTTCTGCAGACCTTTCAACCACCCCCACATACACACACATATAGACAGACAGAAGAGAATGTGGTGGGTCTCACACAAAGCGGCACAAAGCTCTTCCAACAGAAGTCCTGTAAGTTCCGTATCAACACAATAGGAACACAGGGGACCAACCCCCCCTAAGAATGTCAGGCATAGGAAGTGCATGTCTTTTATTTAGAATGCCCTTATGCAAACACGCACGCACGCATCCACACACACACACACACACACACACACACACACACACACACACACACACACACACACACACACACACATTCACACACACACAAGCATATCAATCAAGGAAACAGCATGGTGCTGAATTTGAAACATGAGCAGGCAGGCATAATAACCACACACACACACACACACACACACACACACACACACACACACACACACACACACACACACACACTCTTGCGGTTCTTCAACTGGCTGATAAAAAAGCCCTCTGCACACTTGAAGCACTCTATAGCTGTGCACTGGCCTTCGTCAGAGTCACTGTGACAGACCAGCAGATACCAGACCACATCCTGTCTCTACTTCGGCCTCGGCCTCCATCTGCCTGTCTCTCTTACTGTCTGTCTGTCTGTCTGTCAGGCACGCTCATCACATTCTGCTCATCCCTTCCATCCACGTTCCGGAATGGCCAGAACATGGCCTCGGTGTTCCATCACTGACATCACCTTCCTGCCATGGACATTCTTTAGAAGATACCGAGCTGAGACTGAGCAGCAAATTACATTTCGCTCAGTGACAAACAGAGCAGCAACTGCCCTTGAATGTTTGAGGGCCAACTCAGGATCCAAATGTAAAAAGATTTGTTCTGTAATGTCCTCCTTCCACACACACACACAGTGAAGGCACAGTGGAGCTTGTTATGTGCAATTCAATTTGTAGTTCTAACTGCTGTGGAGGAGGATTCCTTTCTAGCAAGCAGATGCTTAAAGTAGGCTACTCCAATGCAATGCAATGCAATGGGAATGAATGGATTGGGTTGTGCTTGTGTAAAAAGGCTTTAAGGACTCATTTTAGGACTATTTCAAGAATCCCTGATTGCTCCAGCCTGCATAGCGAGATAGATAAGAGGGTGTTGAGATAGTAAGAGAGAGGCTACACTAGATGCATTAAAGGAGAAAGCCGGCGTGAATCAACACATAGTCCTACTGCTTTGTAGTGCCAAGCGCTATTGTTAGCCACCTCAATCACTGGATTTCATGCAAGGCAGACTGAGATAGCAAAACAGCAGCTAACGTTAACAGAATGGGGCATTTCAAAACGATTAAGTTTTGTTTTTGACATGCCTCATTCAGTTAGTGTTAGCTGCCGTTTCGCAAACTTGGTCTACGATGCACAAAATTTTATAATGAGGTGGCTTTCAGTAGCGCTTAGCAGTATAAAACAGCAGGGCTAGGTGTTGATTCACGCCGGATTATACCTTTAAGTCAAAGCCTTATCTGCCGTAACAATTAGCTTCCATTATAAACAATCAGAGTAGCTAGACCAGACAAAGCAACACAGCCAACTTCTAAAGAATCCACCATTCTTTTCAAAGTATTTATGACAGAACCTGACTTAAAGGACCACTTCAGTCTTCAACTTCAACTTTAGGGTTAACTGTCAGGGCTAATTCTCTGTTCAAGGAAACCTACTGTATATGAGTTGGACCAAAATTCCTTGCGTCTTCAGTACTAGCTAGTTTTGAGTAGCTTGAGCAACAGAGCTCTTGTTAAAAATTGACTTAAGTTGTCCTTGAACACTTCTGTAACGCATCTAGTGCAGCCCTAACTCAAGAGACAGAATCAAGGATGGAGGACCCAGGAGGAATTTCAAAACAGGAGTTGATTGCCGTAACAATTAGCTTCCAAAATACATGTAAACAATTGAACTGGCTTGACCAGACACTATACCAAAAAAAATCCACCATTCATGTCAATGCATTTGTGACAAAACTTGACACTTCCATAATGCATCCTGTGTAGCCCTAACCTAAGACACAGAACCAAGGATGGAGGATCCATGAGGGATTTCAAAACAGGAGTTGAGAGAGACTCGGGAACGATGAGCCTCTGGCTTTGAGTGGGCTGACAGTCAGGTGGGGACAGGAAGAAGAGGAAGAGGAAGAGGGTCGGATGAGTAGGTGAGGGAGAGGAGGAATGACACGAGGCAGGGAGTGGAGAGAGGAAGAGGGTGATTAGTTAGGGAGTGTTTGTGAGGAGCGCTATCTTGGCAGGTAGGTGAGAATTTTTTTGCGTCTGACAAGCCTGAATCTGTAGCCGAGGCGTCACATTCATCTCTCTGCCGTCTCAACTCCCAAATCCTCACAGCAAAATTGCCTCATAATCGACCTGAAACTATCATGGGGTTGGCGGTTGCCAGGTTTTCAGCAAAATCAACACTCGACATTGGAAGATGGAAGATGGAATACATGCAGACACTTGCAACCTCAAATGTACCACATGTTGAATACTTCATTAAGATATACAACCTTGAGTGCTTTGAGAGTAAACTCCACTGGGCCATTATAAACATACAAAGTTCAGAGACTGAAGTGAACGAAGTTAAGAAGCAAGTTGACAAATGGCAAAGGTAATAGCCACTGCTAGGATCCACAAATTAATTGTCTATGGCAGCAAGTTACAAGAAAGGGTAAGAGAGGGGGGGGGGCGCAAAGAGAGAAGGCACAATGAGGCACAATCTGACTGTGTGTGTGTGTGTGTGTGTGTGTGTGTTTGTATAAAGGTGTCTTACAGCATCCCCATTTGCCGGTCGTTTCCGTGACGACAGTCGTTGGCGCCCGCGGAGCGAGAGGCTGCGTAGCGACCGCCTGCTCCGAGACGCAAAGCTACGCAGTGGCATCACGGCCCTCTGGAACCTCCCCTGTCCCCCGCTTCCGACGCCATCTTCCTCTCGGTCCTCATCCCGATGCGGCCCACCCTGCTGTTGCTGTATGGCTCCTGAAACCAAGTCTAGTGCCCCCTGCAGGGAGCGCCGCACATTGCCCACCCAGCCCGACATCTGGGCCTGGGCAGTGGTCAACTTATCACCCAGATACTGCATCCTCCAGTAGGGGTGTGTGTGTGTGTGTGTGTGTGTGTGTGTAGTGCTGCACACACAAGCTGTAACTGGACGTAACGATCTGCAAAATGTCTTTACTGCCGCTGAGGAACTGGATTTCTTTCTTGCTGTTAAACTCCTTGTTATGTAGCCGAAGAGTTTAAACTCAGTAGATCCAGTAAGCCTTTAAGTCTGCTTCGAGTTAGTCGGAGATGCAAACAAAACACCATGAGGTGCGTTCTTTGAGAGTGAGTGAGAGAGTGTGTGTGAGTGTGTGTGTGTGTGTGTGTGTGTGTGTGTGTGTGTGTGTGCACTTGTGTGGGCTTTGTTCCCAAAAAAGCCTCGGCCGCAGATACTCTGGTGGCAGCTTTGCTTTGCTTACATTCAGCGAATGCCTCAGTCACAAGGTCTCGCCGGCGAGTCAGACATATCCATGAGGTTCAGTGTCACATGAAGCCTAGGGTGCACAGAGCCGGATTCTTCAGAAGCCATGTCCACAAGTCCACCAACATCTCAGAGTGCACCGGTGCGGCCTCTATATGTGCAAATGTTCTCATCTCTCAAACACGTCTACCGCTAGTCCAGTCAAGTCCGTGAAAACTTAACTTACCAATGACATCTTGCGCCCAAATGGAACAAAAATTAACGGACCAATGACAAACCCTCCCTAAATCTCTAAACAGCTGGTTTATTATTACTTATTGACAAATCTTGCTATAAAAACGCAGTCAACACTAGTCAACACTTAACTAGTCTCTCCAGTCTTTATGCAAGTGGGTAATCTTTAAATTTAACGTAAATTTAATGTAGCCTAACTGCAGTAGTCCCTTTATGGGTTAACGCCTAGCATTAGCCTTGTGCAGTCACTAATGCAGAGTAAGTTCAACTGTAACACTGTTTGCCTGAGGGAAACAGTCAACAAACTTTCATACAGTCTCACTGTGATAACAGCTAGAGTGTGGTCCAATAGTCCAACAGTCTGCCTCCGGTAAAAAAAAAAAAAAAAAAAAAAGCCTGAATATAATAACCAGACACTTAATCTTTAACACCTCAAACAGTGTTCATGTGTGTTTTATCAATTTGACATTTTCTATTTAACATCTCTTCTAATCACTGTCACTATAGCTTTTTTATCGGCTTCGCTTCCCCTGCTCCACACTCCCCCGTTCAACACACACACACGCACGCACGCATACACACACACGCCCAACCTGTCAAGTTGTACTCCGTGGAGACAAAAACCAAGTGTCAACTGGAAATCCCTTGTTTCTCTGTTTGCTTCCAGTCCACAGATCAATCGAAAATCCCACAACGGAACAGAAAAAGGTAAAACGTGTTTGCTCAGGTGAGGATGGGCCATGAACAAGCTTCATTCCTCCTTCTTCGTCTTTCACACCGTCGCCCCCTCTCTCTCTCTCTCTCTCTCTCTCTCTTTCGGTGTGTCAGTCCATCTTTCTCTCCGGTCCACAGCTGAAGGAGGTAGAGAAGTGAAGAGGGAATCGCAGATACAAAGCTGCACTCTGTTCAAGCAGCTGGGGGGAAGTTCCCGGCAGCACAAGGCTTTACACTCTCCAACTCTCCCTCTTTTTCTCTTTCCCTCCCTCTCTCCCTCTCTCTCTCTCCTTCTCTCTCTCCCTCCCTCGCTCGCTCACCCTGCTGCCTCTCCCTGTTGCAGGTAGGGGCAGGTACCGGAAAAGAAAGGAAGGCTGTCCTTCTGCACCTTTACTTCCTCCAAATGAGTGCAGCCCCAGCTCCAGCCACACACACACACACACACATACACACTCTCACTCACAGACACACACAGGCACACACACTCACAGATACACACACTCACACTCACGTCAACCTGCTCGCTCAACACCAACAAGGGGAGAGTCTTTCCACAGAGTGCTGAAGAGAGGGAGAGAGAGGAACGTGTGGAAGAGAGGACTCACTGTCTGTGTGTGACGGGCAGAGAGGGACAGAGAGAAGGGGGAGAATGAGAGAGTGAGAGAGAGAGAGAGAGAGAGAGAGAGAGAGAGAGAGAGAGAGAGAGAGAGAGAGAGACAGACAGAAAGAGAGAGGGAGAGAGGGAGAGAGAGAGGAGGGGGGAAGGTGTGAAGTACGGATCTTGGCATGGCAGTGTTTTGCCCCCCTCTCTTACTGGCCTGTTTCTGCTTGCATGGTGAGCGAGTGACACAGGGAAAGAGGTGGGTGAGAGAGAGAGAGAGGGAGAATAAAAGAGAATGGGAGAGCATCAGGGAGAGAGACAGAGAGAGGGGCAAAAAAGAGTGAGGAGAGAGAGAGAGTCAGAGAGAAAGGGAGACAGTGAAAAACAAGAGAGTCAGAGAGAGAGAGAGAGAGAGAGAGAGAGAGAGAGAGAGAGAGAGAGAGCGCATCAGAAAGAAAGGGAGAGAGAGAGCGAGAGAGAAAAAGAGGAGGTGTTTGTTTAGATTGGGGAGGAGACTGGGAGGAGCTAGGAGCTAAGAGAGGGAGAAACCAGGCTCCCTGAGAGACCATGTTTGGTATTTATGCAATGCGGGCATCAAAGAGCTACAGAGAGAGAGAGAGAGAGAGAGAGAGAGAGAGAGAGAGAGAGAGAGAGAGAGAGAGAGAGAGAGAGAGAAGAGAGCATGAAAGAGAGAGAAAGCACAGGAGAGAGAGAGTGCATGAGTCTATGAGTGAGAGAGAGAGTGCATGAGAGGGAGAGAGAGAGTGCATGAGAGAGAGAGAGAGAGAGAGAGAGAGAGAGAGAGCGAGTGAGTGAGAGACGTACTGTAAAGAGAGAAATTGCTGTGGCTCTGACTGCAAACACTGTGAACTTTCCTACACAAACAGCTCTGCCAGGAATGACACTCCATATTTGTTTCTGTCTACCCTCCTCTGCTCTAATGGAGACCTCCGCTCCTCAGCTGCTCTCTCTGCCAAAAGTGAGGCTGCTGCCCACAAACTGTGTACACATAACAAAGATGACTTCCCCCCCGTCTGTCTGTCTGCAAGTGACATTGAGCTGACATCACCGAGGAGTTAAAACAGCTTACCAGCAGCTCCCATCCATTTCATACAAATACCATGGCACTGTCATCATTTGACAGGCCACCATAAAGAGGGCCAAACGATTAAAAAATATATATATTTATATATATGTATATTGACTGTAACAAAAGACTGTGGATATACCTGTATAAAACCTTACTGTAGCTAAATGCTAAATGGATTTCATGAGAAATAATCATGAGGCAATCCCCTCTCCCCTATGCTCCTCCCCCAATAGGAAGTCACAGAGAAAAAAACAGTAAGAGAAAAAAATGTAAGCAGCAGTGCCCTCTACTGTTCAAACGGGAAAAACATC
Organism: Sardinella longiceps; assembly: GCA_027497455.2. Lineage (NCBI taxonomy): Eukaryota > Metazoa > Chordata > Actinopteri > Clupeiformes > Clupeidae > Sardinella > Sardinella longiceps. The sequence continues at coordinate 24,174,845 of JAODXP020000008.1, read as the reverse complement.
CTCTCATGTGACTGACAAGAAGTTGGATAAATATGATTCATTCCATACTGTGGATTTCTTCCAGACTGACTGGTTTAAGCCCCTCTGCTGTTAGCTATATTAATGACCACCACAAAGTAATGAGTCAATGGAATCTGCATTCTCTCTACCCTGTTCCAATGCAACATATATAAATGCTATAAATATTATAATGTTCAATGATTATTACATCTCCTCTAATTGGTGGGAATTGATAGGATTTTAACAATAATCAGCAAAGCTTTTTATGTATGTATTGTGCATGTATGGGTATATGTATGTGTATGTGTGTGTGTGTGTGTGTGTGTGTTGTGTGTGTGTGTGTGTCCATATGTTATATGTGTGTGGGTGTGTGAGCGAGTGTGTGTGAGCATGGATGGCTTCTTACATACAGATGTTGTATTCATTTATTTATTTTATTTTTCTTGAATGCTTTTCATTCCATGTACAGTATCATTGTCCATGTCTATGTGTTGGTTTGCTCTTTGCTTGGCTCCTAATCGCAAGACAAATTCCCTTTGGAGCAATAAAGGTTTTTATTCATTCAATATTCATATTCAATCAGTGCAATCTCTCAATAATGATTATCAGTCTGATTCTGATAGCCTACTACAGTATGCAGATTCTTGGTTCTACCAAAGATACTTTAGAACCGTCTCTAAATTCTACTCGACTCCCATCCCTATGTCAGAACTTCTACATTTTTCTGTTCTCTCAGTGTGACTTCCTCTGTCTCATTTCTCTCTGTGAGAACGGAGAGTAGGGACATGACCTCTCTACTGTATTGCAGGCTACAGCTGCTGTGCAGGCCTAAGCTATGCTACTGATCAAGCATTCCCTAGAGACCCCCCCAAGAGTCTGCATGGAGGCACGGGCCATGAATTCCACTCATTTTTCAGCCCCTCTCTGTTAAAACAGAGATGACACAGAGAGCTATGATTGAGACATGAACGTTACGGGACAGGACAGGCTTTATGAAGACATAGGAGACGAACAGAGATGACACAGAGAGCTATGATTGAGACATGAACGTTACGGGACAGGACAGGCTTTATGGAGACATACCAACAGAGATGACACAGAGAGCTATGATTGAGACATGAACGTTACGGGACAGGACAGGCTTTATGAAGACATAGGAGATGAACAGAGATGACACAGAGAGCTATGATTGAGACATGAACGTTACGGGACAGGACAGGCTTTATGAAGACATAGCAACAGAGATGACACAGAGAGCTATGATTGAGACATGAACGTTACGGGACAGGACAGGCTTTATGAAGACATAGGAGATGAACAGAGATAACACAGAGAGCTATGATTGAGACATGAATGTTACGGGACAGGACAGGCTTTATGAAGACATAGGAGACGAACAGAGATGACATAGAGCTATGATTGAGACATGATTGAAGATATGGGACAGGAGTTGCCTATGGATGAGAGTATGGGTGAGATGAGAGAGGAAAAGACGACTACAGTAATTTCCCGCATATAAACCGCATTGTGCATAAACCGCAGGACAGTGTTTTATGCAAGTTTAAAAAAACAAAACCATAGTAACACCATATTAACTGCCCCCCTGTTTTAACCTCATAGCGGAAGAAATTTAGCAAAATCAATGTATAAGCCGCGGCTAATAGTCGGGAAATTACGGTACCAACCATTCAGGGGTAAAGAGAGAAATGACCAGAAGCCATCATTGGATTTGTGAAAACAGGGATTAGATGCATAGGCCTAAGTAATCAAAACACAGCAGGGTATTCTGGTGTAGCCCCTTGAGAGACCACTTCCAGCCCAAATCAAAACCAGGGAGTGTTTTCAGTGCTGCGTGAACGTTAATATCCCAATTTGTGATGGTAAAGCTGAGTCCCGTGGCCTAATAAAAGGAAAAATGAAGGAATAAGCATAGAAGGGGAGAGAGGAGGGAGATGATGATGACAAGCCCAGATGTTGCCGCTCGCTCGCTCACTCGCTCTCCTTTCCCACAGCCATCTCTCAGTCTTGGTGTGTGTGTGTGTGTGTGTGTGTGTGTGTGTGTGTGTGTGTGTGTATGTGTTTGTGTTTATGTGTGTGTATGTACAACATGTATGTATACATTATGAACCGGTACTTGTATCCGAGTTTGGTATATGTGTGTGTGTGTGTGTGTGTGTGTGTGTGTGTGTGTGTGTGTGTGTGTGTGTGTGTGTGTGTGTGTGTGTGTACGTGTCTGTGTGTGTGTGTGTGTGTGTATAGCGTGTGCACGTGTGTGTGTGTGTGTGTGTGTGTGTGTGTGTGTGTAAAGCGTGTGCACGTGTGTGTGTGTGTGTGTGTTGCCTCTCGCTCGCTCTCCTTTCCCACAGACATCTCTCCGCCTTGGTCCCAACACTCTGAACGAACAGATGTCCGCTACTCAGCGCAGCAAGCGCTACAGCAGCAAGCTCGACTCAACTCTTGATGAAAATAGAAACGCATCCTTAAATGGGCAAGCGAAAAATGCCCCCCTATCAGCCATTTTTATCAAATACTCAGCATTTCTGTGGCTTACTGCACTCCTGAAAATTGCCCACACATAATTAAGCAGGCAGGCAGGCAGGCAGGCACACATACAGTACAGTACGAACAACGTGCATGTATCGGCCTACCACATGCATTGTGTAACAACATGCTTTCAGCTACTTTCTGTTCACAGATGCAAGAAATGCTAAGAGTGCAAACCACAGAGGAGCTATTTTTCAGGGGTCAGTGTGCAGTTATGGCCAGCTAACCCTTTCATTTTATTAGCAGAGGACAAAATTAGCCCACAAACTCATGTGCTCTATTGCAAGCATGGGTCATTGTGTGTGTGTGTGTGTGTGTGTGTGTGTGTGTGTGTGTGTGTGTGTGTGTGTGTGAGTGTGTGTGTATGTGTGCGTGTGTGTGTGAGTGTGTGTGGGAGAGAGAGAGAGAGAGAGAGAGAGAGAGAGAGAGAGAGAGAGAGAGTGAGAGTGTGTGTGTGTGTGTGTGTGTGTGTGTGTGCGTGTGTGTGAGAGAGTGTGTGCAAAAGAAAAAAAAAAGAACATACGACAGACACAAGAAGTTCTACAGTTCTAAAACGGTGACGGATTGCTGTAAATTGACCTTTTCTAGGTCTGCACAACGACACAACAGTCCCTAGGCTGTTTTTCAGTTTGCATTCACACAGCCAGTAGGAACCACAGAAGAAGAGCACTTGAAACAAAAAAGGCCACCGACTGCTGTAAACTGTTGTAAACTGTTGTAAAGTGCCCATCTCTACACCTTTGACCTAATCTCATTTTCCTCTTAATGGCCATCGATTTGCATCAGGCATTTACATGCTACCATTTACATGGGCTCGTTTGTCTGTGCGTTGTTTAACCAAGACAGTTTACAACTGAGGGAAGGACCGGAAGGAATACAATCCAAATAGACATAAGGCAAAAATCAAACAATAGCCTAGAGTATATGCCAGTCCTTGTACCCTGTGTTGTTGGAGTTAATTACTATTGTCTGGTTGATGGGCATTTTCCCTATTAAAATACAAACTAATATCCGTGTTAGACACACACAAAACTAGGTGAGAGAATGTGCCGCACACTTAAAGTCCAAAACTCCAAGTTTAATTAATAAAAGGGATCAGATTATCAGATAAGATGAAGTCCGAAACGTTATCACCTTTTATCAATTGAACTTGGATTTTTGGACTTTGAGTGTGCGACACATTCTCTCACATAGTTTGGGATTATTTGATCGGTAGCCAGCACCTCTTTGTTTTGATGTGCGTTGCAACTTGCCTTACAAGACACACACAAAACTAGCAGCGATTGAAGTCAGTCAGGCATAGAACTTCTAGATCAAAAAGACACAACCACAGCACGCCTGAACAGAATAGCTTCCTGAAGATGGACAGATCTCGCTAGAGGGCAGTAGAGATGCCGGGAGGAAAACCTTTTCCTTGTTTTTTTTCTAGTCAGGATTTCCTACTCTTGTTGAATCCGTCCTTCTCAGGAATTTCAGCACGTCTAAAAATGGCATACCAGAGGCCATGTGTGTCTGTATGTGTGTGTGTGTGTGTATATGAGTGTGTATGTGTGTGCGTATATATGAGTGTGTGTGTGTACTTTTGGCATTTCTCTATGCTCTTGTGTGAAACATACTTTGGCACTTTTTCGCGGTCAGGGTTTTTTTGTTCCTAAAGTAACTCCTCCATCTTGCACACCCAGGTCTTGTAAACGCGTGTCTAAGGGTAGAGTGAAACAGAACTGCTGTTTGAGATTGGTGTTGGCTGATTGCAGATAAGAAGTGGCAGAGGGCAGATAAGTCTTCATATCACCACTTTGTCGCTTGGTGTGCTCTTGTGAGAGTGTGTGTGTGTGTGTGTGTGCCTTTTGTTCGCGCGCAGAAGTGTGTGAGTGTGTATGTAGGTATGTGTGTTCACGTATGTGTATATGACCCAGTACTTGTATCAGTGCTTAGTTCTTAGTGTGTGTGTGTGTGTGTGTGTGTGTGTGTGTGTGTGTGCGTGTGTGCGTGCGTGTGTGTGCATGTACTGTAGGTGTGCATGTGTGTGTGTGTGTGTGTGTGTGTGTGTGTGTGTGTGTGTGTGTGTGTGTGTGTTTTGGTCTGTTAGTTTCAGTGAAACACCTCAGCCCATTCCTCTCGGTCAACCCCAGAGCCATTGGAGCGTTCTCTTGACCATGTGACTTCCTCTGTGCTGTATGTTAGTGACATCACAAGCCCACTCCGCTACCAGGTCAGGCCAGTGGGAAATTCCTGACTAACTGCATGTCCTTAAAAGGCTTATCTATCTGCCTTTATCACTATCTGGACTGACTCCCTCGTTTCCTTTACTATCAGTCTCAGTCCCACAAGTCTTTTCCCCTCCCAGATTTTTGTCTTTTTTCCCTCTCTCTCTCTCTCTCTCTCTCTCTCTCTCTCTCTCTAAAGAGTCTGACAGAGAGAGAAGGAGTCATTTGCTTGTTTTATCTTGTCCGCTATCACAATAGTTTCTTCAGTCTCACTAGTACTAGTACGTACAAGAGCAAGAACGTACATGTTTTGGATAAAATACCCGTACTTAATCACTCACTTAAAAACACAAAAGCACACTCTTTCTCAATTCTACACACACACACACACACACACACACACACACACACACACACACACACACACACACACGCACACACACACATAGACACACACACACGTAAACTGTGACACACACACACACACACACACACACACACACACACACACACTGATTAAAGCTTACCTCAACTGTCCTGGTTGTTTCTTCCTGTTGGCTCTTAGCTGAAGGCACCAAGGCGGGCTGGCTGTCCCGGATGGGCAGGTCCTCTAAGGCACTTGGCTCATCTACACTTAAAGGCTCCTCATCAGATTTCACCAGTGGAGCATCATCCAGGGGGCTAGCATCCACAGACTCCTCCACCCCAGCAGAGGGCCTCTCTTCCTGGGGGACGACGGGGCTGGGCTTGGGCCTCCTGGAGCCCCATCTCCGGGGCTTGACTGAGAAGTCATCATAGATGACCTCCGGGGTGGATGGTGCCCGTGAAACAGGCTGCGGCTCGTCCATGTCAAAGTTGATCAGATCGTTGCATGTCGCAACCTCCTCTTTTACTGATGCCGGCTGTTTCTCTTCTTCCTTCAATGTGCTCCTCTCTTTCTCTTGCTCTTTCTGTCTCTCTCTTTCTCGCTCTTCTTCAAGCGCTCTTTCTCTCTCCTCTCGTTCTTTCCTCTTTCTCTCTTCCTCCAGTCGTCTCTGCTGCTCTTCGGCTATCCTCCGCTTCTCCGCTTCTTCTCTCTCTCTCTGTCTCTCTCTCTCTCTCTCCAGTCGTTCTTCTTCCTCCCTCTGTCTCTCCCTCTCTTTCGCCAGCCTGTCCCTTTCTTCCTGCTCTTGTCGTCGCTTCCTCTCCTCTTCTCTCTCCCTTTCCACTCTCAGTCTCTCTTCCTCTTCTCGCTGCCTCTCCCTTTCCCTCCTCTGTCTTTCTTCTTCCTTTCTTTGTCTTTCTTTTTCTTCCGCTTCTTTTCTCTCCCTCTCAGCCCGCAACTTTTCTTCCTCTCTCTGTCTCTCCCTCTCTTGTTCGAGTCTCATCCTTTCTTCTGTCTCTCTTTGTCTCTGTGACTCCTCTTCTTTCCTTCTCTCCCTCTCTCGCTCTTCTTCTTTTTGTCTCTCTTTCTCTCTTTCGAGCCTCAGTCTCTCTTCTTCCTCCCTCTGTCTCTCCCTCTCTTTTTCAAGCCTCAGTCTCTCTTCTTCCTCTCTCTGTCTCTGTCTCTCCCTCTCTTTCTCAAGGCTCAGTCTCTCTTCTTCCTCTCTCTGTCTCTGTCTCTCCCTCTCTTTCTCAAGGCTCAGTCTCTCTTCTTCCTCTCTCTGTCTCTGTCTCTCCCTCTCTTTTTCAAGCCTCAGTCTCTCTTCTTCCTCCCTCTGTCTCTCCCTCTCTTTTTCAAGTCTCAGCCTCTCCTCTTCCTCTTTTTGTCTCTTCTTCATCTCCTGTCTCTCTCTCTCCAATCTCTCTTCCTCCTCTCTCTGTCGTTCCTTCTCCTTCTCCAACCTTATTCTTTCTTCTTCTTCCCTCTTTCTTCTCTGCTCCTCTTCTCTTTCTCTCTCCCTCTCTCTTTCCAGCCTAAGCCTTTCCTCCTCCTCCTCTCTCTGTCTCTGTCGTTCTTTTTCCAATCTTAGTCTTTCCTCCTCTTCTCTCTGTCTCTCCCTCTCCTTTTCCAATCTCACTCTCTCCTCTTCCTCCTTCTTCAGCCTCTCTTCCTCCTCTTTTTTCCTCTGCCTTTCCCTCTCTTCCTCCATTTCTCTGTTCCTTTGCTCCTCTCGGAGTCTCTCCTTCTCTTCCTCCTCCTCTTTCAGTCTCTTCCTCTCCTCCTCTTCCTCGCGTTCTTTCTCCCGCCTCAACCTCTCCCTCTCTCTTTCCTGCTCAATCTCCCTCTGTCTCTCCTTCTCCTTCTCCTCTTTTTGTCTCCGCAACTCCTCTTGTTTCTGTCTCTCTCTCTCCACTTGCCGTCGTTCCCACTCTCTCTGTTTCTCCTCCTCTCTCTGTTTCTTCAGTTCTTCCTCCTGTTGTTTCTCCCTCGCTTTCTCCAGCCTGAGTCTCTCTTCCTCTCGCTCCTTCTCTTCTTTCAGTCGCTCGCCGTCTTTCTCAGCCTCGGAGCGGCTCTCGAAGAGGCCCACCCTATGGTAGACTGGAGTGGACTCTGTGTCCTTCTCACCCGCCTCTACCTGTTCCTCCTCCTCTTCCTCTTCCTCTTCCTCTTCTTCCTCCCCAGAGGATTCTTCTTCCTGCTTCACTTGTGCACCAGAGCCTCCGGAGCGGCGGAGAGTGAGGGCTTTGTCCTCGTGGGGAGCCAACGCCACGCTCTCGCTGACCGCACACGCCACGCCAACAGCAGGTACATTGTCGACAGCGTGCGCCACCAACACAGGAGCCGACACGGAATCTTCCGAAGACTTCTTGACCCCCTCATGCCCTAATTTCTCAGATGGCTTCTGGGATGGAGAGCTGAAAAAAAACAATTAAGAGGTGGTTAGCTTGGTGCTAAATGCAATTAGCCTCCACATTTACATCACTCTTATTTGTGCTAAATGTTTTAATAATGAGCATAGGCACAAAACCACAAGAAAAGACAGGATTTATAGTCTACCATTAAGAATGTGCTCTGGTCACATGCAAGTGAAATTGCTTCTGAATGTCTGAGGTTACAAACAAACGGATCGCACAGTATATTGACAGAACAGAAGATGCAAATTACCCTCTCGCGGCGTGTGGTGACACTCCGGTATCCAGTTTCAGCTCTTTGATTCGTTGCTTGACATCTACAGAGATTTCTGCTCCAGGCGATGCAGGCGGCTGCTGCTGATCTCTCCCTTGGTCTCGCTTGGTGGATTCTCGCTGCTGGGAGGAGGAAGAGGAGTCCAGAAGCATGCTGATTCGTCGTTTAATGGAACCGCCACTGGACTCTTCTTTTTCTTTCTCTCGCTCTCTCTCTTTCTCCTTCTCGTTCTCTTCGTTTTCTTTCTCTTCGCTCTTCTTCCACTCCCTCCGGGGAACCACTGTGGGTTTGGGCTTCTGGTTCTGGTTTTGGTTCGGTTCTACAGGAGGGGTCTGGGCCACATCGGTCCCTCTGTCCTTAAGCGCTCCTGGAGTAGGGATCGGTTCCTTTTTCCCTGACCGCTCCTGGTTGTTATCCTTGCTCGGTCTCAGTGGCGCTGCGGGCGAGACAGAGAGAGGGGCGGCCTCGAACATGGAGGTCAGCTCCGCAGAGAGGCGCTTGCGGACGGACCAGCGGGTGCTGGACGTGCCGTCTGAGGTCTCTGTGGCTTGGCTGGAAGCTGACCCATCTTTGTCAGGCCCCTGGCCCTCTTTAAAGACCTCATCCTTCAGCCTGCGATCAGAGGCTCTAGTGGACTTTGGTCTGTTTCTTAGCAGAACACCATCAGTGGTCTTAGAAGATTCCGGTTCCGCTGTTCTTGCGTGGTCATCTTCTTTGTTGACGGTGCTGGGCAGTGCTCTTGGTTTGGGTGGGTCGGACTTGACAACACTAGCCTGGTCTGGTTTGTTTGGCACGGAGGGGGCAGTCTTTCTTGGAGCGACGGCTGGAGGAGCTTTCGAGAGGCTGGCCGGTTCAGGCTTTGAGGCAGTGGTTTCTGGAGTAAGAGGAGACGCAACGTCTGGATCACGAGCGGCTTTGTCTGGTTTTGGCGCCACGGCAGGAGCAGGCTTTGGACTGACAGTTGGAGCTGGAGCTGGAGCTGGAGCGGAAGCGGCCACCTCTGGTTGAGGGCTACCTGAAACATCTGGCTTTTCTGGGACTTTTGGAGTGGGTTTTGGGGTAGTGGCTGGCACAGGTTTAGCTGGGGCAGTGGTTTGCTGGGAGACTGGCTTGTTGGCCGGGGGCTTTGGAGCGGATATTTGGCGGATGGGCGTCTTCTGCAGGGAGAAGGGTTTGGGCATGAGGTGAGGCTTGGGGGCTAAATTAGGCTTTCTGGCCCCCGGGGAAGGGTTCTGCCCCCCCTCCCCTGAGCTTACTCCTACCTGTGTAGCCATGGCTACACTCAACACCTGCAAAAGAAGGACAGGAAGAAAGAATTATTAAATGGGAAACACGCCATGTGCTCTGTCTCAGCTACTCAACACTCTACACTAGAGTGTGTGTCAGCGACTGTCAGCTACGCTCCAATTATTGGGAACAGTGAACTATCTTCAGTGAACTAGTTCCTGGTATCAAAACACATGGACACAGGAGAGGAACTGTAACAGGAACCGTTTACAGTAAATTGCACTGTAGATCAGGGGTGACCAAACTATGACATGGTGGCCAATTGCGGCCCTAGTTTGTTTCATGTGGATCACCATGAAGTAAAAAATAAATAAATAAAATGTGATTTGTGATTTGGCCTGTTGTTGCCTTAATCTAATATAATGTGTATCCAGTGCACATCATAGGTTCAGTAATGGTGTAACATGTTTGTCAACGGCATCATAAAGTAGTGCATTAGACGGCCAGCAGGTTTTCTGATCTAAAATGCAGTCGTACTTTTACTTGAAACTGGTTAAAAACTGGTGCTCCTAATTTTGCATTAGCCCTTAGCAGAGAATGTTTTTCAGTATGTGGCATGCAAACAGAAAAGTTTGGCCAACCCTGCTGTAAGTGATATCAAATCCATTCGCTTTGAAGAGAAAAATGTACCACCGATGTTCTACATTTATCATATTATCAGTTTTGTTTACATTTTTTCATGTCGTGTTGTGTAAACGTAACTGTGAGTTCGTGCAAATGTGCGTGCGTGTGTGTGTGTGTGTGTGTTTGTTTGTGTGCATGCCTGTATGTGTGTGTGTGTGTATTATTACTCCAAATATATTCTTTGTGTGGGAATGTGTGTCACAAGGGGTTCATATAATTGGGTCCTGGCTTTGCCACTCGGAAGTGTGGATGTCACATTCAAGCGTTAGCTGTGAGAACTTCGACACACCCTCTGACATCAACCTTGTACTGTATGACAACAGTTCTCTCTATTGCTCACTCATATTCTCTCTCTTTCTCTTATTCTCTCTCTTTCTCTCTCTCTCTGTCTTAACCACAGATGCTATTTCCATGCTCAAAAAGCATAGAGATCACACAAGCATTTCTTTGTGGGTTAAAGTCTATTCTGTGTTCACAACAAAAGACTGAAAGAGCAGTAAACAATGCAAATATATTGTTTTGGTATACCTCATGCACCATACCTCTTAGGGGAGATGAGTTTTTAAAATTGGACCGAACACTTTTTTGACTGAACACAATTTTGACTGAACACTTTTCTCTGATGACTAATACTCATTCACATGAATTCAGGATGTCCTTCAGTCACTCCAATTCAAATAAAGGCCCAGCATGACACACACAACATATTCACCTGCGTAGAATGGGTGTTTGAAACCCAGGTGAGTACAATCTGGTCAGGCCAGATTTTTTTTTTTTTTTTTTCCCCAAGCATTGCTAAATCACCCTTCAAATAAATGGATTGAAGTGCAAGACTCACACCCTGGTGTCTTGAGCGAATGACACCATGGCAACATTCGCTTCATTGTTTCTCAACAACTTCTCTTGTGATCACCCGGGGACTAAAGATATGCCCCCTTTGTTTCTCTGTGAGAGAGAGAATACATTCCTTTGTTAACTGCATGGAAAAGCATGCATGGTGGATTTGGCTAAAACAAATTACAGAAAGAGGTTTCTGTCATGGCGTTGGCGAGAAAAAAAAAAGAGTCTGAACTGATTCATGGCAATCCAAAAACAACTCTGAGGCTAACCCACATTGCCACACTATGTACAGTTCTCCACCCTGGGCAAGTTACAACCTAATCTGTTATCTCTCTGTAGTTTAAACCCAAACACACACACACATACACACACACACACAGGCAAACAGAGAGAAGAAGGCCGTGTGTTACCACAGAGTCCTGTCCCTGGTGTGTGTGTGTTGTTATGTTCTCTGCTTCCCACAGTACTTCACCAATTAGCCACAAATGACTCATATCAAGGCATGTTTTGTTTGCATGACTTCCTGAGTAGGCCTGGATACGACCTGGATTTGCTAATATGGGAGGTGGGATATGAGGGTATCTCATTCGGGGTGTGTGTCTGTCAACAAGAGTGGTTGAGTAAATGAAAAAGTGTTAATGTTGAAGCGTACATTATGCTCATCATTTAAGGCAAAGCTGAATAATAACGCCGGTGGTTTCCTTCCATGCGTCGTAGACTGAAACCCTTCGACTTTGTCTCGGTCTCGTTTTTCCTGTACGGGAGCACGATACAACCGGTCTGACTACACGCAGATGTTTCTGGGGTGAAGAGATGCACAAAAGTCTAAGAAACAGACCCTGAAGGAAAGCCCTACAGAAACCAACTCCCTGCAATCAACATTATCTGCAATCATGGTGTATGAGCCAGTAACACGAACAAACCTCCTAAAAAGGCTTAATGTATGCCTGCTTGCTTGCATGCCATGCTTGAGAGGAGGGGTGTGTGTGTGTAAGTTTGCTTTTCTTTTTTGGACGAGGAATCAAGAGTGTAGCCTCTCAACCACAGTAGGGCCTAGCAGAGAAAATAAGCAATGAAATCAGGGGATCTCTCCCCTCATCAGGCTGTAAACGTCCCTCCTGACGACGTTCACTGCTGAGAAAATTCTATTTGCTGTGCATGAAATTTAAGTCAATTCCTGTTTGGTAGATTGCCAGTGAGAGCGCCCTTTGATGGAGGAAACTTTGACGACGTAAAAAGGCCATCTGAGGGCAAAAAATATTTAGAGCTAATTCCATGGCAGAGTTGATCGAATAACATCACTAATCTGGTATGCTTCGCTCTGCCTAAATTGTATAATGTGATCACAAGGGGCCAGCAGTGTTTTGGGACAGTCTCAGAGAGAGAGAGAGAGAGAGAGAGAGAGAGAGAGAGAGAGAGAGAGAAACAGGCTGACCATGGAGGACTTTAAAGAAGGAGACATTGCATGATGTTTTTGTTTTCTTTAGATCAACCTTTGGAACTTGATCACTACTTGATCACTTGACAGCTGGCAACAATGGATTCTTCACCCATCACATGATGTCAGATAAAACCTTTGACCTGAAGGTCCACTACTATATGATGGTTTATATCTCAGGTAGCCACATCTGACATTATAAACCAACCTCCACCTGCCACTAATAAGTTACTGATAAATGCATGCTGGCCACAATGAACGGTCTGTCTATGAACCCAGAGAAAGACTGGGAGAGAACAGAGAGGGAAAGAGGGTGAAAGGGTAATTACAGTGAATTTCACAAAAGTAATAAGTTGTATTATGGGTAGCATGCAACAGTCTCCAGATTTGGGAGAAGCTCACTCACTCTCTCTCTCTCACACACACACACACACACTCACAGGCTACGTTCCCAGATGTTACATATCCACTCGGACATTTATCAGGCTCAAGCCAACAGACAGCTTATGTAAACATCACCTTTAAGCCACGAGTTTGTGATAAAAAAACGAACTTTACCGGTTAGTAGAAAATCTTAATCCAACTCCATCGGGAAAGCGTAAGAAAACAACAACGTTGGGTGGTAAATCCCTTTTTTCTTTTGTTTCAGGTGATTACTTGCCACGGCGTAGTCTGCGCGTATGGCTGAGAAACATTTGACAAACAGCGAACTCCACTGCCTTGAAATCTCATGCAAGGCGTAGGAGCAGGAGATTGGAGCCACTCCCACCTGGGACGTAAGCTTTTCGTTTTCTCTGACCGGACAAACAGGTTTAGGACGACTCGATCTTTACCCGCTCCCAGTGCAGACACGAGAAGGCATCATCCGGGGGAAGATAGATAATAGAAGTGTGGCAATGAATAAGAAGCGCTTCCAAAATCCTTGAGGCGAATTAAGAGAGCCACGCATCACTGGAAAGTTTCCAAGTCTTCCTTTCCTCTCCTCTCGAATTTCGTTTTAGAGGCGGGTCCAGCATCTCCCGAATCCAAACATGATCCATGACATCAAGCACTTTTAGTTTATGCAGCTTTTTCAGCACATCGTTTTCAGTACTGGCCAAAACTTGAACAATTTTCCTAGTTCCTACCCATGTGGAATATGAGCCGTTCAGCCAACTTCATACCACATGTGACTGTTCATACGTTAAATAAAAACTTATTGCTTCGGCAATTTTGTTAAATTAGGAAAATAAGTTCTCCTTGCAATGATGCAAGATGTCGAATATCTTGAAAAGGAGCCATGGGACTTTTGGTCCAGCCTACCCCATTCCACATGTGGCGGGAATTTATATCCGCCTCTGAGGATGTTTTCTCCATCACTCTTCTCACCTAGGCTACAGAAGGAAACATTACACATTTACAAAATGAAAAGCCATTCTTCAAGAGTAACTTTTGAATTGCTGCTTTGTCACCCAGCTATTGTATTCTAAACAGTAGAGATGTAAATTCAAGCAGGGTTTTGTTTTCCCTCTGCTGGGGAGGTTTTTCAAGGGGGTGAGTCACCAAGGAAGATTGACACAGTGTAGAGGCAATGGGGTGTGAATGGAATCGTAGCTCATTGTTTTCTACAATGTAACCATGACTGACTGTTTGATTGGGCGGTACTTTGCCTAGGTCTACTACTAGATAATATTCTGTGATTTTTTTCCACCAACAACATTATGCTACTCGTCCATCATGGACACAGCATGTGACAGACAAAGTGTCCTT
>JAODXP020000008.1:24136107-24151107 GCA_027497455.2 Sardinella longiceps | reverse complement strand
TCTCACTCTCTCTCTCACACATACACACTTGTTTTCTCTCTCTTTCTCACACTCTTACTTTCTTTCACCTCTTTTATAAAAACATCTCTATCACTCACTCACTCTCTCTCTTTCACTTGTTTTCTCTCTTGTTTCTTTCTCTCCCCTCTTTACTCTCTCTCTTCCTTCCGTCCTTTTACTCACTCTCTCTGTGCCTGTTTCTTTTCTTCTCTTTCGCCATTCCTTTGTGTCCTCTCTCTGCCCCACCTTTCCCTGAGGATGGCAGGATTGTGTGTGTGTGTGAGAGAGAGAGAGAGAGAGAGAGAGAGAGAGAGAGAGAGAGAGAGAGGGAGAGGAGGAGGAGGAGGAGGAGCAGTGTGTTCTGGCGCAGGTGTGCTCGTTAGTGACTCACTCCCAGAGTGCACCGCCACACTTCCTCTTCCTGACACCTGCCAGGTGAGGAAACAGTCCGGCGGAGAGAGCGAGGCCTGCCTCTGCCGCTGCCAAATCCACTAATAATCACTCTGGGTATTATGGGGCTCCGTGGAGCCTGGGCATGCATTCTTTCCCTCTCCCTCTCCCTCCCTCTGTCTCTTCTTTTTCCTCTCTCTCTCTCTCTTCTCTCTCTCTCTCTCTCTCTCTCTCCCCCTCTCTCTCTCTCTGTCTCATTCTCTCTCACCTCCATTCTCTTGTCCTCTCTCTTTTGCTCTCTCACTTTTTCATTCTCTCAGTATCTCTGTCTCTCTTCTCACTCCCCCCCCTCTCTCTCTCTTTCTCTCTCTCTCACTTCCATTCTCTTGTTTTCTCTCTTCTGCTCTCTATTCTCTCAGTCTCTCCTTCCTACTCTCTTTCTCTCTCTCTCTCTCACTTCCATTCTCTTGTCCTCTCTCTTTTGCTCTCTCACTTTCTCATTCTCTCCGTCTCTCCTTCCGACTCTCTTTATCACTCCCTCATTTGTGCTCACGTAGTCACAGTCCCATATATCTTGAAGTGCACCACAATGTCTTTCAAAAGTGAAGGGCTGATAATGCTAGGGTCACAGAGAGGGAGAGAATGAAAGAGAGAGAGAGAGAGAGAGAGAGAGAGAGAGAGAGAGAGAGAGAGAGAGAGATGGGGTGAGCAAGAGAGCGACAGAGAGAAAGAAAGAGAGAGAGAGAGAATCCTGCAGGCTCAACCTTAGCCTCATTCATCTTTGCGCTGTTTTCTAACAATGAGAGATGGAGGGCAGGAATCCAAACAAAGGGGCCAAAAGTTGGAGGTCTTCCTTCACTGCCCCCTCCAGCGCTGGCTCTCTCTGAGCAGGTCCCAGGGCCTCGGAGGTCAAAGGTCGCCAGGCAACAATAGCCTCTCCACTCCAGGGTCGCTTGTGGTCAAGCCAACAAAGGGGGGGAGAGGAGTTTGGGTCGGCCGAACTGAAAATGGTGGTGTTTAGGGGGATGAGGAGGGGGTGTGAAAGAGAGGAGAAAGAAAAAAAAAGAAAGACAAAAAGAAAAGAAAGAAAGAGGGGAAAAAAGGGGGGAAGCCCAACTGGTTATTTGTGGATTGGATGTCAACAGCAGCATCTAAAAGAAGAGGAGGAGGTGGCTTAGAAAACTGTGAAGTGAAGCCCCATGCTTAACTTTGAAGAAGAGGATGTCCTCACATCAAGGAGATCATGACAAATCAACTATTAATTTCTGCTCAATGAATAATAGTCCCGATGCCTCCCATAAGTGCTAATCTCTGGATCCTTGAAGTCTTTACTGTCATGAATCAGCCGACCATGAGGCCAATTCACACCAATTAAGCCTTCAAGGGCCAAGTGCTTAGAGTTTAGGGGCTACAATGGGGATTCAGACATAAACTGTGTAGATCAATATACATTATAATAAAAAGCCACATGAGTGTGTAATAACAATGATAATAATAGAGTAATAATATTAGTTGTAACACTGGGGGAATGCTTATAGAGATAGATAGAGATAGTTTATTTTATCCAGAATGAAATTAAGGTGTCCAGTAGCACTTACACACAGGTATGTGCCCCCCCCCCCACACACACACACACACACACTCACACATAAATAAATTATATACAGTAATTACCACAAGAATAAAAAGAACAATATCTTGATGAGTTCACACATATGTCTGTTTTACTGCAGTTACCTCTGTAATTGCACCTAATCTACAGTGTGCATGGGCCTATTATTTTATTTCCTGAAGTAAATGTCACCGTAATGAAGAGTGACTTTCTAGTTTTCTCTCATTCATTCACACCTCACATTATAGACTACTAGACCCATCAGCCCCTGCAGCGCTTGCTCTTCTCTTCTCTTCTCTTCTCTTCTCTTCTCTTCTCCTTTCTTTTCTTTTGGTCTTGTTCTTTCATGCCTCTGACAGCTAGAAAAGGCAGCCTTTGCATGGCAGGAGAATACTGAATGGATGAACAAAAGTTGCATATGACAAGAGATTTCACAGAATACACCCCCACACACACACACACACACATGCACACACACCGCTCAATTCTTTCTTCGCTCTAATGCTGGTTGTCATTCTCGCTAGTTGGTCTTTAATTAACATTTCTTTATCAATAGTATTTTTAAAAATCTTTCATTCAATCTTTCTTTATCAGTGGTGTGTTTATTCTATTTCCCGTTGTTCAATGTCTTTCGCAAGTCTGTTTCTTTTAGGTCTCATCTTTTCATTCTCTCCATATATTTTGTCAATCTGTAAACTAATTCCTTCCCTTCCCCCTCTCAATTCTCTTTCTGTCTTTCCCTTTCACTCTCTCTCTCTCTCTCTCTCTCTCTCTCTCTCCATCTCTCTCTCTCTCTCACTCACGCTCTCTCTGTTTCTCTCTTCATTCAAAGCCATTGATCATGCATGCAGAAATTTAGCACGCCCATAGCCCAGTCAGAATAGGCTCTGTCCTACATACTGTCCCACACCCCCACCACCACCACCACCACCACCCCCCTGTTCACCCACACCCATCCACTACCCCTTCAACAGTGCTCACAGACTCACTCACTCACTCACCCAATGCTGTGCAAAACCAGCACACGGACATCGCTTTTCACCATAAACACGCAAGCAGACACACACACACACACTCAACCACACACACACACACACACACACACACACACACGCACGCACACACGCACGCACACACGCACACACACACACACACACACACACACACATACTGTATGTGTGTATTAGACATAGGCTACACCATTAGTGAATTTCATCTATTCACAGGATAAGACTTATAGTCTATTCGGCTACAGGAAAGTTTTAATTGTTTCTGTACTTTTGTATCTCTCTCTCTCTCTCTCTCTCTCTCTCTCTCTCTCTCTCTCTCTCTCTGTGTCTCTCTGTGTGTGTGTGTGTGTTTTGTGACATTCTTTTGTCTCATTGGGTTTTTCTCTTTCCTTCTTCCTCACTCTTTCCTCCAGTTTATTTCACACACTGCAGCTGTCAAAATGTTTTTCTCTTTTCTAGAGATCAAAGCAGCCCAGAATGATTGCCAGACAGAGACGTTGAGACATATGTGTGTGCATATCACCCATAACATGTATCCTCTATCATTCACAGACTCGTTCAGTAGTTATGGGGAATACCTTTTCTGTTCCTTATTATTATTATTATTATTATTATTATTACAAGTTAAGCCTTCAACAGAATTAGATTTTAATATTACTAAGTTAGTAATAACACCTTACTTTGAGTCTAGTCTTTCAAACAGCACGACATATACATGTACAACAAATACAAATAGCCAAGGTAAAAAAAAATGCAATGTATGCAATATGCACGCAACAATATGAAATATGCTGATAGATGAGACAACTATACATTGCTGTGTATTTTTGAAAAAGCTTCAAATTGACATCTATGTTATTTATTTTTTTAAAAAGATGGAATATCAGCTGTGCCTCAGGGATGCACCCAGGGTGGGCTGTGGATTTAGGATGTTTCTAAGGGCCTGGCACAGTTAAGGGGGTTTCAGAGAACATTTCAATGTTTGGGGGAACCCAAATTATTTTCCGTCATATAGGGCCAAAATTCTAGTGCCCCATCTGTGTAGACTACACTTTATTTGAGAAGAACTTCTGTATGTGCATGTATGAACCTCTGTGTGTATGTGTATGAGCTCCATGCAAAGTCAATAACATCCATCCACAGACGTGTGCAACATGGGGTAACAGTCAGAATATTGCACGCATAATGACCCTCTCTGTTGGTTTACTTTGTTACTGACACACATTTTTGGACAATTCAATAAAGATTGATAAAGACTTGACACTTGCATGAGCAAAGACAAGGAGAAATTAATGACGAAATGTGCTAAAATAGACATTTAGAAATAAAAATTTATCTCTCTGTGTTTTGTGACATTCTTTTGTATCAATTTCTAGTGCCCTCCTATGAATGCCCTACTACTGTACCTATAAATAGCCTTAACTTTCATTCATAAACAAAGTAGCCTACAGTAGTCTATTGTAGGGTAGCCAGTTGTGTTACTTCTCACCCCACCTACCCCGGCACACAAACTTGTTATCTATTTATTAATGGAAAGACAAATGACCTAGTGCCAAACCGAGTAGAGTAAGGTAGAGTATTTACTTTACCCTATAGGGCTACATATTGGGTGCATTACGGATGTGTTCAGTCAAGTACAGTACTTAAGGCCCATTCATACTCAACGTGTGTCCTAACGTCTGAAATTCTGTCTCTTCATACCTCCGTACGTATTTTATGTTTGCAAGTGCTAAACCCCGCCCCCTCCCCATTATTCCTAATGAATTTCATCCGTTTCGTCCGTAATCGTAAGCTCCCCATTTTCGTGTCAAACTCCGGACGAAATTGACGTAAAGTACGTGTGAAACACTCCACACGTATCCGTATCCGTACTTTACGTGAGGTATGAATGGGGCTTTACACAGTGCATGCAGTAGGACTACATAAATACATTGATATGAATGGACTACTTTTTGAATGGCCACTGATAGAGCTGCCATGTCTGGTGCAGCCAGCTCCATTGATTATAGTTGAAGCTAATTGTTACGGCAGATAGTCTTTGACTTAATGCATCCAGGGTTGCTTCCCTGTTATACTGAAAGTGGCCATACTGCATGTGTAGATAAAAACCAGAGGTAGGCCTACAGTAAGTGATTGATGTACAGTTAGTCCAATGAACACTCGTCATGAACACTAATGTAGTCATATGAACACTCATCATTTAGGTAGACAGACAGACAGATAAACAGATGGATATATTTATACAGTACTGTAGTAGATAAATACTTTATTTATCTTGTGGGAAATCCAGGCATCATAACATTCATACACATGACATCCATTCTATAAAAATACAGATGTACAGTATGTCTTTTAGTGTACTAAATTGTCAAATGTGAAAAGGGTGCATGGTGTGGAATAAGGAAAAGAATCACATATGGTGGGAATGAGGAGAAATAAAATAATAATAATTTTATACACCATTGACAAAATACAAAATAACAACATCAATAACATGACATAAAATATCATGCATACTTCTCTGGATGTCAAGTCAAGTAGATTGTATTGTTATTTCAAACATATAGCCTGTACTCAGTAAAACAAATCATTTCACCAGAATCAATTGGTGCTATATTCAAGTAATGTTGAGATAATTTCACGCACCTACTGTACTTATGGACAGGTGGGTCAGAGAATGTCCACACAGTCACCAACGTGTTTTTTTCTTTCTTTTCAAATTTGGCTTTGATATTGGTCATCTGTAGCCTGGCGGATGCCAAACTAAAATCACGAGTGATATTTAGTCTGGAGACCACCTATTGCATCTCTCATAATGGAAGCATCGTTTACGATTGTCCAGAGCCGTTTATTGGGGGCTATGAATGTCTATCATGGCGTCTGTACATACCTCAGAGCCAATACCAGAGCCACCACGTGATATAAAATGGGGGCCGTACTAGTCCCTTTTTGTTCTGCGATTGGATACTGAAAGCTGGTGAGAAAAACGGCCATGGTCACCACGCTGCTTTGCAGAGTGAAATGAAATAAGCATGCAAAGGAGCATGGGAACTCCCAAGCTAGGTCATCTGACTGAATCATTGCTCATAATATAGGCTACTTTGTGATGTGAATAAACTGTTAATTCTGAAATTTGAGAGGTGTGTGTGTTTACTGTGGGGTAGTTAAGTGTGGACTAGTGGGGTAGTAAACTGTGTTTACTTGTGTTTAGCCACTCCACTACACAGGCCTTCAGAGACATAAACAAAAACAGTAGATAACATTCAATGAATGGATTAATCAGTGGAATATTTTCATGTCAGCTCATGTTGCTACATACCAAAACATTCCTTGAAATATATTCCTGGAGCATAGTTCCTGGATTCTGAACTTGGAAGGGGATGAAAAAGTCATTATTTCCTGAAATAGTTTCTGAGTTCCTGATACACTTCCTGCAGTGGTAGAGTGCATGATGTGGGCACATATTCTTAATAATTAGAATATTGTATGGTGCACTGCACACAAGACCAACAAGCTTGGGCTTGTTAACATGTAAGTAGGCCTATATGTATGCGTATGTGTAAGTAAGTGAGAAAGTTTGTGTGTGTGTGTGTGTGTGTGTGTGTGTGTGTGTGTGTGTGAGAGAGAGAGAGAGAGAGAGAGAGAGAGAGAGAGAGAGAGAGAGAGAGAGAGAGAGAGAGATTGCTCAGGTGACTGCCTGGACAGGGTTCAAAAGTGCTTATGAAAAGCTTGTAATCTGTTGTTTAGACGTTTAGGCAGTCACATGGGGATGTAGGAAGGAGTGTGTGTGTGTGTGTGTGTGTGTGTGTGTGTGTGTGTGTGTGAGAGAGAGAGAGAGAGAGAGAGAGAGAGAGAGAGAGAGAGAGAGAGAGAGAGGAGCTTCTGTGGGTAAGAGCAAGGCCATTGCCTTGGTCATAAGAATATGATATAGAGCACACATACATACAAACACATAAATAGGTATGTTTAAAGCGCTGTCCGTCATCAATTTGTTGAGGAAGTTGTTTTATAGAATGATATTTGACAGTGGCCCCTCTAAAACAATATTGTATAGGCCTACCTAATGAATGAAATAGCCCCAACATAATTAGCCCATACAAATAACACAATCACTGCCTTTTAAATAGACCAGGGCAGGCCTATAAGCACTTTAATTTTTCAACACTAAATATATTTCCTTATTTTACTGGATTAATAGAACAGGCTTATTCCCTTTTCCAAATTACAATTTAGAAGGTTTCATTAAAAAACCCACAAACGAAACAAGTTCCCAACTTACCACTCACACTATAGCCTTCAACAGCTAATGACATCCAAACCAAACTCGGCGTCACTTTGCAACATGAGCTACTGGAACGGAAACCACGCTATGGCCACTGACGGCAGTACAGTCAAAGACATCCTCTGCCTAATCACACCGACTCTGTGACTGAACAGCTGAGATTACATCCGAGGTGTCGACTGTAACAGTTCTATCTTTAAATCATAAGTGGAGCTATGCATTAACTGGCATTCCAATGATGCTGATCTCTGTCCTCTCGACCAATGTCACAGCAAAGGTCTGGGATTGACCTTGGTCAGCATCTCACAGAAAGTGGTTGTCCCAAGGGATGGTGATGATGGCGATGCGCCTCACACATTGCGAGCAAATTCGGTGGGTTTGTTTGTCGTCTCTTCCTGTCTCTTTACGAACCGATGGAGGCTGAGACAGACAGGGTGCGTGAGGCAGCCTCTACGCATGCAGGACTCCAGCGTGAGCGCTACTGTACGGTTAACATGAAAGAGGCGGGGAGGGGTCGGAGAGAGAGGGGGGAGGAGGGAGATTCGCGGGGAGTACGGCAAAAAGAGGGGCAGAGGCGGAGTCTCGGCTCTGGAGTGTGTGTGTAAACCACGCTCGTCCCTCCTCCTCTAGACAGGCCGCCCCCCTCCCCCACCCCCCTCGGCCACCCGCCCCTGAGTCTGCAACTCCCCGCTCCCTCGCACCTCACAGTCGGGAACAGAGGTACGGAATGGACACGGAAGGGAGCCAAAGCAGCTTGTCCTCTGCGGACTCACCGCACGACCCTTGGTAAATCTCCCTATTCGTTTTACCTGCTTCGGGGCTCGGCCTGCTCCCTCCGAAAGATCACCCCGGAGTTAGTGGGGAGACCACCGGAGCGCGGAGACAAAAGACAAACGTGCTCGTTCTGTTGTGCTCTTTCAATGTGGTGCACTGGACCGTGTTTCTCTGCCGCTCACCCATGCAGGACCTCTAGTGTTTTTTGTTGTTTCTCATTGGAAAGGCGATGGTCGCAGTTTATATTAACTTTTCTATTTTGTGAGGATATGCAGGCCTATGTGTCGGTAATACCGAGCAGTCCCAAGCCAACATTCTTATCCTAACATGGCCGAATGTCTTTACTTTATTCATTTGGATGTTTGTGTATTGAATGTTGTGTTTAATTTCCTCTTCGCTGTTTAGATGGAATATTGATATGTGTTTTCACGTGCCGTACTTTTGCTCTGCTCTTTCCAGCAAAATGTTCATCGGGGGTCTCAGCTGGCAGACAACACAAGGTGAGATGTCCTGCTTGATACTTCATAAAGTCCCTTAATACAAATAGCCCACAATGTCGAGTGTAATCATCCTTTGCTGGTCAGCAGTCTGTCGTACACTTTCGATCGGCGTGTAGAAATGCTTTTGTCCTGTTCTTGGGGGAATGCGAAAAGCCCTCAAAGTTCGTAAAAAGAAAGTAAATAGTTGGTTCTGTACTGGCGAAATCAAAGCATTCATTCAACACGGATCAGCGTGCGGATTTACGTGAGGGCTAGAGCGCTATGACTGGGGGTTGTGGGGATTAACAGCGAATGCATTTAACATTCCTCATTAAGATGAATATTAAATTGTTTGCCATATCTTACAAGAACTGAGAATGTTTACGGACTAAAGTTGAAACACATTGATGCATACATGAGGCAAGGGGCTTATGGCGGTCTGTCCGTGTTGTTCCTTTATATGCGTACGACAGGGTATTGTTGTTGGCTCCTCTGAATCTTACGGTAAACCACATGTTCTGATACTGTACACGGTTCCTTTTCATATTGGGCTATATGTGCGTATACCTGACCTTCTATTGCTGTGTTTTACATTGCTTTGGAGCACATTTCAATCTTATGCTCGAAGCCCATGCCTCATGTAGGTTTATGTAGGATTCAGACTGAATGGAATATTTTAAAACATTTGAATGAGTGGCGTTACGGGAAGCAAAATACAATTGGTCTACTTAGGACTACATCCCCCTCTGGTTCGTTGTGGAATCTGTCTCATGAAATAGATTAATATAGGCCTATGAATTACACTCATGCTGTTTATCTTTCTCCACAGAGGGACTGAAGGAATACTTTTGTAAATTTGGAGAGGTGAAGGAGTGTATGGTGATGCGGGATCCGGTTACGAAGAGATCGAGGTGAGGGAGGCGTGCGCTCATCGGTGCCCTATCACAGGAGCGCTCTCAGCACACCACTGCCATTTGTTTATTTATTTTTCTTAACTCGGTTTTACAGTCCCAACGAGAGTCCATACTATGTGCTAATACTCTGCTGTACTTCTTTCCTTTAGGGGATTCGGTTTTGTCACATATGTTGACCAAACTGGTGTGGATAAAGTTTTGGCGCAGAACAGACATGAACTGGACTCGAAAACAGTAAGTGACTGTGTTTTCTTTTTGACCTTTTTCGACCGACCCTTTATCCTTTTCATTATGACACGGGAAACCGAATAGTCTTATTTCAGTCTGAATGGAACTATCCATTATCTCTCCATTGCCTACGGCACGCAGATGGCCACTGGTCTTTGTCACTCTGTCCAGGGCAGAACTTTGTAGATTGTCAAAGGCCCGAGTCTCGTAATCATGAGAAGTGTCAGGCGGAAATATCACGCGTAAATATTGCTTGACAGCCTTTCCATTTGTCAGGAGCGGTTATTTCCTCGGAAAGTATGAGGAGATTTGAGGGATCAACCACTGTGCCCCATTTTCTCTCGCGCCCCTTTGCTCCCCGCCCACCGAGAAGTGGTCAGGCGCGCGCAACATGAAAGCGTTCTTTCTTGCTGTTCATCGCTATGGTAACCTGGAGACCGAGGCAGGACTTGCTCTCACTTTAGAAAAACTTCACTCATTATTAGGTTGGGCTGTAAAACTTTTGGAAGCGACATTAAACGATGACAGAGAAACGAGAAAAAAAAGCAAAACCAGACGTTATTAGTTTTGTTTCAGAAAAGGGTTCCCAAATTGAGATACATACACCTTCATTTGGCCTTTTGAATAATTCCCAGGTAGCCTTAACTTCATCCCAGGCAAACCCTACTCCCCTCACAGGTGGGGGTGGGGAATGTTTTCACCGATTTGCTCCCAGTAGGCCATAACTCTGAGCAAGCACCTCTGTGCCTCTATGCTCTCTTGAACACTCTGTACTCTACAGACTTTGCCATACTGTCACTACCATCTCAGTAACTGACAATTATGTGGCCTAGAGCAGGACTTTTTGCTACCATTGATAGCAGGCCTAATGGCTCTATTTGAATAAGCATGAAGACTGTGCCAGAGATCACATGTGGGACTGTGTGGAGCAGCCTATTCATGGGCCATTGTCAGTGATAAATGTGGGTGTGTCAACACAGACAAAACAGACAGATCCTTGCCACAAGGAGAGGAGGGCTGTTCCCCACAATAGCCCAGAGGGGATAGGAAAAGGAGGAAGAAAGAGAACAGTCAGTGTTGTTTGTGTGTTTGTTTATTTTCTTTGGAAGTACAAGAGAGCGCCCTATTTCCTGAACTTCCACATCATTTCAGTAGCCTATGAGAAACTTTAATCTGCTGTTTAGCCATTGAAAGGGGACTCAGATGTGTGGTCTTAACATATTTATTTAAGTCTCAGCAACAGTAGAAGGCAGAGAGCCTTTTTTCAGATCAGTTGCCATCAGAGAATCGGCACGGCAACCGTCAGTCACAGGGGGCACCTTTGTGATTTTGTTGCCATGTGCATCTAGCATCTCCATAACAACTTCCTCAGTCATCCGAAGTGCACAGAGCACAGAACGCCCTGCTCGGCACACTCTCCAAACAGGGAAAGCTCTGTGTCTCTAAAAGGTGACTGAGTGCTGTGGTTATTTTACTGGTCATGACCACACCGCGATAGGTAGGCCTACCCCAGGCACATGCCATGGCAAACAGTGATTACTTCATTCCGTGTGGCAGCCATTTTTGTGAAGGCTGTTATGACAAGTGTTTTTACCCTAGCAAAAAAAAAAAAAAAAAAAAGGAAAAAAAATATATACATATACTGTATATAAAGTGTTTCCTTGGCAAAGCTTTTCTAGTTATTAAGTTCAAAAGTGAACATCTATTGTGCTGTTATTGTACTGATATAACACATGTTCTACTGTGTTGTACTGATATAGCACATGTAAGATCTTACTTAGTGTTACCTTTTTTTTGTTTACGTGTGTGCCCCACTTCGGGTATCATCATCATGCAGTAACCAGTCATTGCTGCTGCGATGGGCGTAACATGGACGTGCTGAGTCGTCATCATGGCAGCTGCATTGTGGTGCTGAGTAGGGACGTTTACTCTGTTTGCATTTCTCTACTGTAGATATGAATCCCATTTCAGCATGTCTGTTTGTCCTCAAGAACGCTACCCTTTTGATACACTAGAAGCCTTTGAATGTGGAAGACCTTTGAATGTGTGTGTGTGTGTGTGTGTGTGTGTGTGTGTGTGTGTGTGTGTGGTTGAGGTGCGAAGGCTAATCTTTGTGCTAATGGTTGCTTGTTGTATTTGAATGGCCATTCGCATACATGTTTGAGAATGAAGTACCTCTGTTGTGTAAATGGCTGACAGTGTGGGGTATTGGGAGACGCAAGTGGTGCAGAATTTGTGGAGGGGGTAGCGTGTGTGTGTGTGTGTGTGTGTGTGTGTGTGTGTGTGTGTGTGTGTGATGGTGGTGGTTATGGGTCACCCCAGGTTATGTTGTGATTGGTTGGGCTAGAGAGAAAAGTTGGAACCCAATT
Organism: Sardinella longiceps; assembly: GCA_027497455.2. Taxonomy (NCBI): domain Eukaryota; kingdom Metazoa; phylum Chordata; class Actinopteri; order Clupeiformes; family Clupeidae; genus Sardinella; species Sardinella longiceps. The sequence goes on along the minus strand of JAODXP020000008.1, from coordinate 24,139,049 downwards.
TGATAGATAAGATTGTTTTGTCAAGGTTCCCTGCTGTCCCACTGATTCTGTTTGGCATGCTGTAGTGAAATACACTTCAATGTTTAAGACAAAATGGCCTTCTCAGACCATCCGTCTGGGCAATTGCTCTTCGCCAGTGATAAATTCATTTTTTTATAGGAATATTTGGCAAGCGATAGAGGCTCTCTCTTTCTCTTTCTCTTTCTCCCTTTGCCATCACTGCCACTCCACCCCTCCCGATATGCTCCTCTGTCTTACCCTTTCACCCCCTCTGTTTTTTCCCTCCCTCCCTCCCTCCCTCTCTCCATCCCTCTCTCCAGTCAGGAATGGCCATTGTTTGACCTGTGTGAGATGGGGATGAGAAGACGAGTGAGATTCCTCTTTGGAAACAGAAAGAATGTGCCATGCTGGGTCTGTTTTTTTTACGCTCTCAACCCACGGTGGGAGTGAGAGGCACAGAGTGAGAAAGGAGAAGAAAAAAAGTGAAAGAAAAAGAGAGAGAGAGAGTTAAGGGGGGGGGTGTAGAGACACAGAGAGAGAGAGAGAGAGTGAGACAGAGACACAGAGAGAGAGAGAGAGAGAGAGACACTCAGCTAGCTTGGGAAATGGGGGACATTTTGTGGAATCCCACATTACAAAAATGCAAAAAAAAAAAAAAAAAAATGGTGACAAACAAGTCAGGGCTGCTGGCGGCTCTAATTTCCTTGACGTTTGCTTAAAACACAAATAAATGGGTAGTGAGGCTCAGCGAGTGTGTTGTGTTGTGTGGTGTTGTATGGTGTGGTGTGGCGGTCCTCCCCTCAGCTCCTGAAGGCAGGCAGGCAGACACAGGCAGGGATTCTGTGAAGGCCGGCCTGTTGTGAATGGAGGACTTCTCCAGGGGTTGCAGCTCTGTTTGTGTGTTTTGGAGAGGCGGAGAGGGAACTGAGAGAGGGTTATGAGTGCCCTGGCTGCCCGTGGATGTAATGAAATGTGAAAGGGGCCGGGATCATGTGATGGCCGACTTGGGGCCCCCTCACGCCGAAGGCCGGACATTACAGGACAGCTGTGAGAAGTGTGTGTGTGTGTGTGTACGTGTGTGTGTATGTGTGTGTGTGTGTTGGAGAGGGGGCTCGAGTGGGTTTTGGGCCCATGTGGGGGGACAAACCACATGCATAAATAAGACTAGTCTTAAATGTCAATCCTTTAGTACTTTACGAGGTTCCGGACTTGTCCTTGTCAGACTTGGTCATTTTAGATCTTGCTAACTTTGTGCTGCTTTTCTTAAATAAGTGGTCTGCAACATCATCACATACGCAACAACATTTTAAAGGTGAAATCCAGTGTAAATCAGTAGTCAATTGCCCTGTTGGTTAAGATCACTGAGAACTGTCGACAGGAGAAAGAAAAACTAGGAAATTTGAATTGAATTATTGAATTAATTAAAATTTGAAGCAAATTTGCAGCTAACACTAGCTGAATGGGGCACAGAAACTTGATTTCAGGTTAATCTTCCTATGCCCCATACAGTTAACACTAGCAGGCTGTTCACTATTGGCTCTATCTTGTATCAAACGGTCTATTTTTTTTCTCCAATAAACAGCACTTTGCTCTCTGGAACTACCGTACAGGGCTATGGATTGATTTACCCTGTATTTCTCCTTTAACGCTACTGTTGTCTGGAAATGGTCTTTCTCTTGTAGACCCACCATCAAAAAAGGGTGACTTTGTCAGCCTACTCATGCTAAACTCCAGCCTTAGGCCAGAACTGGTGGAACATCACCCACATAGTCCTTTAAACATCACTTTACAAAAATCTGAGCACGATGTTCACGATGTGCTGAATCCGTAGGCATATACTGTATTTGCAAAAAAGAAAAGAAAAAGAAAAAAAAGCCATCTTTGTTCCCTTGCGTGCCCTTAAAATGACATTATTACAGCAAGGCAAGAGACACTTTGTGTAAAAAAAATAAAATAAAGTGTAGGCCTACCACCTTGCGAAAATAGGTGTGTGCTTGATGAAGAGATGCACCTGGTGTGGTCCAAGGTGCTGTGATTAGTGCTGAATACTGTATGTTTGGCCGGACGGACGGCCGGCCGGCGGTGGAGGAGGAGGAAACATATTGTGCAAGGTTACTGCTGCATTGCTGGGTTAGTAGTCAGCTATCTGATTCCATCGAGATTAGTTCCCGTGTGCTGACGACAGGAGAAGATGATGGGGGCAGGGAGAGACGGAGAGGGAGAGAGAGAGAGAGAGAGAGAGAGAGAGAGAGAGAGAGAGAGAGAGAGAGGGATAGAGAGAGAGAGGGGAGGGAAAGCTGGAGATCCCTTTGCCCAGTAATTAGTTGGGATCTCAAATGCAAGTAATCGGATTTTCGGAAACAAACTGGATTGTGCTTCCGAGGTATAGCTGGCGCTAAAGCTTCTTCTGCCAGGATCGTGTGCTTGTGCTCGCCGGTGTGTGTGCTTACCTGTCCTCGTCTTGACCACAAACACACACTCTCTTCAGTGAGTGCACACACAAACACACACCCATTCTCTCTCTCTCTCTCTCTCTCTCTCTCTCTCTCTCTCTCTCTCTCTCTCTCTCTCACACACACACACACACACACACACACACACACACACACACACATGCCCCCCCCCCCCCTCCACAGCCACCACGCACACAAACACCTTTGTCCTTTGCTGGTATGGGGGTGGGGTGTTGTCCCTCATTAGTGAGCTAGTGAGCATCGTTAACTAATTGCTTTGCCGTTGCTCATCCAAGCAGATTGACCTTGATGGCCGACTCCCATGTTGGTTTAGTTCGCCCCAACACTGAGCAGCACCCTGCTGTACCTCACCTCAGCCTAGGCTCCCTTTTCCGAGCAGAGCAGTGTGTGAGTGTGTGTGTGTGTGTGTGTGTGTGTGTGTGTGTGTGTGTGTGTGTGTGTGAGCAGAGTCCCATTGTATGGAGCCCC
>JAODXP020000008.1:24121107-24126107 GCA_027497455.2 Sardinella longiceps | reverse complement strand
TCTCTCTCTCTCTCGCCATTCCAAAAGTTTATTTAAATTCCTTTTTGCCCCCCCCCCCTCACCACCACTCAGCATCTCTCACTCTCTTTATCCTCCCCACCCCACACAAACTCACACACACACACACACACACACACACACACACACACACACACACACACACACACACACACACACACACACACTTAGAGTCCCCAGTTCTATTGAGGCCTGAAGAGAGGGGGGTAAATTCTTCTAATTGAAATTCTTTAGAGGGTCACCATGGGAATTGTAAACTTTGTTCGGAGGGGAAGAGAGAGAGAGTGAGAGAGGGACAGAGAGGGGGTTGGATAGGGAGAGAGGGAGAGAGAGAGAGAGAGGGGGGGGTGAGGAAAAGGGGGGTAGAAACGGGACGCAGAGTTTGTGAAAAGATTACCCCCCTCTCCTCCTCCTCCTCCTCTCCTCTCTTCTCTTCTCCTCCTCTAATAATGAGAGAGTGGGTATCAACCCTTTCCCAAAAAACTCGGAGCAGAGCGACATTCAACACTGTTTAGCTTCTCCGTGAAAAGAAAGCTTGTTCCTACCTTTCTCCCCTGCACCCTTTCCTCCCCCCTCCCCCTCTCTTCTCTCCCTCTCTCTCTCTCTCTCTCTCTCTCTCTCTCTCTCTTTTGCTCTCTTCCTCTTTATCTCTTTGGCTCTTCCTTTCTCCTCTTCTCCTTTGTCACCTGTCACCCCTCCCCTCCTCCCTCTCCTCCCTCCCTCCCTCGTTCTCCTCTCTCTCTCTCTCTCTCTCTCTCTCTCTCTCTCTCTGTCTCTGCCCATCTGTCTGTCCCCTCCTCTGTCCTGGCGGGGAGACAATGCGACCTCATGCTGTGTAATGGTGTGCAGTAGTGCTACAGTGGCCGGCCCCACATCTCATCTCATCTCTCTCTCTCTCTCTCTCTCTCTCTCTCTCTCTCTCTCTCTCTCTCTCTCTCTCTCTCTCTCTCTCTCTCTCTCTCTCTCTCTCTGTGCCCCTCTGCAGGTCGATGACGCCATGCTCATGTTCGACAAAACCACCAACAGACACAGAGGTAAGTGCATGTGACTGTTTATAAAAGTGTCCCTGGCAAACACACACACACACATACACGTAAACACACACACACACACACACACACACACACTCATGCTATGCGCTTCTTGCGCTGGGATCAGGCGCTCAGATTTGTTTTAATATGTAATGTACACCAGCTGGGATGACCTTTAGATTCTTTATAGGGCTCCTCTCCTCTCCTCTCCTCTCCTCTCCCCTCCCCTCTCCTATCTACTTTTCTTCTCTCTCTTCCTCACCCTCTGCTTTTCTTTTCTCTTCTCCCCTCTTCACACCTTCTATCTCCTCCTATCTTCTTTTATACACCCCCCCCCCCCCACTCTCTCTCCTGTTACCCCCTTTAGGTTGTCCTTTCCTGTCCCTTGTTTCTCTTTGCACCTCTTATTGTTTGTTCTTCTCTCTCTCTCTCTCAATCTCTCTCAATCTCTCTCTCTCTCTCTCTCTCTCTCTCTCTCTCTCTCTCTCTCTCTCACACACACACACACACACACACACACACACTCTCTCTCTCTCTCTCTCTCTCTCTCTCTCTCTCTCTCTCTCTCTTTTTTTCTTTATGCTCCCTCTCTCCTCTTCTCCTCTCCTCCTCCTCTCTTCCTCTGTTTCTGGGAGAATGCCTGAGCTCTCTCTTTCTCTCTCTCTCTCTCTCTCTCTCTCTCTCTCTCTCTCTCTCTCTGCTCCCTCTCTCCTCTCCTCTCTTGTCTCTGTCTCTGTGAGAGTGGCCTGAGCTATGTTAAGGGGGGAGGCTGTGCTGGGCTAATCAGGTGGCTGCTTAATCAGGTCTCAAGCTAAAACCATCCATAAGCTCCATGAGATTGACAGAGAAAGCATGCCAGGCAGGATCAGGCTTCCCCCTTCTTTTTTTCCCTTGGAGTCAGGGGATAGGGCCAGGCATCAGGTGAGAGGGAGGGGCTTAAGCTATTGGGGAGGGGCTTAAATCAGGTGAAGACCCAGGTAATAGGACTGGGGACTGGAGGATAGAGGGGGGAGGGAGGGCAGGTAGGTAGGTAGACGCTGAGCTCAGGTGAGTGAAGATAGATCAGATTAAATTGGATTGGGATTGGGAATATATGTTAAGGCTGTGGTTTATTGAGGACTGGGAGGGGCTAGTGAGGGTCATGGTCAGAGAGTGGGTGTGGCCTGAGAGAGAGAGAGAGAGAGAGAGAGAGAGAGACACAGGAGAGGGCAGTGGTGGAATATATACATGGGAAGGGGGGAGGTGTCCGAGGCCGATGGATGTGAAGGGTCAGCGAAGAAGAACAGCTGGGAAGAGGCGATCCATTGGCCGAAGAGGAAAATTAGATTAGCGGAGGCTAAAGAAAACAGGAGGGACTAAGGGATTGAACTGCTCTTAGGGGAGGGGAGGGCAGGGGAGGGAAGGGCAGGGGGTTCTCATGGTCACTTCACTCAGTCACAGAGAAGGTATAGACTCACGGTTTAGTCCTTCCACTGACCTCACTTAAGCTGATGATGCACAAAGGCACTCCTTTGAGCAGTGTTGCTGGGGTGTGTTCCTGAGTGTCAGGTTAGGTGGGGTTGGGCTGTCGTAGGTTGACACGTTCCCATTGATACTGGGTCATGTTTTTTTTTTTTTTTTTTTTCATGATTCTAGGGTAAATTGCCAAGATTATCTAATCAGGATACATGAAACTGGTCATGTTGTTGTCCGGTAATATTACCCGAGAGGTTGCAACATGTATCACCACCTGTGTTTTTGAGTCCAGGGGGTTAGTCCAAGAAGGTGGTTAAGTGATCATCTTGGCTTGATATATGTAGAAAACATGTGTGCTAATAGAGAAGTCTGATGACTTTCTTTTAATGAATGAATGAGAATGAGGACTTCACATGATTCTATGACCATGTGTACCACTACCTCTGGCTTAAGTTAGGATTATATTTCAACCGCCATAACCATCTTCTTAGAATACCCCCCCGCCTTGAAGCCATGCTTTGATATTTCAATCCCAGACCATCAGAAGACATACCTCCACAGCCTAAAGTTAATGTCATGATAGCATTATACACTTTTGTCTGAAAAGTACCAAAAAAATAAAAATCTGATTATGTGTTTGTTTGTTTGTTTGTTTGTTTGTGTGCTTATAGGCTTTGGGTTTGTCACTTTTGAAAATGAAGACGTGGTGGAGAAGGTCTGTGAGATCCACTTCCATGAGATCAACAACAAAATGGTATGTTTACCCCACTGCCGTATCCGTGTGTCGTGATCAGTGGCCTCCATTCACACACACACACACACACACTTGCACACTTTAGAACACAAATTTAGGAGCATTGCATACTGTGTCTGGGGGGGGGGGGGTGTCAAGGAATGTGTTAAAGGAAAAATATGGTTTTGCCAATCAATAGTCCTGTGGTCCGAGGTCAAAGTCCTGCCAATAGGAAAAGAACCATAAAGTTTGAAACAATATAGACTGAATTGGCAGCTAAAGTAAACTGAATGAGATTTTATTATGCTTCATTCAGTTAGTGTAAGCTGACATTTTGCTAAATAGTCTGTTGTATTATTCCTACCTTGGTGATCTCGAACCACAAGGCTATGGGTTGATTCACATTGGATTGCTTATTTAAGCAAATAGTTTAAAAAATTGTGTTTGTTTGATGCTTTGGATGTTTTGTCATTGAAGGATCTCACTGCCATAGTTCTTGGTTTTCTTAGTTCTTTAGTTTTGGTGCTGAGTTATCATTTCTTCTAACTCGGTGATGTGGTACTGTGGTTCATCCAGGTGGAGTGTAAGAAGGCCCAGCCAAAGGAAGTGATGTCACCAACGGGTTCGGCTCGAGGGCGCTCCCGGGTCATGCCTTACGGCATGGATGCCTTCATGTTGGGCATCGGTATGCTGGGTAAGATGGCACCAATGTCTTTTTCTGAGACACAGAAATATAATTAGAATGCAGAATGCCGTTAGATTCAAATCAACATCTACATTTTATGTCTATGATTTTAACGACCACTGAGGTAGTGTAATAGATCTCAGGGCAAATCACATTCTCCATGGCATAGTAGTCCATGCATGGCACTCAAACTATGATAAGACTGAAGCAGTTGGGCCACCATGTGGTTTTACTGTAGTAGGAGAACCAGCGCCCTCTAATGGCAGTTGGAGGAAATACCTCCCTCTTGTCTGTCTTGCTGTCTCTGAGGGCCTTCTTCACGTGCTTTCTTCCTGGCAGGAGGTCTGAGTGGTATGCAGCTCCTTAGTGGACAACCTATGGATCACCACATGGCCACTGCCTGTGTGTGTGTGTGTGTACACGCATGGTTTTGATTACGAGCTTGGGCTAAACACACACGAGCGAGGGAGAGGGCAAAAGCCTCCCGCGCCCAAAGTATTTGCCTAGAGACCCATGCTGCCATTTGCATAGGCACAATTATAAAAAAGAAAGCCAAGTGATTGTGCCCTTTGACATTGCCAGTCAGTGCTTAGTATACACTGTTCCTACGTTAAAGCACAAACAGAAGAGACTTTTTGACTCTATGTAAATGCACAAAGACCAGTGAGAGTGACTTATGTTTGTGTTTATTTATTTCAGAAGGGACAATGTATTACATTAATTGACATGCCTATTTATACTACAGGCCCTGTAAATCCACCAGATTTAGCCAAAGGCTAGTTTTCATCTGTTGTTTCTAGACCAGTGGTTCTCAAAGTGTGGTCCGGGGACCACTGGTGGTCCGCGAGCAAGCTCAAGTGGTCCGCGAGTGGATTACCATAAAAATAATGTGAATTTAGTCTGTGTCATTATTTAAAGGCCAAATATTAGTAGTTCACTGAATATAAGAGACAGACCTGTAATTCACTGTTTATTAAAGCATTTGAAGTGCCTACTCTATAAATGACTTGGTTAAAGGGTAGCAGAATATGACTTGGCGAGAGCAGGTGGTCCCTGAAAAACATTTTTTGGGCAAAGT
>JAODXP020000008.1:24103607-24116107 GCA_027497455.2 Sardinella longiceps | reverse complement strand
CCCTCTTCGGTGAACTCCCCTGAGAGAGGTTGAGAGGTGGTATCCACCATCGTAGTTTGACGTGTTCCTTTCGAACAAACTCTGCTGAGTTATGCACATGTTAAAATTTTTAAAAAGTGGGATTGCATGAAATTTGGCGACGGCTGTACTTGTAATGACATATGATATACTGTCCGGATCAGCCCCTGCACGAGTCAATTGGATTGTGGGATTTGGAATGAGGTCAAAGGTCATTGTGGACCTCCAGTGTTGTCATGGCTTTGGTCAAAGCTGGGTTGGTTTGAGGGTTTCCGGGGTGGGAGTGGGTGGGTTGCGGTCTTAATACTTGCTTTTTTCTGGGAAATATATATATATATATTTTTTGCGCAATTTGTCTTCTATTGTAAATTTCTTTGTCTGGTTTTTCCTTTCCTTCCCCGTTGCAATAACGGTGATTTTTTTACTGTGTTTTTAAAGAAAAAAAAAAAATGAAGGACACATTTTCAAAGCAATGGATCCTGGGAGCCGTTATATCATGGTTCTAATCTGGTCTACCTGTCCTTTGTGGATTGTGTGTTTGCAAGATGCGGAGAACAAGTGTGTGTGTGGTGTGTGTTTGTGCATGCGTGCTTGTGTGTATTTGAGTGTGTGTGTGTGTGTGCGTGTGTGTGTGCGTTTGCGTGTGCGTGTGTGTGTGTGCGTGTGTGTATGCTGAACAAAGTATGCTGAAGTAAGGCTTTTACACAGGTGGTTTACATGCATTTCAACTGCCTTCTTTTGGTACTGAAACACTTGTCTCTGTCAGTGTTGTGGAGAAGTGTATTTAGATCAGAGCTCAGGGGGGGAGCTTCTGAACAGGGAATAAATTCACAAGCAACCCTCACATCAGTCAAAACTTCCCCTTTTGAAATGCTGTCCGGAAAAAAATCCGGAAGTTTTCCCTTCCTATCTTAAAACCTCTCATTTCAACCAGTAACATCAAACATTTAAACTCAAGGGGGATTTCTACCATACACACAAGTGACAGGCTAAACTCTCTAAATAGTCGTTCAGTGCTAACATACAGCTCAATTAATTTTAGTTTTCCGCTACTCTGCAATATTTTGCTCCTCAGCACCTGCCCCCTTCATGCTGAGATCACCCTCTTGAAACACTCTCTCCCTAACTGACAGAAACGCCCCACAAAACTACTGTCTGACTCACACTGTAACTATTTAACCAGCAAAAAAAGCAATAAGTTATTTTTATCTTAATTAATAAGAATTATGCTATTAATGATGGTATGAATATCAATGACAATTACGTGGCATTAAGACTTATTTTCACAAAAGAAAAAGAAGCTCTATTTTTTCTGACCCATTTTTATCCCCTTTTCTTATAATAATAATAATAATAATGATCCAGTGATTTTTGTTTTAAAACATTCATTTCCTGTTTCCTGTTTGTGTTGATGATGATTTGTATGGGGGTTGGTCACATGGGGGAGGGGTTATGATGTAAGGAGTTGTAACTGGAAACCTTTGTTGTGGATGTGACCCTGTTATGGTGTGTGTGTGTGTGTGTGTGTGTGTGTGTGTGTCGGGGGGCATGGGTGTGTGTGTGTGTGGGGGTGGGTGGGGGGGCAATGAGGCGCTAGGTGAATCTGGATGAATCTGTTTGAAAGTTTCTCAGCTCTTAGACGGACAATGGTCTCTGCCAACACTGTAACTTAAACACTCTGCTGACTGCCCCCCCCCCTCCCCTTTTGTTTATTATTATGTATTTTTGTTTGTTTTTATCTCCTCTGGAAATTTCAAATTTAAAATTCCTAATAAATTATTTTAAACATTCCACTGAGGTCTGTTGTTGTGAACATATTTCTGTTACCGCATAAGAAAAAAAACAAACAAAAAAAACAACATAAACACATCAAGTAAATAAATTAACATACTCCTCATCTAACACTGTGGTTGCAGAAATGGAAAAAAACATTGAATCATTCAGAACAAACAAGGAAAAGGGGTTTGCGGTTTCCACGGCATTGAGCGGAAGCTATTACATGGAATGAGGCGCTCTGCTAATCTCTGTAGTGAATTATTGATGGCCCTCGTTTGGTCTGGTTTATCAGTCAGGTTTATCTGTGCCCAAATGGCGTTCAGTGTCAAACGGGAGAATCTGGTATTACAAACATCCACTTGACATGACATGGGTCGCCTAAGGCCTTTTGCGTGTCTTTTAACACTTTTTAATCTACTTACAACCTCTCCGAACTCAGAAATGGTTATGGTTATGGGATTTTGGCAGAACACTATCTTCCAAAATGACTTACAATATTGGCACTGTTGGATTATGTAGAAAAAAAACAAAAAAAAACTTTATATGCAAAACATGACATCATGAAATAGGAGACAGCTTGTAAAGTGCTGAGTCATGCTAGGCAATCATTTTGATGAGTCACACAACTGTAGAAAAGGAAATGACATACAGTCTAGAATAATTTTTCATTATTCCAGAGATGAATTGCAATTTAAGGTGACTAATCATGATTGATAATGGCAAAATTATTGATCAATCAGATTATTCCTTTAATTGTTTGAAAGCACTAATGAAAACTTATAACTTAATATAATATAACTTAATAACTTATTATAACTTACACTATATAATATACTTAACATGGTTATTATATAGTGCTAACGATTTTTTTTTATATATATATATAAAATCATATTTCATACACTCATACATTCATCATACACACAGAGGTCACACACACACCTAGAGCTCAGTGGTGTGCCAACTCACCTCGAGGCTTCTGTGGTCTGGGCTGGCCGTGCCAATCCTGTCATACGTTTCATGTCCCAGCCATTCTCACCCGACACCCACCCAGGCCCAACCCCTGCTACCCACATGCCTGGAATATGAATCTTCATGTGGTATGACCTGTTGGCACAGATGATCTGGCCTCAGAATTGCACTTAGCAATCAGGCGCCCACATCAAAAGGAAAGCACTCATGCACACACACACACACACACACACACACACACACACACACACACACACACCGAACCACGACGCTTAGACACACATACACCTAAACATGGCACTTACACACACAAATACACACACACATATACCTAAATATGGCACTTACACACACACACACGCGACACTTTCACTTTCACAAACACATACGCATACTTGTACACATGCACACCCACACCCACACTCACACAAACTCTCCTTGAGTGAATTGAAAAATAAAAAACAAACAAACAAAAAAAAAAAAGGTGTAGTAATTAGAAGAAGAGAAAAGAACAAGCCACTCATCATGTCCAGGTAAAATGTTTAGTTCACTTGGAATATACAGTATACAGTAAATCTAGTTGACACCAAGTGGAAATTAACATGTTTTGCTATAACCTTATACAAAGCATCTTTCCATTGATTCTTGCGAGGCTAATATTATCTGTACATTGTCCGTGTTAAAACAAATTAATTTATTGAATTAATTCATTCAGGGTCATTTTAGTTTAGTTATTTAAATCAGTGACGGCAATACTGAAATGCTCTGTAAAGTTATTGACATAATCTACCATAGAATAGCCAGGGGCATGGTAGTACAGTCTATGTAATTATTCTGTCATGGGAGCATGCATACATTACTTATTACATTACTAATTGATTTTGCAAAATTTCTTCCGCTATAAGGTTAAAACAGGGGGGCAATTAATATGGTGTTTATATGTTTGTTTGTTTTTTTTTTACTTGCATAAAACACTGACCTGCGGCTTATACACAATGCGGCTTATATGCGGGAAATTACTGTATTCATTATGATCATAAATGAGTTTAATTTGTACATGCCCTTAAAACAGCAAATAAAAACAGCTGCTTATAACTACTGTATTAACAACAGTGATACTCAGATCCCAACAGAAATCTATTTCATAATGAAACTCAAGACATCTTCCGTGTCGTGTTTATGACTTGGCAATGGACGATACAGCATACCTATTCCAAGAGTGACTGTGATTCATTTAACAGCAGTACATGAACACTGTTTGAAAAAGACAAGAGACATAAAAATCCATTTTTGAGCAATTTACTGCTACTGTTTCGGTTTAATTTCTTACCGACTCTGGATTTGCTGGTTGCCAGAGAGAAATGTTTTGTTTAAATGACAAGTAAGCCTTTCAAAAAAAAAACAAAAAAAAAACAGTCTAATTACTCCCTACCAACACAGTCAAACACAACAAAAACACTTGAACAGAATATTTTACAGAACGGCTTGTTAGCTAAACCTTTAGGCAGCCATGTCTGCATGGCTGCGCATTGGTAACAGGAAAAAAAAAACATGAATGATTTGACATCAGGGGGGAACTAAACCAGAAGACAAAATGTGTGTTAATCCCCTCCGACTTCCGACACACACACACACACACACACACACACACAGTCACGCACCCAAACACACACACACACACACACACACACACACACACACACACACACACACACACACACACACACACACACACACACACACACACACACACACACACACATACTCACTCTCTCTCTCTCTCTCTCTCTCTCTCTCTCTCTCCTCCTTACCCTTGTGTACCCCCAGACGTCTATGCCACCTACTACCCACCCTTTCTGGAAAAGTGTTTGCTCCTTCTCCCTCCAACACTAATTGGGTCACCCCAACCCCCCCCCCCACCCCCCCCACCTCACCTCACCCTCACCCAGCCCTCAAACAGTCTCAAACCCTCAAACATCGCACAGACTCTGGGCTCCAAGGCAGCTTTCTCTCTTTTCATCAGCCTCCTCTCTCTGTCTTCCTTCTCTTCACCTGTCCTCCCTTTCTCTCACTTCTATCGCTCTTTTCAACCCTCATCACTCTATTTCCGATTCTGGGACTCTTTTTGTGTTTATGTCTGAGAGTGAGTGAGTGAGTGAGTAAGTGAGTGAGTGAATTAGTGTGTGTATGTGAATGAGTGTGTGTCTTTGCGAGTAAGTCTGTAGGAGTGTGTGTGTGTGTGTGTTTGTGTGTGTATGTGTGTGCGGACGCGTCTGAAGTGAGTGATGGCGCTGGGAATGCTGCACTCGGACGCAAAGAGCTCCCTGAACGGGAGCGCGGATTTCGACCACAGCTGGGATGCGGAGGGCCCTCCGCCGCCCCCTCTGCAAAGCTACCTCCTGCTCACCATTTTCACCTGCTTCTGCCCGGCCTACCCCGTCAACATCGTGGCCCTCGTCTTCTCCCTCATGGTAAGCGCTATCTGTGTGTTTGTGTGTGTGTGTGTGTGTGTGTGTGTGTGTGTGTGTGTGTGTGTGTGTGTGTGTGAGGTGGGTGGCAGGAAACGTAGGGTTCAGATTCTGTAGCATCTTAGCATTATAACTGGACAGCTTTGGCACTCAGCAGCCAATGGATTTAAGGCTCTATGTGTGTGTGTGTGTGTGTGTGTGTGCGTGTGTGTGTAGCACCAGGAGACCACTGAGCTAATAGCGGAGGAGCATAATGTTCCCACGGAGACCGTGGAATGTTGAGATGATTCCCATGTCAGCATGTCAGTTGTCGTGTGTCAGGCGACACGTGACGTGAGTATAGGAACCGGAGCCGGTGTGGGGTTACACTAGTGAACAGAACTGGAACTAGAACAGTCAACTGGAAGCCCTAATGTTCCTCTTCTGGAACTTAGAGGATATACAATCACCACCACTCATTCATCTTACTTGCACATATTGAAGATATTGTGTGCAATGCACTCTCTGAAGAGCTGGGTCTTCAGCAAACTACTGCAGACCCAAGACTTCTAAGACTTCTATGTACTGTAGCTTGATTGTTTATCCTCTTTTGTAAGTCGCTTTGAACAAAAGCGTATGCTAAATGCATAAATGTTTCGTAGCCAAAAGCACACCTCTCGTCTTCTAAAAATGATTGGATTTACTATCAGAATCTGCTTAACAGTGCTTCAGAGATGCATTTAGTTGTGGGAAAGTCTTTGTAGATAGTTTACGCCATGTGTGAGAGCCGTACAGTACAGTAGATGTCCTGTTGGGAACTTCTTGTCATTTAAGAATGATTGTATTTACTTTGTACTCAGAAACAGCTTAATTGCTTCAGAGATGCATTTAGTTGTGGGAAAGTCTTTATAGATATTGTGGGATATGGAACCGTCTTTAGAGCCGCACAGTACAGTAGATGTCCGGTCGAGGACCTCCTCTCCTTTCCAGCCTCCTTAAAATAGGTTGTTGACATGTGTCAGACGTGTGATGCTCATCAGCAGTCCGCAGGGTCTGTGCTGCTGACCCGTGTGTAATATGGGCCAGACGCTCAAGTGTGTTAAGACAGGAGGACTAGTAGACAGGGTTAAAGGATCTCAATCTCATCTGTCTGTCTCTCTTTCTCTCTCTCTATCTGTGTGTGTGTGTGTGTGTGTGTGTGTGTGTGTGTGTGAGTGTGTGTGTGTGTGTGTGTGTGTGTGTGTGTGTGTGTGTGGCCTGGAGGGGTTCAGAGTGTTCAGGGGTTGATGAGAAATATGGGTGTGCGGGTGATGAACAGACCAGCTGTCTACGTGGCAGGGTTTCATCTCAGAACTGGCTGAATATACTGTTCTGGCCAAAGACACACACATGCACACACACACACACACACACACACACACACACACACACACACACACACACACACCTTTCTTGCTCGTTCTGTCTCTCTCTCTCTCTCTCTCTCTCTCTCTCTCTCTCTCTCTCTCTCTCTCTCTCACACACACACACACAAATGCACACATACAGTACACACACACACACACACACACGCACACCTTTCTCTCTCTCTCTCTCTCTCTCTCTCTCTCTCTCTCTCTCATACACACACACACACACACACACACACACACACACACACACACACACACACAAACATGTGCCCCATAAACAAGGCAATGGCATGGCACTCACCAATATGTCTTATCCCTCCCCCCCCCCAAACCCCTTCTCTTTTTGTTTTTTTCCCTCTCTCTCCGGCCCAAAGATAGGACCCCAGTTAATGCAGCTGGCTTGCTCTGTCCTGTATATTCTCCCATATAGATCTGAGGTAGACTTATAGTGACACAGCTCAGTTGACAGGCCACCCTGAACTCCGCCATTAAGTGCCAGCCCGACCGACCGTCTCTCTTCCTGAGACACGCAATGCCTGTCGACACCCCATAAGTCACCAAGACACTTTTTCATTGTTTGTGCACGGACTGAAAAAAGCGAATAACTAATGTATTTCATTCCAAATTGTGTAGTTTCCTCCGCCACAGAGGTTATGTTTTTGCCAGTCTTTTTTGTTTGTTTGTTTGTTTGTTTCTCTGTTTGTTAGCAACTTAATGGCAAAATTAGTGACAGATTCTTATGAAACTTTTACTGGAGGTGTGTCTTTGCACAAGGAAGAAGCCATTAAATTTTGGTGATGATGTGGATCACGATCTGGACTTATCGAGTTCATCTTTAAACTCCAGAACTCTACTGAAGGTGGCGCCAGTGACCATATTGTCTTGGCGGAGGTCTGCAATCTCCAAGTGCATTTTTATTTTTATCCATTTATTCCTTTCAACTTTGAAGGACCTAGATACTAAAAAGCTATAGCTCTTGCTTTGTTAGGGCCTTGACTAATCACGCCCAATTGTCCCTAATCAGAGTAACAACTTCATTCCACATATTTGTGTTTGGACTGGCTCAACGTTTAGAGTGGGACTTGCCCAGGGTACAAACGGTTTAAGTAGAGAAGCCAAAATGAAGCCTTAATTTGAGTGTTTTGTAAGGACTGTGGGGTAAGGACCATGAGGACTTGAGAAGCCTAGAGAATGATCATCTGAAGAGCTGATCAACTGAAGAGCTCAGGCAGTCTCCAGAATGATAAAAAGACTTGCATAATAAGGCACTTTCAGCTGAAGGAAAGCCAGTTTTGAAATATTAATAGTAATCATTTTCAAAATAAATATTTAAATCCCTTTGCACAGCCAAATGTGTCTTAAAGGAGAAATTTGGTGTGATAAGGACCCAAAGTATATTGTAACATCACAAAAAGTTGGAACACTTGCCGGGAGCAGAATTTTGATCCGTTCTTGCAGAGAAAACCACTTGCTAGTTGTATCTTCCAGAGGCATCTAGCCAGGTGTTAGTAGCCAAATTGCTGTGTTAAACCATAGAGAGGCTCAAAATAGCCCCATACTTTGTTTATAGTATCATGACGATAGTTCAAACATTTAAAAATATCCATTGAAAACTTAGCAATTGTACAGATAACTACTTACCCCCGAGCTGGATGCCCCCGGAAGCTACAACTAGCAAGTGGTTTTCTCGGGCCTGCTCAAACATCACAAAATTCTGCTCCCTAGCAAACGTCCGAACTTTAAATGATGTTGAAATATACTTTGGGTCCTTATCACACCAAATTTCTCCTTTAAAGCCATGCTCTGAGCCTGATGAAGCAAAATGTGAAACGCGTTGCCCAATAAAGACAAATAAATGTCTTCCAGCGTGTGTTGGTTTCTATTTTTTTGTCTTTAATAGTAATCACCACTGATATCCACTTTTTTCTTTTCTCCTTGTCTCTCCTAGTCAAGGAAAAGCTATGAACTGGGTGACTATGAAGGATCAAGGCGACTGGCCAAGCAGGCGTTACACGTAGCCATTGCCTCGTTCTTCCTCGGCATCCTCATCATCATCGTCTTCTGTGTCTTCCAACTCACCAGAGGTAATAGGGGCAATTAAAGTGTGACTTTGGAGTTGTCAGCAGTACAAGTGTACAGCTTTAAAAGAATATTCCACCTTTTTATGAAAGTGGGTTATTCACTGTTTTGGAGTGACATATACAGTATGTGGGCAAAATATCTTGGTGTATGCGTTTTCCTAGTAGACCGGCAACCCCCAATTTTAGCTTTAGCTTAGCATAGGCATTGGAAAGAAATGTTGCCAAAGAGTTGCTACTGGCTACTTTACATTGCATTATGCTAAGCTAAAGCTAAGACAAAGGTAAAATTGCTGTTGCCAGACTAGGAAAATGCATGCATTGAGACCAAAATGCTTTTACCCACATATGTAACTCAAGGTTAGTAGGTGAATAATCCATTTTCATAAAAAAAGGTGGAGTATTCTTTAAATGTGTGATAATGAATCCATTGTCTTCTTTGTCATTTCTAAAGAGGATGACCCATGAAGACACAGAATTGTGGTGAGAGGAAGAATTGTTTCCTGCACTTTTGTGAGTAAAGGACTATGGACGAGAACCCTTTCTTTAAGGACTGAAAAGAAGAACAAAAGGTTTGGAGAACATTCGTGGAGATCCGCAGTGGAATGTCAATAGCACCAGAAAGGTTCCCCAGTTCTACTTTAGTTTCCGGAGCTGATTTCACTGTCCTCGTTCTTGCAGGAGCTCTTTTGGAAGTGTGGGTTCTACCTAGCCTGACATAGCCCACCCATAATACTGCTGTTTAAACGTATTCATGGTCTGGAGGTTCTTTAACCTGACGCTATTATAGGTCGTAGGGGGAGGGGATTCAGTTATGGTTTGAAATGATTGGATAGCTTGTCTAATCCGCTTCACTTATTGACCGGTTGTCTCTTTACCAATGTAACCCCTCCCCAGAAGACCATCCCCAGACCATGAATACGGATGAACATCCGTATTATGGGCGGGCTATGTTAGGCTAGGTTCTACCATTGGTGGCTGACACAGGAATATATTCAATCAATGTAGGTGTCAGGAGACACACACTCTATCAGTCATACATGTGAATTCTGTCTGTACATATCTAGTTTGATTACTGTACATTTTCAATTGAAGAACTCCTTTGAGTTCATTTCATCGGAAGGTTTTTGTTGTACATTAGCGATAATATATATTCTATTACCAATTTAATTTAATTTATTATTTAAACATTAAATTCAAATTCAAGTGATTTTTTTTTTTTTAGATTTATTTTCTAAATTGTTTTATGGAGGTTGTTATCATTGGTTTACATATACAGTACAGTCTTAAAATCAAGGGTGGGAAAGGAGAATATTATTTGAATATTTTGCACATTTTTTGTTTCACCTCTAAATAGCTAAATAGAAAAAACTATACTCAAATTACATAAACCAAATTGCATCGTAAAAAATATGGCTTTTTACTGATTCTATGGAGAATTACCCTGAATCAACAAAAAAGTGTATAATTAATTTTACATCAATTCAACATTTTTCATTGCTATTCAATGACCAGATGTGTGTCAATTTTATTTTTAAGACATATACACTTTGTGGTCTAATAAAAAGAAAACTGTTAAACTTTTGAGCATCTGGTTTTGCATATTGCCTTCGGAGAAGCGTTACACTGAAGAAACTGCTTGACTTTTTTCACCTCTGAGGAACCTTAAATTATAACAGCATCGAAGGTATGGAGAAACCATCATAACCATCATAGTCAACCAAACTATGATACTGTTGTAAACGACTTGTACAAAAAGAAGAAATTCATAGGGGCATTTATATACTGTAGCCTTTGACTAACAATAGAAAGCTATTAGCAAACCAAACAACAGCACCTTTGGTACTAATGAAGTGCGCTGCCTTGCTAACTAATACGTTTTTAGTAATACCTTTGAGGTCATAGTGCTTAATAAGCAACTCCAACCTACCAGAGCTTTTGAGCTGGGGTGCAAAAATGGAATTTCTGTCCTGGGACTCAGACCCAGTAGATCTCCTTGTCTTGATATGTTATTTTAATTTCTGATTGAGGTCTGTGGGCTACATAACATCACCATGCGTCCTCTGAGGTCCGAGGATGAGAATCTGTTATGTCAGCATCCCATCAGTACTAAGAGCCCCAGTTTGCATAGCTCCTCCTTGGTGGAATGATTCACCTATCGGTCTTTATGGACTTGTTTCACACCTGAACATTCCGACATTCCATGATAGTAAACTGAACATTCTATCATTGAAATGCATTGGATTTATGCCTCTTTCTGACTTAAAGGAAATGGGTAATAACATTTAAAACTAAATTCACTTTCTTTCAAATAATAGCCTACACATTTGAATCCCACAAATTGGTAGGTCCCGAATAGATAGAAGCTTCATAAACATAAATGTAAAACCACTTTTATCTATTCGGGACTTCCAAATTTGTGGGCTTCAAATGTGTATTATTTGAAAGAAAGTGAATTTAGACATGTTTTAAATGTTATTACCCATTTTTTTCAAGTCAGAAAGAGGCATAAATCCAATGCATTTCAATGATAGAATGTTCAGTTTACTACCATGGAATGTCGGAATGTTCAGGTGTGAAACAAGCCCATTCTGCTTTACTGAATTCTGTTTCACTGTAGCCTACACCATACTGCCTCATCAGGAAGCTCACTTGCATAAACATGCATAAAGCACACCCCCCACCATCATGCCATCATATACAGCCCCCCCCAGTCGCCCCACATCACCCCGCTTATGTTGAATGTTGAATCAGATTTTCTTATTCTATTTCCTACTTACAGCACTTGGTGAGTTTGAACAACAGGGCGATGGATTGATTTACACTGGATTCCGCCTTTAACATACATTAGACACACTGCCATCACAATTTACTTTACTGCCCCTTCCTGTAATAGCTGGTTTACATGCCCTCCCTCCCCTCCCCCATCCCTACCCTACCACTACCCCCACATACACGCATAAGAGTAGCAACAGCAGCAGCAACAACATTCTGCCGACTCCAGAGGGTCCTGAATTTCAATATGTAACGTTAGCACTCATCGCTGGCTAAATATAGACACAGATTTCCCTCCAGCAGGTGTAGGCTATCACTGGCTACTTCTTGTTAGCCTCCTACATCCTGCATTCTGGCCTGCTGAATCACACACACACACACACACACACACACACACACACACACACACACACACACACACACACACACACAGCATAAGGCTATGGGAGCCTTTTTTCAGTCAGCACTGCCTGAGAAACAGATCAGGAAACCATATGACTGAAGTCTTCACTTTCAATCTTAGCTTAGCTTTGGTGGATAATAAACCCATTAGCAAATCAATGCTAACACATTATTATTATGAAACAGACACCATGCCAATCCACCCCACCTATGAGGTCTTTGAATGCCATTGACACATGGATTCAGCTTTCCAAAACACCATCTTGGAGTAATATTTATCAACTGGTGCCACCCTGACCTTGTAAATAAATAACAAGTCTGGCACAGCGTGCTGGGACTGTTTTCCATCTCTTGTATATTTTTACACCCCTCCCTCTTTTGATGATTCCGGCCAATCACGGGGGGACTTTGATGCTTGAGCTATGCGTGCCATGCAGGGCCTCATGTATACATGGAAGTTTGCTGGGTAAACATCGCTGGCACATGGCCGAGCAGGGCCGTTTCAAGGCACATAGGGGCCCCAAGCACACAGAACATGGGGGCCCATCACCCCTCATAAACACCACACATTGAACCACATTGTTATAATCTTCAAGCATCTTTAAATAATTATTTGTGTT
>JAODXP020000008.1:24085269-24103507 GCA_027497455.2 Sardinella longiceps | reverse complement strand
TCTCTCTCTCTCTCTCTCTCTCTCTCACACACACACACACACACACACACACACACACACACACACACACATACACATCTATAGTCTGCGCTAATGGGTGATTACTCCAGTCTGTTGGCAGACAGAATAAGTACTAGTAAAAGAGAGATATGAAAGTGTGAGTGACAAAACAGAAGGGGGACTCACCACCAGGTGTGTTATATTCCAGGGAGACTCCGGTGGCCCTCTGAACTGCAAGAACGCTGATGGCGTGTGGGAGGTGCATGGCATTGCCAGCTTCGTCTCCGCCAAGGGCTGCAACTACATCAAGAAGCCCACCGTCTTCACCCGCGTGTCCGACTTTAATGAATGGATCGATGAGGTACAGTATGGTTAAAGGGGAAATACTTTACAGCGTGATCCATCAAATCCATAGTGCTGTTGTATGAGGTCACCAGGTACTATTGGCAGGGAAAATTATGAGTAAATTTGATACAATATAGACCAAATAGTGAAACGACAGTTAACTGGAGTAAACTCACTTCCAATTAATGTTTCCTGTGCCTCGTTCAGTTAATGCCAGTTTGCTATGGTGTACTTTAGGCCTACCGGCTTGCTATTTGGTATACAACATAACTAGTTAAGGTAGTTTATATGTGTCTGAATACAGAGGTTCAATTTACAGTATGTTGTCATTTATTTTGTCTATTTAGGGATATACAATGCTCTCTATTTACATAATACATATCAAATTTAATATTAATTTATTATATTTATATTCTCTTTGTTTTGCAGACAATGATGAACAACTAAGTTGTGTCAGAGCCATCTTCAATTCAATAAAAGCTCTTGATTTTGTCAAATAGATTTCATGTTTCCTTTTCTGACAGTTTGATTGCATGCAAACCAGAATCATGAAAGGAACAACAGCCTCTACTGTTGTTAAACAGCACACTCTTGTGGTTGTTTCATGGAACTGTCTGATGTTGATGAGACACAGTATTGTGATATGAGGGCAAAGTGAGTTGAAGCAGTGAAAACATAGAAAATAAAGTGTAGCACTAGCAGTATAAGACATAGCCTATTAACAAGTTTACAGTAAGGCATATTTCACCCACAGCTTGAGAGTCAAACTATTTCCTGCTGATACCCTAGCCTGCTGTTATGCTTATGCCCCTTACACAACTAGGACTACCTCAAATACCTTTCAGTTCTTCTCTCCATGCCAAAATGGTATTTTGCTCCTATTATCCTTGCCTTTCACCCATTTACACACATACAGATGATGTGCAACTAAATAATTTTCCACAAAGCTCCCCCTAAGATACTATATGTAGGCCTACTGTGTCTCATACAGTACATACGCCCATCGCTATATGTGGGAATAAATACACTACATACTAGATGGAATCTAGTGAGCAGAATGCAAACAGTGATGATGCGATGGTGTGCAATGCCTCTCGGCATTTGTAATCAGACAATCATACTTCATCATTCATGAAGATTAGGCCCATCACCACAGCTCAATATACCATGTGTATATAACGTGTGTGTGTGTGTGTGTGTGTGTGTGTGTGTGTGTGTGTGTGTGTGTGTGTGTGTGTGTGTGTGTGTGTGTGTGTGTGTGTGTGTGTGTGTGTGCAACTCACATTCTACAGTAACAGTGGTGGGGATGGGGTGTGTGTGTGTGTGTGTGTGTGTGTGTGTGTGTTTGTGTTATGAACATGGACATGGTCTGTAGCTGCTTTGATGAATTGCTTTGTGTTTTGTATTTTTTTAATACTGGACAAAGACATATTTATTCGTTGTGTAGAGAAGCCAACAAGATCATTTACACAAAAAAATAACTTAATGATAACGCAATTATTCTTTCCCTTTCTAGCTTCCAAGATATAAACATGTGTTATCACAAAATGTTTATATGATATCACAAAAGAGTTTTAAAACTTAAGGAGCTTTAGATGATCCTTTGAAAAAATATTGCTGTAATACAATGGTTGAAGCTAGTGTCAATGCTTGTTCAGTTCGGTTCTATTTTTGCAAGGGGGGGCGGAGGAATCCCTTTTCGCGTTATTCACCTGGCGGCCATTTTGGCATATTTAACGTAATTTGATGCTTGAGGTGTATGGAGTTAAACGAAGTGCTTGCTCTTTGGAAACAGTCTGCCCATGTAGATTTTCCTCTTTGAGATGTCATTTCGGCACACAACAGTGGCGCCATGACAGCTGGCGTAGCAACGGTGTAGCAGTGTACCCTGAAGTGTACCCCAACGTCTTTGAACGTCCAGGTGAATAAGGCGAATGCAGACAAAGAGTGTTTCTCAAAGTCGAGGAAGCATGCTTGGAAGGCTGCTTTTTCGAGCATTCCACGTCATTGTCAGTCGCCAAGTACTGTTCCAAGTCAAGCATCCTTCTAAATTCTAGCGAGGACAGAGGCCTTTGTTCATAGATTTTTCAAGGATGCACTCATGGAACCTCATTATTGAAGTGTACGACTTCCAAGGCTAGTGTGCTACCTAGGAAGCATGCTTGACTTTGAAAAACACTCAAAGTTGAGCTCTCATTGGCTGATAGAACTTTAAAGAATCTTTTCTTATTGTGATGTAATGTATTTATGCAGACAGGAAGTATTCCAGTTTGCTCCCATTGAAATGTATTATGATGCATTATCTTGCTCAGTATTCCATGATCTTTGGTATAAGTCATAAGTATAGGGCCAACTATACACAGCACAATTGCCCAGCTGCCGTTAGGCGGCGCAGGTGGCGAAAGAATTTATCTGAGCGAGCTCCGATTGTATAACACCATATATTGTTGTTGTTGTTGTTGGTTAAGACAAGGAAAAGACAGTTAAGCAGAAACATCGAGACAGCTGTAGACAATATATTTCCAATGTTGAATTCGCCATGAAATTAAGATGAAGGGTGTAATTTCTGATGGCAACAACAACGACAACAACAACACGGGGGCAAAAAAGGACACGCATGAAGCATTACCACGTCACATCACTGGCAGAGGCAGGAGCTGATGCCATCGTAAACAGTGTAATCAGTGAAGACTCGTGATTATTAACTTGTCGTGTTGACTTGCACTGGTGCCTTGTCAAGTCAAAGTATTGATTCAACAACATAGGACGTTTGCTGCGCCACGCAATAGAATAGACTAGCGCTAAAGCGCATGCCAAAGCGTGCCATGCCAACGATGTTCGTTATACCCAGGGTGAAAGAAAGTGGGTGCCTCCGGGATGGCCAATCCAGGAGATTAAGCGCTCGACATGGCTATTAAAAGCTTGTTAGAGGTCAGGTGATTCCAATGGATAACAACAACACAGGCGCACGAGTGTTTTGACATGTATTTCATATTAGCCCCCTACGTACGTGCGCTTCCTCCATCCACCTCTGTCCAAGCGTTAATGGATTTCCCTTCTAACCCAATTCATTAGGTTATAAATAGTAACACCGATAATTGTTGAGTATTTTGAAATCAGAGGAATAACCATTTGTTAATGTTTATGTTTATTTTTTGTCTATCTATATTTTAATCGACCCCGAAAGTAGACTCAGGCATTTTCAACATTAACATTCCAAGGGTTGTTATGGTTATGTTTACTTCCGACACGTGGGGAAAGATGGGCACTGTTAGGGCGGGGTGGGATTATCGCTGCGCTAATAGAGTTTGCGTACAACACTGACAACATTGAAACGGGCAGAGAGAAAGGGAGGTATCAGAAATACAAGGAGGTGCACGCGATACCTTCTCGGACAACCTCGTGCCTGTGTTTGTCAGTGTCAGCATCCCTTTGTACCTCGTCGCCTACACATTTCCATTCGTCATGTCGCGGTCTGGTTCTCAATCTCCAGAGGATGGCTTGAACGGTAAGAGTAATGTCTGGAAGAATGTTTTGCAGTTGTTTCTTGAGGTGGCATTTCATACTTCAGGTGTCATTTCGTTGATATGATCTTCATGAATCTGCGTAATTGTTATGAAACTCATGTAGCCTATGATATTGAAATACCCTTTTCTCCCCAAAAAAGGAAGACATCAAATATGTTATGCAATGCCATCTTCCTTATATAGTAGCCTCTGGGACATTTATTCTTAAAGAGCTAGACTATTTACAATCATTAGCCTATATGAACTGTTAAATCAGCTACTAATGTTTAGATATTTTAGTCCTCAATGCCAAGACCCCCCCATTCAGAGTCGCAGCTGCTGTTGGGGGTTATGTAACCTTAAAATATATAATGTTATGCAGTGTCACTCTTGAGACAAAGACAAAGAGTGGCATCGATGCTTCCGAGTTCGTCACTGCTTTTGTTTTGTCAGTGCCAGTCTGTAAACCTATTAATGACTCACCTGTTGGCATCTTCCTAAGCCAATTAGTCGCCAGAGATTTACCCACACATATAGCTCAATCAATGGCTTAAAGCCTTGTTCAGGGTGCTTATAAATTTGTCAATGTGTTCTGTTACGGCCGGCCTGCCGTAATTCAGAGGCCATTCAAGAACATCACTTACCAAATCAAGATGACAAGGCAGACTGAGAATCACTGTTTACCATATTCACACACACACACACACACACACACACACACACACACACACACACACACACACACACACTTTCTCTTTCTTGTTCTCACACTGACATAGTTCTGGAAGAGTACTACTGTGGTGTTATGTAGGCCTACAGAACACAAATTTAACATCTATACATCCCAAATGGCACCTTCCTATTTCAGTGATGTACACACATAACAATGTTTTTGAACTTCCTTTCCCCTTTATACTGTTACAAACACCAACATACAGTATATATGACTAAGTCCTAGTTAAAGAAACTTGTCACATCTGAGCCTTCTAACCCTTGTTAGACATTAATACGTAGATATTTTCCACTGAACACTGCAGATATGGCCAAGGCCACAGTCAGAGTCCATGGTTATGTCACAGTCTCTCCTCAGTAGAAAACTAGGGCAATAGCACATTCCCCCCTCCCCCTAACCGTGTTTACTGTAACTGCCATGTCTCTCCTCTCTCTCTCTCTCTCTCTCTCTCTCTCTCTCTCTCTCTCTCTCTCTCTCTCTCTCTCTCTCTCTCTCTCTCTCTCTATGCACAGAGGCTTTGATTCAGCAGTTCAGAGTTGTGTGGCTGAGAAAAAGCTTGGGTGGGGGGGTAGAGAAAGTGACAGTGAAAGAGTGTGTGTGTGTGTGAGAGAGAGAGAGAGAGAAGAGAGAGAGAGAGAGAGAGAGAGAGAGAGAGAGAGAGAGACTGCAAAAGAGGAAAAGGGAGGGGAAACGGGAAAGAGGGAAAGAGAAGGGGGGGGGGGGACTCTAGTTAATCTCCCACAAAAATAAAGCCTTACGTAAACAGACATTCCGCTGGGTGGTGTTTGTCCGGCGGCTGGTTATGCAGCACCCAGGCTGTCCGCCCGCCTGTTTGTGTGCACATGGTGCTGTGTGTTTATAATAAACATGCTTACCAGCCGGGCGAGAGGACAGGACAGGAGAGGAGGGGAGGGGAGAGGAGAGGAGAGGAGAGGAGGGGAGACAAGGGGAGGGGAAAGGGCCCCAACAGCACCTCACCTGAACACCAACACACACAGCATTAACTATCTGGCCTCAAGTTCATTACCCTCCTGCCCCTGTCTGCTCTCGAAGGTCAACAACATGGTAGCACAGACTGTGCTTATTAGAAATAACCAAACAATTGGAGTACAATTCTTTTTGTTGTTGTTGTTGTTGTTGTTTTAAAGCTGATCACTGTTAGGAGAAATAAAAACCTGACTACCCAGGGAGCTTGTGCAACAGTGCACTTTACTAGTAGGCCAACCAGAGTGTTTTTGATTTTATGATGCCAGTGTTTCTGACCGTGTCGAACTGATCGATGGGGGGGTGGGGTTGATGATTGACACTGAAGCATCTTCTCTCTAATTGGCTGAGTGTGTTGTCTGTCTGTCTGTCTGTCTGTCTGTCTGTCTGTCTGTCAGGCTCGTGGGTGGAGCTGGAGGGCCTGGTGGCAGCAGCACAGAGGGAGAGTCTGACAGGACCACAGGACAGTACCTCCTCCTTCCTCCAGGGGGAGCTGGAGAGGATCCTGCTAGAGGCACAGCTGGAGAGTGAGAGGAGTAGTCACACCGACAGGTGAGCAGATGCTAGCCTGGCTTGTGTGAAAGTCTTAGAGTGTGTGTATGTTGTCACACAAGATTCAATTATTTCCATAGAACATCTCTGTTACAATAACTAAGATAAGAATTTAACTCAAATAAACCCAGACAGTCCTCTAAAATCACAGTAGAAGAGACTGAAAGTTGGTCTGGTAGTTGACTCATTTACTTCAAATTCCCAAAGGCATAACCAGAATGAAAGTCAAACCAGTTCATTGAATTATTGCCAACTCTTGGAAATGCAGCAAACACATCTGTCTTATAAATTTCCTCAAATCCCATTTCAACCCGACTGAGGGTGCACTGGCTGAAATGTCTGTGTCATTTCATTTCTTTTAATCGTGTTTGTATACTCTGTTATTTTTATTTGGCCTGTCTTGTGTGTGTGTGTGTGTGTGTGTGTGTGTGTGTGTGTGTGTGTGTGTGTTTATCGACCTGAGTCTGTCTAATATACTGAATTGAATTGAATTAAATTTGTGCTGAATGCCCCCCAATGTGTTATCATATAAAGCTTGCCCCATGCTGGTTAAGCTGTTGTGACTGTTTCCTGGACAGACCAGCAGGGCAAAAAAACAAACAAAAAAAAAGCAAGCAAAAAAATGTAGGTTTGTCTGGATTCATCTACAGTGCATTAAATTGAAGGCAAGATATTTAAAACTCACTGTAGCTCAGATCAGTTCATCAAAGTAAAAGTCTTTTGAAGAGGAATGGATAAATGGGAAATGATTTCTGCTCATTTTGCTCATGCAGTTAAGCACAATTCTACGGAAATGAGAGAAATGAATCAAAATGGTTTCTCCGCTCTCCTCTTCTACTCCACTGAAAATGACTATAGCTGATGTAATGTAACATGAGAAAAACTGAGACAGAGATCTCAGAATCGAAACCACAGGCTAAAGTGGCCATTGAAAAGTAGTATAACACAGTCCAAGCAGCAGTATCTTATACCCCTTTTCCATACAAAATAGTACTAACTTGGCCTAGTACCTACGTGGCCCTACTCGACACTACTCGATTTGACACTACTCGATTTGACACTACTCGCTTTTCCATTGAAAAAAATACCAGCTTGGCCTGAATGATGTTAGTGGGTTAGGCGGAATGACTTCACTTTTCAGTGACATAAATTACATGTCGGTGTGTGTGGTGTGTGTGTGTGTGTGAGCAGCCCTCCACAGGTGGTGACCCCGCGAACTTCAGGTTCCCCTCGTCCAGCCAGTGAGGGAGGCGGCAGCAGCAGTACAGACTGCGTCACCATACAGGTACTGTACGCATCATCATACTGCGCCTGCCTTTTCCTTTCTCTCCATCCATCTCCTCTCCTTCTTCTTCCTTCTTCTCCTCCTATTCTTTTTTTCTCTTCTTAAGGTGCTTACAGACTAAAGATCCGCGACGAGACGGGCTGCGACGTTCTAAAAACCTGGACGTTCTAAAACTCCGAAACGGTGATTTGACATGTTAAATCTTTTGTGACGGCTTGCAACTGCCTGCAACAACCTGCGACGATTGATTCACACCGCCGCAACTACTCTCTAAAACCGTTTCATCTCGTCGCGGATCTTCAATCTGAATTGGCCTTTACTCCTTCTCCTCCTCTTCTTCTTCTTCTTCTTCTTCTTCTCCTCATCTTCCTCTTTTTCTCTCTGTTCTTACTCCTCCTCCTTCTCTTCTCCTTCCTCTCTCTCCTCTTCTTTTTTTCGCTTTTTACTCCTCCTCTTCCTGTTCTTCCTCCTCTTCTTTTTTCCAGGGTTGCCAGTATACATTTCAGGTCCCATTTGGAACCCCCAAACATTGATTACAATATGAAATAGTTCTCTAGGGCCCCTTGTCCGTGCCAGGCCCTTAGAAACATCTAAACTTGCAACACCCCTCTCCTCTGAGATGACTGCTTCTATACATCTCTCTTTTTTCTTCTCTTCTTGTAATCTTTTGTTTATCATGTAATCTAGTGCAAGTATGACATATGTTCATATTTGCACTAGACTTAAACTATACCTTTGTATTTGTGTCTTTCATGATTTGTATCTTTCATGACAACCTGACTGATTTGTTTGTAGAAATGACCCTGATAAAGGCATAAGCCAAAATGTTTGTCTAATACATGAGCATAACAAAGTTATGAGTGTGCCGTAAAACCTTTCTTTTTCTCTTTATTGTATTTGTTTATTTCCCATCATGCCTCAGTCTGACGACAGCGACAGAAGGAGGAGTGCCGAGTGGGTTTGGGATTGGTCCAGTCGGCCTGAGAACCTCCCACCCAAGTAAGGTTCCCTTCTCTCCCCTCTGCAGCCCCCCACCCCAACACACACACACACACACACACACACACACACACACACACACACACACACACTCAGCTAACCACCGAAGTAAGGTTCCCTTCTCTGCCTTCTGCATCCCCCCACCCCACATTTGCCCCTCCCCTCAGCTAACTAGTTAGCCTGACATAGCCTGCCCATAATACTTCTGTTCATCCGTATTCATGGTCCGGAGACGGTCTTCTGGGGAGGGTTTAGTCTGTTAACAGACAACCGGCCAATCAGAGAAGCTGATTAGACGAGCTGTCCAATCGTTTCAAACCAGAACTGAGTGCACTCCCCGCGCCCTATAATCGCTTCAGGTTATAAAGAACCTCCAGACCATGAATACGGATGAACAGTAGTATTATGGGCTACTAACCAGTAGCCACCATTACCCCCATGTTCACAGAGATCAGCTTTGACCAAATATCCCGTACCCAGACGGCAGGTTGTATAAGGACAGTACTTGTACAGTGTGTTCCTTAAGGGGATAATGTTTTAATTCAGCTTACTTAATGGCATGTAAAGTGATACAGCAAAGTCTTTCTAAATGCACTCCCCCCACCTGTCGTGTTAAGTTGTTCATTATAAGTCGTCCTCGCATCTCTTCTTACCCCGTAAACTGTGTTTGCGATCAGACCAAACAGGTACCTCTCTATTCTCAGTTGCTGTGGGAGCACCCTGATAAAATCTTTTGGCAATTTAATCTTTTTTTCTCCCTCCCGAAGTAGTAGATCAAATGCTCAATGCGATTGAGTTAATATCCAGCTCCAGCACCGTTCTTGCTGAGTGAACGAGCGAGATAAGAGGACGCTGAAATTAATACTGCCTACTTTGTTCCGTGGCTGGCAAGCTAAACAGCAAGCTATAAAAGCAAGTACGTGACTTGCAGGACCTTCCTTCGCTGAAGTGTAACTCACTGGAGCTTGTTGGTACACACACAGGTGTGTCAGAAAACGACCCAAAATGTAGCTCTCAGTTCAGGTAGCAGTCAATGCGGCTAAAAGCAAAGCAAGCTAAAAAAAAAGCAGGTGTGTACCTGGTGTGTTGCTTGCAGTGTAACTCAATTTAATTCAATTCAGAGGTGCTTTATTGGCATGACAAGAAAATGTTTGTATTGCCAAAGCAACGATATCAATTATACATAAAATAACATACTGCAAGTAAGCATACAGTATGAAGCTATGAATGTGTGAACGTACAGATATAAACAGGGAAAGAACAGATAGATTAGTAGTACTATTAATAGTAGTAGTAGGCTATTAATAGAAGTAGAAATAAAAATAACAATAATAATAATAATATAATAACAACAATAACAACAACAACTCATTAGGCCTTATAACGTAAGCGGCATGTGTCAGAAAATTGTCATTCATGTCAACTGCCATTCACAACGTTCATAAACGTTTAGCTCAAGAGTTAGCCGAGGTGGCGAGCCAAGCCGGAGGACTCAGTAGGGGGAGGCCTTGCTTGGATAAGAAGCTTCTGACCTTTGAGGCTCTCGCTGCTTGTCGCTCACCCCTGTTTGAGGAGCAGCAGCGCTGCGGGAGTCAAGCCGAACGGAGCTGAACGGAGCGGGGCGTAAGGGGATAAGAGGATCACTGTGGGTGCCGTGCGCAGACTGAAATAACCTGCAGCGTAGGGTGACTCAGCGTCTTACTGACTCATTCACATTCATGCATAAATACAGAGTAGACACACTCAAGCAGCACACTCAATACAAGGTGAGCGGGTATCGGCCTGCAGTTAGCGGAAATGGCAGTCGTGGACAGCTGAAATTGAGGAGCCCGATAGATACATAATTCAAAAATAAAAAATAAAACAGAAAGGATGATATCTGGCTGTTGAATATTACAACACTGAGCATCTCCTGACTAATTCACAGTCATATACAAATACAGAGTAGACACACAGCCTACAGCCTCAAGGCCTACAGTTAGTAAAAATGCAATCCTGGACATTTGAAACTAAGGATCCCGGTAGATTCGTAATGCAAAAAAAAATAATTAAAAAAAATGACAGAAAGGATGATATCTGGCTGTTGAATGTTATAACATTGAGTACAATATCCCCCGACTAATTCACATTCATGCACAAATACAGAGTTGTTCGACACAGCTACGTGCATACACAAGGCAGGTGAGGTGGGTACAGTTACTAGAACAGCAGCAACAGCAGCAGCAGTGAAGGGTTACGTGAGTTCAAACGACTCTACCGGTACTTATCCTCCTGCTGCTGTATATCGTGCCCACAGGATAAGATAGCGGTCTATAAAGGTGATCTCGACCAACAGCAGACTATGCTCAGGTGTTTTACTGTAATATTCAACAACCACACATCATCCTCTCTGTGACAAATGGCTTCATTTCTGCAAGTATTTTCTGGTATTCTTGGTATCTCTATGTATCATAGAATTTTTACTAGGATTAACTGTTTCAAATAACTACTGTACAATTCAAGCATTACTGGTCCTAATTTTAATATCCAATGCAGATTGTGACCAATCATTCCAGTTTTGTTCAACTGTTAATGATAGTGTGGATGTTACATATTTTCTCTTATCTGAATCTACATGTAATAGCACCCTTGAAGATGGTTATGTTTTAAAATTTCTACCATTTCTGTTATTGACTTGTGGATCATTTTATTTAACAGGCTGACAATTGATTTGACTGGGAGAAACACTGCATGCATACTAGGCATTTGAAAAGAAATGACAAAAAAAGGACAGTGAATAAATATTGAAATGAAGTGCCACAGAGAACAAGTTTTGTTGAGAACAATAAAGCCTTGGCTGTGAGTGTGGCTGATGTGGGCCGATATGCGCGGCACGTCTCCCCACCCTTGTGCTGTCTAAACTCATCAGACTGCTTTTGCCTGGCCTGTGTGTGTGTGTGTGACAGCAAAGTCTCACTTGGGGCTTTTTCATCACTTTTGAAATGCCAGGGAAAAAAAATAAAAGAATAATAAAAGAAGACGAAGAAGAAGAATACAGAATAGAACATGTAGCGGCTGGAGTTCCAGTCTACCGTCTTTTCTTTTCTTTTCTTTCTTTCTTTCTGTCTTTCTGAAAGGATGGTAGGCTGGAGTTCCAGTCTACCGTCTTTTCTTTTCTTTCTTTCTTTCTTTCTTTCTTTCTTTCTTTCTTTCTTTCTTTCTGTCTGTCTGTCTGTGTCTTTGTCTGTCTGCTCACCTCTCCTTGTGCTCCCCCCAGGGAGTTTGTGTTCCAGCACCCCAAGCAGTCGGGCTCGCTGAGCGTGAGGAAGAGCGAGGTGATGAAGAGCGGAATCTTCTCCTCCGACATGCTCCTGCTGCTCCTGCCCTCCCTGCTGGCCTCGCACGCGCTCACACTGGGACTGGGGTGAGTCATACGGAGAAGAGGAAGAGGAGGAGGAGTGTGTGGAGAAGGAGGTGTCGGAGGAGGAGTGTGTGGAGAAGGAGGTGGTGAAGGAGAGGAGCAGGAGGAGGAGGAGAAGGAGAAGGAGGGAGAAGTAGTAGGAGGTAGAGGAAGAGGAGGACAGAGAGGATGAGGGGAAAGAGGAGAAGGGGAGGGGGAGAGGAGAGGAGGAGTAGGAGGAGGTAGAGGAAGAGGAGGAGGAGAGAGGAAGAGGAGGAGAAGGAGAAGGAGGGAGAAGTAGTAGGAGGTAGAGGAAGAGGAGGACAGAGAGGATGAGGAGGAAAAGGAGGAGGGGAAAGAGGAGGGACAGGAGGAGAAGGGGGAGGGGGAGAGGAGAGGAGGAGCAGGAGGAGGTAGAGGAGGAGGTAGAGGAGGAGGAGGAGGAGGAGAAGAAAGAGGAGCGAGAGAAGGAGAAGGAGGGGGAAGAGGAGGAGGAGAAGTAGGAAGGGGGAGATGATCAAGAGAAGGGATAGAAAAAGGAGGAAATAAAGGAAGAACAGGAGGAGGAGGAAGAGGAGGGAGAGAAGGAATGGGTGGAGGAGGAGGAAGAGGGTGGCTGGAGGAGGACAAAGAGAAGGGAGTGGAGCAGGAGGAAGAGGAAGAGAAATTTGCAGAGGAGGAGGAAGGAGAGGAGGGGTAGGAGGAGGAGGAGGAGCAGGAGGAAGAGTGTGTGGATGAGGAAGAAGAGGAGGAGCTGAGAAGAGAGAGAGGAAGGAAAGGAGGAAGACGTGGAGAAGGAGCAGGAGAAACACCCCTCCACCTAAGAAACACACACACACACACACACACACACACACACACACACACTTTCCATGTTCCCCTCAGTCATTTGAGTAAATACTGCAGGATCACCAGGGTCATGTTGAGCACACTGTGGTGTCATATTATGCACTGCTTTCAGTACAAGGTGTTTAGCTGCTTGAACACAATAATTATTTCTCATGTTTAAGTGTCAATAATTGGATGTACTTGTAATTTGGTGCTAACAGCAAAGACCTTGAGGCTAGAAGGCTCTGGGGGCACTTTAGGTGATGAATGGAGGCGTATGAAAGTATTGATCTTTCACTTGTCACTAGAGCCTGACATGTTCACGTCAAAACAACGACCCAAAACCTCAAACGAATATTAAATGAGAGGGAAAGTATTTTTGGAGCAGCGGGCTTAAATGGTCCTTTGGGGATCAGCATTGATCCAAGCAAGGCCATGTTTCGACCAGAGCTCACTCTGAAGAATCTTGTTGGTCAATATGTGGCCTTGCTTTGATTCTCAGACACCCTAGAGGGAGGTCAAAATGGTGTTTACCTTCAGAGCTTGTGGTCATGTGTGAGGGGATTTGGAGCTGAGCTAAATGCTAACAGTGGAATAAGCTTCAATATAAACCACATGGGAGGTACCAGGGGCGTCGTAGTGGGGGGATAAAGCCGTCCGCACACTGGCTCCGACAGCATTGCGGAGCACTTTCGAATCCGGCAATTTCGCAACAAACCTAGCCCCGTAGCATGAGAAATAACATCAATGGTCAATGGGCGGCTCCGACAAAATAGACTTGAATCGTAATTCACAATCGATGGCGGAAGGGTTTGGCGCTGGTGTGCGGGGTTGCATTAAAAACAATGGAATAGAATGTTGGAAGCAGAGTGCTCAGCACTGTGTCGGAGCCGATGTGCGGTCCACTTAAGGGGGACTGAATTACCAGGGCCCCAAGAGGTACAGTAGGAGGGCCCTTGAGGAGTTTGGAATTGTATTCCAGGCGGTGAGGGGGCCCATGGCCTCTGCTTGTGCACTATCATAGCGTCTGTTCATAGTTTAGAGCCAATACCAGAGCCACCACATGGCGTAAAATGCAATCGAGGGCTGTACTAGTCCCTTTTTGTTCTGTGATTGGATACCGAAAGCAGGTGAGAAATAATCGGCCATGCTGCTTTGCAGAGTGAAAATAAATCAGCCAGATTTAAGATTTGAAAATAGCGAAAGCGTTGAATATTTTTGAGAATTTTAGTAACAGACATTTTCCTTCTTTTAAAATGTTGCAGGTATGTTTTGATGTAGACATTTGATGTTTGTGCATTGCGACGTTATGTAAACTCCCATGTTAGAATGTACAGTAATTGTGCTCTCTGGTCACATAAATCCATTTTCATTTTCAACAGTGGGAGTGGCATGACATGATTGATTTGTCTTTTGCTTCCAATCCATCAGGATCCACATAGTTTAACCTACCAACCTCAATAATTCAATAGTTCAATACTCTCTCTCTCTCTCTCTCTCTCTCTCTCTCTCTCTCTCTCTCTCTCTCTCTCTCTGTCTGTCTGTTGATGTATGTGGGGTGCGGGAGCTGCTTTGCAAGGTTGGGGAGGGAGGGGATGTGATTTTTAATATATGAGGTGGACTGGAATGGTGTAGTTAAGTTAAACTGATGTAGTGGATGGTGTGTTGTTTATCTGGACGCTATTGTATCATTTAAACACTCAAAAGCAGATTTAATAAAGGCGTGTTAAACCTCTCTCTCTCTCTCTCTCTCTCTCTCTCTTTATCTTTCTTTGTCTTTCTCTCCATTCAGGATCTACATTGGGAAGCGCTTGGCCTCCTCCTCCACCAGCACGTTGTGATCTCTCCGTCATGAACATGGCAGCCCCCCCTTTGGCCACGAGTCTCTCTGCCTATAGCATAGCCCAACATCTACATCCATGTCCCGTCGCTCCCCTTTCCCACTAATTGGAGCGACCCCCAAAAAATTCAAAGTTCAAAGTTCAAAGTTCAAGCCCTCCCCTCCCTGCCACTGTCTGTCTCTGTCTGCTCACGGTTGGTGAGGCTGACTGACCGACTTCAAGAATGCCCACCGTCGTTCTCGCGGTAACCTTGGTAACCTCTGTGTGCATCACTTGGAGTAGTACACTGCCCTTCTCTCCCCTCTCCCCAACACTGAATGTAAAAAAGTGCATCTGTGTTGTTGTGTTGTTGTTGTTGTTGTTGTACTGATGTCTCCCTTAGCCCAACCTAGTTGAGTTGATCCCCTAGGGTGAGGATATGGGGAGGTCGCCTCTGCACGAACCAATCATGCCAGCCCACCAGTAAATAAGAGGAGGATGAGAATGAGAGAAACTACTGAAGAGCAAGACAGAGCGAAAGAGAGAGAGAGAGAGAGAGAGAGAGAGAGAGAGAGAGAGAGAGAGAGAGAGAGAGAGGGACGGAGAAAAAAAAGAAACCATAACAAAGACAGACAGTGATAGTGGCTATTCCTGAAACCCCATTTCCAGGTCCCCCTATAACCCAAAATCTAAATATAAACGTCAGCTTTGGGACAGATGGGGCCCCCTTTTTCTTCCCACCCAGTACACACCAATCTAGCACCTCCATACAGTAACCACTCTTCAGCACAGGGAGGTGAGGAGGAGGAAGAGGAGGAGGAGGAGGAGGAAGGGGAGGAGGAGAAGAAGGCTTGGTGGGTGGATAAAGTGGTGATTGTGGTGGGACTGTGGGATTGCAGCAGGATATTGACAATAACAGGCAGAGTGTGAGGAAATAACTAAGGCCTCATCCTGACACATGAAGCATGATGGGGGGGAGGGGGGCTGTATCTGTGGTGTTGGCTATTGTGAATGTGTGTGTGTGTGTGTGTGTGTGTGTGTGTGTGTGTGTGTGTGTGTGTGTGTGTGTGTGTGTGTGTCTGAGCTTGTGTATGTGTTATTGTTTGTGTGTGTGTGTGTGTGTGTGTGTGTGTGTGTGTGGGCATGTGTTAGTGTGTGAGAGAACGGCTGCAGAGGTGTTCTCACCAATGTCGAAAGTGACCACATTAAATCTATCACTCCTCACACTTTCTCCTGCTGTTATTTTTTTTTTCCTTCCATTTCAAACTCCCTGATTCAGTCTTCCAGAATATCTGAGAAAAAATATAAATAAAAAAGAAAGGCCACAGCAATCCAGTAAACGTAATGTTCTGCTCTATAACATTGAGATGAAAATAGATTATTTATGGGATGTCATTACATTACCAAATGGATTTTGCAAAACAAATATAGTATTAATATTAAACTGGTTATGAATATTTAAAAAAATGTTGTACCCTATCCTGTATTTAAGTCAAGGAATAAAAACACAATTGTTAATGGAAAAATGCTTTTTGGGGGCAACACAGAACTATAAACAGCAGGGGGCACTAGAGTCACTACAGTAAATCCAATTGTGACCGATGCCGCCTAAGGATAGAAGAACAACCTGTCCAGATTTCTGAACCTGATCATCCCGCAAAGACTTTGGAATAGCAATAAATCTCAAATGCATTGACACAAGGATTAATACCTACTTTCTGCTGATTTGCCTGCAGTTATGACTAAGCCATAGAAGAATGAAGATGAGCTTATCTAGCCTGAGGTTATTCAAGGCAAACACAGGAATAAAAAGAAGTACCATCGACCACTTAAAAACACTGAAAGTAAAATTACCATCTCTCCACGCATCTGATTAGAAAATGTCAGTCTAGAAGGGGGACGGGCGCATCAAGCCATAATTTTCTGCAATCAGAATGGCTTATTTTCACCCGCAGGCAATTACATCACTGGAGTTATTGTTTGAAACACAATAGAAGTGTTGTTAATTAAAACACTTTTTGATTAACATGTAGACTGTGTGACCCAGGCAAATCAACAACTGAAAATCTAGCCATGGGGCCTTCTAGGCAGACAAATGGCTTCGTATGAGAGCAGCTTCTGCAAACATTGCATCCGACGGCAACAAGGTCAAGGGCCGGAATCCCAGACGTAGAACAGGAAAATCGGAACATGAAAATTGAGAAAGCCAATGGCCAGGCTACATTGCTGCCCTAATAATCTTACTCTGCTTAACTGGGTTTGTGGAAAGTTGATTGAGTCTATGATTAGGACAGTTATACTAACCCATTGGTGGTTAGTGACTTCCAGGTAGTGATACCATAGCCTGGCACGTCCTCCCAGTGATGTAACAACTTCGGCATTGCTGCCGCTGGTCGCTGGTTTCTGAATTCCCCTAAACGGGGGAACTGCCCCCTCTTGGTCGAGAACCAATCAACTTTGAGCAGCTCCAACGGCTCTCAGTCCTGTTCAAGCAATTCCCTTCACGTCACCTACGTCAGAGGAAAGAGTGGTGTGATTGGTTTTGCTTCGGCACAGCATTTTCTAACATTGACCAGTAGCAAACCGAGGCATTTGAGGGAGGCGGGTCAACCATGCGCTTTGAGAAACTTTGTTATACGGGCTCTTGGTCAGACCAAAGTCTCGTAGAGCTTTGAAAGTCGATGGCAATCAGGCTAGTGATACCATACCAAACCACTGCAACTGATGCCTTTGAACAAAAACATAAAAGCATGGCAGACTTGTCGAACAGGAAACAGTGGATGTCTAATGTCAAGCTGTGAAACTTGAATTTAGTCACAAAATATGAATTATGTACATTTCTAGGACACTTGCCACACTACTTAAAACTGAGACGTCATTGTTTCAGAAACTTTTCTTTCTGAGACCTTGCCAGTGTTCTCTCTGATGGGAATGGAAGGTCTACAGTAACTTCATCTGATTTGCACTGTTTGTTCTTGTGAATGTTAGGAACAGTAAACATTGAGTCACCACTAATCCTCCTTTCCATTTCAAACGATTTTGGTGCCATTTAGTGAAGAAGTGCTCATTTGCCTTCCTCTTGCAATTTACTACAGGTTTGTGCAACAGGTTCTGAAAGACGGCAAACTATCACCTTTTTAAAAAAGCACAGTAAGAGCACTATGCCATGCCTTTGTTTCTGTGTCTACTACTTCCTCTGCCATTATCCACTCATCCCCACTCCACATGAACCCAGCGTGTGTGTGTGTGTGTGTGTGTGTGTGTGTGCGTGTGTGCGTGCGTGTGTGTGTGTGTGTGTGTGTGTGTGTGTGTGTGTGTGTGTGTATGTGTGTGTTTGGGGGTTGTGAGATATTTCTGACTCCTGTCATTCTGACTCTACTGAGTGTCTGTTAGGTGCTGGAAGTGCTAGTTGAGCCATCTCCTGGTCTCTGTTAGGGTCCATATGACATTGTCCTGTGCAAACTCTATGTTCATAATCATACCTTAATTTCCTTATGGACAAATAAAGTAAGTTAGTAAGTAGTGAGTGGGTGGGTGGGTGAATGAGTGAGTACAGTATCTATCTATCTATCTATCTATCTATCTATCTATCTATCTATCTATCTATCTGGTTCTCTTTATCCCTGTGTCTTCTTGGCTTTTGCAACTCAGGTCCATGACGCCTGTCAGATCGACAAAAGGTCAAAGGTTGTTCCCTCTGTGTAATCTTGCCCTCTTCCTTTCTGTCTTCCTGCATAGGTCTCTACAAAGGCAAAATACACAAACAAACAAACAACGGCAATAAATTGAGACGGATTAGAAAACCGC
>JAODXP020000008.1:24062769-24067769 GCA_027497455.2 Sardinella longiceps | reverse complement strand
CCATGCAATTACAGCGAGGAGGGGGGGGACGCGCGTGACGTCTTCACCCGCCACCCACGGGCTCTTTCATCCAGCGAAGCCAGAGGGTGGCTGGGGGCAGTCGTTTGGGGGCTTGGGCATGTGTGTCTGTATGTGTGTGTGTGTGTGTGTATGTGTGTGTGGTTGGGGGTTGCGTGGTAAATCTTTAATCGTAATAACTGTGAGTTATGATCCCACTGACATGGCCACCTCCCCCACCCCCCCCTTCATAGCAGTCTTGTTCCCTCTCACACTAATAAAGCACAACATGGGAGTGCCTCAGCTTCAGCATGCCTGGAAGGGAGTGAGGGGCTGGGGGATAGAAGGGGTGATAAGGTGCCTGGTTGGGTGGGTGGCTGGTTGGTTGGCTGGGGGGATGGTTATGGCCTGAAGCTACCTGAGTGTGTGTGTGTATGTGTGTGTGTGTGTGTGTGTGTGTGTGTGTGTGTGTGTGTGTGTGTGTGTGTGTGTTTGTGTGTGTGTGTGTGTGTGTGTGAGGCATTAAGGAGGACCAGATTCATTAAACTGTCACTGTAAATCTACATCTGGACACAGCATGCTGAGAAAGAGGGATAGAGAGAGAGAGAGAGAGAGAGAGAGAGAGAGAGAGATGGCAGGGGAAGACAGGTGTGTGTATACGAGAATGGTGGAAATGGTGAGAGTGTGAAAGAATAATGGTTACTCTGAAAAACTGAGAGGTCAACATGTCTGCAATTGAAGTGTGTGTGTGTGTGTGTGTGTGTGTGTGTGTGTGTGTTACTGTGCACGAAGGTTTGTACATTTATAATATTTTCGTTGAGCTGAATGAATTTACAAAAGAGTGCAGAAGGTAGACAAACTTTGCAAACTGGACAGACGCAGAAAGGATAGAAGAGAAGAGGAGAGGACAAGAGAGTAGAGTAGAGTAGAAAACAGAAGATTGAAATCAGAAGAGAAGAGAAGTGGAGAGAAGAGAGAAAAGGAGACAAGAGAAGACTGAGTTCAGAAGAGAAAAAGAAAGGAGATGATAAGAGAAGTGGAGAGAAGGAGAGAAAAGTAGAAAAGAGGAGAGAAAAGGAGAGTAAAGTCAGATCAGAAGAGGAGAAGGAAAGAGAAGAGAAGTGGAGAGGAGAGAGGAAAAGAGGAGAGAGAAAAAGAGAGAAGAAGAGCACAGTAGCGAAGAAAAAGAGCGAGATGAAAAGAAGATGAGTAGGAGGAAGAAGGGGAGACTCGAGCTCCTCAAGGTAAAGCCGCCGCCGCAGCCTAAATGCAAACCAGCTACTCAAGAAGCAGCCCCACGCTGCCACGCCACACAGTCAGGAAACAACAGCCAAAGGACCTTGCCCACGTAAGCAGGCCCCAGCTAAGGGCCCAACGGGGAGGGAGGGAGGTAGCGAGAGCTGAGAGAGAGAGAGAGAGAGGCGAGCAGAGGAGACGAGAGGAAGAGAGAGGCGAGCAGAGCAGAGCAGAGCAGTGCAGTACAGTGAACACTGTGCCAGGGAGCCTCTGCAAGCCAAGAAGTTTGTTAAGCTGAAAGAAGCTTGGCCTCAGGTAGGGAGGCAGAGAGAGCGTTCACCGAGTGAGAAAGAGAGAGAGAGAGAGAGAGAGAGAGAGAGAGAGAGAGAGAGAGGCTTGGCAGTGAGCCTGGGCTTGAGCAAAGCTCTCTCTCCGTGAGAGGAGAGAAACAGAGAACATCTGCTAAAATTCTGCACAGGAACCTACAGTGTGAGCCCCAAGATCTCTGACGGCACAAGGGGGGCGCACTGACACATGATTAGATGGCCCAGCAGACACATGATGCCTCGCTCCGATCTTTAGATACATCACTGCCTCTGATGTCAGACCCATGAGTCAGTCTGACACACATCCTTTTTTTTGCATTATTTTTAAATAATATTGATATTTCCCCCACCATCCTAATGTGCACTATCTGCTTCAAGTGATGGTTCGGAGTCATTCAAGCAAAGCCTTGTTGCACGAGCCTGAAAGTATTTGGAACAATATAGACGGAATCCAAATGCGAACAAGCAATTTATATTGACTGAATGGCACCAAAATCAGTGACTCGTGGTAAACTGCTTATTCAAATTTACTCAGTGTTGTTCCAAATACTTTCACAGTCTACAGTAACCTGTCATATAATCAGCAGTTTCCTAGCTTTTGAAAAAGTATGAGGGCAACAGGGGACTGTGGTGTCTTTCAAGTGTGTGTGTGTGTGTGTGTGTGTGTGTGTGTGTGTGTGTGTGTGTGTGTGTGTGTGTGTGTGTGTGTGTGTGTGTGTGTGTTGTGTGTGTGTGTGTGTGTATGTGTGAGTGTGTGTGTGTGCGTGTGTATGTGCGTTTGTGTGTGTGTGTATGTGTATGTGTGTGTGTGTGTGTGTGTGTGTGTGTGTGTGTGTGAGTGTGGGTGGTGCAAGTGAAATGTTAATTGCATCCTGTATCCGTTAGCACCTTAAAATGTAAAAAAAAAAAAAAAATGTGGCACAAAGTTCAACACATTTTCATGCTTTCATTTGGTTGTTACAATTAGGAAAGGCTGTGCTTGCAGTACATTTACACAGCATGATAATCAGCTTTGGGATGGCATATGCAACAGAGCACAATTTAAGTAAAATAAATAAATAAATCAAATTCCTATCATCACAGACAGATAACACATATGCACGTCAGCAGGCCAGATCTGATATCAGATATCATGATATAAAGTAATTAGTGTTCAGTGATCTATTACGGCACTGGCGGTCCGGGATTCATATTATAACCAACCAATCAGGGGGAGGGCTGGTCTGTGATGCCATCCATATGTGCAGTAAAGATATCCTCATCCCATTTTAAATCCCCATGCTCAACATCTTGAATGTACAGCGCATTAACCCAAAACAGTTTAAGTAAGGAAATAAATAAAATTATGGATTCTGGAATCACGGATGAAACACCGGTGTGTTTCTCAAAATGAATCTGCATGGAGTACATTAAAGGTATTATCCGGAGTGAACCAATATGTAGCCCTGCTGTTTTATAGTGCTAAGCGCTATTGATAGTCACCTCAATGATCAAATTTCGTACAACGAAGACTGGGTTTGCGAAACTGAAGCTAACACTAGCTCTAGAGACTAGCGTTTAGCACTATAAAACAGCAGGGCTACGTGTTGATTCACTCCTGATAATTCCTTCAACCAGGATAGCTTTTAGCCAGACTAGTAGCTGTGTAAGGTGCTATGCTGCGGTATGATTGATGCTGAACCCTTCTAGTGATAACCCCTCCAACCATAAATGTCCACTGGCCACCCTGATGCTGAACCCTTCTAGTGATAACCCCTCCAACCATAAATGTCCACTGGCCACCCTGACGTCCAATATAAGCCGCGGGGTCTCAGCAGGGGGTCTACTGATTAGAATGGTTGTGGTTCCGGGCAGAATCCAATGAGTAGAGTTGTAGATCACCAGGCCTGGGAGGTTATGGCAGTAAGAAGGTAAAGAGTATTGCAGAATATTTAGTAAACACTGAAACGATATTTGAGATATTTGTAAGCACATTGTTGATTTGCTCCTTTGCAAAAAGAAGAGCAGTTGCACTGTTGTAGTGTCTGCAGTGTGAGACAGGGACATACTTACACCTGAACTGACAGCCTGAACTGACATTTTTGTCACCGTGAATGCTACTACTACTAATAATAATAAAAAAAATGTAATATTACCAAAAATAAGTTTGAAACTCAGTTAAATCTCAAGTGCTGCCTTTGATATATGACACTATCCAAAATAAAGGGAAATATTAGATAGCAACAACAAACAGAGCCACAAAGTGAAATGTTTTATTTCATCGAGCTTTTGCCGACTTTCACAAACAATCACCAACAAGAATGCTCTCCTTCAACATACAATTGTTTGAACAAAAGTTTTGCATCAGTACAAACATTTAACAAAAATAGCCACTTCAGCTGATCATTATACAAAGGACCATTATTTAAATTATTTAAAAAAAAAAAAAAAACAACTGTTTTCACTCTCTTTTGGGCCTTGACCAACAAGGAAAAACTTCCTTACCAATTTACCTGTGAAAGAAACCTTGGTTAGATCCAGCACTCAGGGTTTGGGATTGATAGGGGATGGAGAGATTAAAACAAAAAGAGATAAAATAGATTAAATAAGTAAATAAATAAGTGCATACATTTCCATTAAATATGTACGAAGTGGGAAAAAAGTCAGGTGTGTGTGTATGTGTGTGTAAAGTGCAGTTTATTAGGATGTGGGTTAAATAAAAGGTTAATGAGAGAGAGAGAGAGAGAGAGAGAGAGAGAGAGAGAGAGAGAGAGAGAGAGAGAGAGAGAGAGAGAGAGAGAGAGAGAATAAAAAGTGCTTAAAGTCAAGAGTGTGTGTTTGTTATGTGTGTTGCGTCTGTGGTGCAGTGTGTTAGGATGTGTTCATAAGTGCTGAACGCACCCTAGGAGTTACAAGAACACTCACTTACCACAACAATTCCCATCCCTCCTGTACAAAAGCCTCTGAAATCAGTTCAGATTTAGCAAACGATCACGTCTAGATTACTGAGGTGTAAGCGCCCACTGATGAGGCTCGTGCTGTGAGGTACAGGACCGTACACAGCTAACTTTATGCAAGAACAAATGATGATATCAGAGAGGAGACCAATAAAGGGCTGGACCGAATGATTGAAAACGTTATGCTCCCTGCACCCATAAATGTTTTATGGTTATTACCCCACAACTTTTTTTTTCTTTTTTCTTTTCTGATACTGCTGGACTTTAAAAATCAATTTAGACCATCATATCCTACTCTAGAGCATCAACGCCCTGTCCAAATAAAACCCCAATTATGGCTAATATATAAAGCGCTGATGTGTTATGCATATTGGGTGTGCTGTCTCTCCCACTTGGCTGAGAAGCAGGGAGTGTGTGTGTGTGTGTGTGTGTGTGTGTGTGTGTGTGTGTGTGTGTGTGTGTGTGTGTGTGTGTGTGTGTGTGTGTGTGTGTGTGTGTGTGTGTG
>JAODXP020000008.1:24057769-24060269 GCA_027497455.2 Sardinella longiceps | reverse complement strand
GTCAGCTCTGTTGCGTGGGTCGAAAAGTTGAAAAATGTTCTAACTTTTCAGGTAGAAACAGATCAGTCAACCAATCAAAATTGACTCACCTTCCATCAGACATGCCCTCCATCCTCCGTCAACATGCGTGTACAGTCTGGAACAGGCATTTGAAAAGCATCACTGATTGTGCACTTCTCCCAGACTGGACAATAGCCTACAATTGGCAATGCATCATGGGTAGCTTTCCCAGCATCCTCTACTGTACTGTACAGCTGCACTGAAGGTGAAGGTTGAAAGCATGGCGTAAAGGACCCTGCCTTGTCAGTGTGTGTGTGTGTGTGTGTGTGTGTGTATGTGTGTCCTTTAATGTATAGGAGGGCAGTTAATTGTTCCACCACAGCGCCCGCTTCTCTACGCATCTCTACACAGATGCTAGGCTACCCTTGTCCTCTCCGGACACCTCTTCTCCTCTCTCTCTCTCTCTCTCTCTCTCTCTCTCTCTCTCTCTCTCCTCTGCATGCGTCCTACCACATGAATTTTAATGAGCGCCATCTTTTTTTTTTTCTTCTTCTTCTTCTTTTTTTTTTTTCTTTGTAAAGCAAAAACAACCTAAAACAACTACTATGGAGCTCTCTAATTAAATGTTCCAGTTATGCAAATGATTCATCCGATTTA
This sequence comes from Sardinella longiceps, assembly GCA_027497455.2. NCBI lineage: Eukaryota > Metazoa > Chordata > Actinopteri > Clupeiformes > Clupeidae > Sardinella > Sardinella longiceps. The sequence continues at coordinate 24,059,612 of JAODXP020000008.1, read as the reverse complement.
GGACCTCATTAAATAATTGAGTTCTTGGTAGGGGGAACAACTTGAAGACATCCAGATAATTGAGGCCAGTGCTGAGGAACTGATGACTAGGGCCAATTAATTGTCTTGTTAATTTCATTTGCTTTTATTATGTCCTCTCAGCTGCTGCTTTTGCCGCCATGTGTATATATGTGTGTCTCTGTGTGTGTGTGTGTAGTGTGTGTGTGTGTGTGTGTGTGTGTCTGTATGTGTGTGTGTGTGTGTGTATATGTGTGTGTGTCTGTGTGTGTGTGTGTGTGTCTGTGTGTTTGTATGTGTGTGTCTGTTTGTTTGCGTGTGTGTCTGTGTGTGTCTCTGTATGTGTGTGTCTGTGTGTGTGTCTGTTTGTTTGTGTGTCTGTGTGTGTGTGTCTCTGTATGTGTGTGTGTGTGTGTGTGTGTCTGTATGTGTGTGTGTGTGTGTCTGTGTGTGTCTCTGTGTGTGTGTGTGTGTGTGTGAATCTCTGTATGTATGTGTGTGTGTGTTTTTATAGTTCATGTCCCACTGCATAATGCGCTAATCTGCCGTAATCTTGCAACTTTCTCATCTGAGATTCTTGCTTTAGTTAGTTTAGTGACTCTGTGTTTCCCTGTGGCGTTCAACCTGAGGCCAGATTGGCAAACAGTTTCATGCTAACATGTGTTCAGCAATATGGAAGAGCTGACAGATCGTGTTAGTGTGGGTTTGCAGGTATTAGTGCTGGGGAGAGCGATGGAGCTTGATGCTCATTTACATCAGAGAGAGAGAGAGAGAGAGAGAGAGAGAGAGAGAAAACATAAATAGAAATAGAAAGTCAATGGAAAAATAATGTGCTTTCAGAATGCTAAAATCAGAATACTAAAAGCAATACTAAAAGAAAATCAGGAGCAACTAATTGCCAGAAAGTGAAAATCTTAATCTAAATCTAATTCATTTGAACCAATCAAAAGAAAACGTTGATCATGACAACGTTGAGTCAACTCTCTAATCCATTTATAGGCTATAAATCAAAGAGATGATTTATTTAATACAATTAATGGACGTCTAGTCGTTTTCCTATATATGGAGATTAATCATTTTGGATCTTAATTAAAATGTCGGCCAATATACACTCCCATCAGTGTGTGGAGGCTCTTGTGAATGAACTAAAGCAATCATGTTTTAGTGAAAGAGCACTAAGCTGGGCGAAGATAATGTGGAAACCACAACGCAGACACGTATGAAGGGGTCACAGATGTATGGATTAAGGATCTCGATTAGCAAACAGAGCATAATTATGTTAAATACAACACAGACCGAGCAGTGAACCGCCAACTAACACTAAGTGATTGGGCATAAAAATTTGCTTTCAGTTTCACTTCACTTCTACAATATGCCCCATTCAGTCAGCATTAGTAACCGGTTTGTTATTCGGTCTTTGTAGCATCACATTTTCTCATTCTTTTTTTTTTAAGCAGAAAAGTGCAATGACTTGAGCCCAAATAAGAGTCAGTGCAAGGTGACTAGACTTCTCATCAAAATCAGGGATGTTTCCCCTAAATTTTCCTTTAGACTCAATGAATTTCCTATTTCTACAGGCAATATCTTTGAAATTTACAGTAATATCAGTAATTTGTAATAAGAGTAATGTTAACACTTATGTAGCTTCAAGGGACAAATTAGTTTTTTTTGTTGTGTTTTATCAAGGACAGACCACCATAAAGAACTGTTCCTATTAGAGTCATCTACTCAGCCTACACTAGCACAAATATAATCTAGAAGATTTCTTCATAGATATTGTTAACAAAAAATATTTTGTTATTCTCATTAGGTAGGGTTTTCCACATTTCTTACTTAATGTAACTCA
>JAODXP020000008.1:24020269-24052769 GCA_027497455.2 Sardinella longiceps | reverse complement strand
CGTACCCAGCAGGTCCGCTTCAAGGACCTGGACGATGGGGATGCACCGGCCAACAAACCCGAGAGACGTAGTCCCCACCCGGGCCGTAAGAGCCCCACGCGCTCCCGTCCTGTGTCCAGCTGGAAGGAGGAGTTCGCCAATGGACCGTCGCTCGTGGGCTCGGTGCGTGGAGACATGGAGAGCACCATCGGTGCCGTGGAGGAGTTTCTGAAGAGGGCACCACGGCACCCTCTGACCCCCGGGCCCACCCGAAAGAGCTGGGCCCCCCCAAGGCCCTGCTCACTCACGCTGCCCTTGCCTCGGCAGCCATGCATGAGCACAGCCATCCAGACCTCGCCCAGTCTTCAGAAACCTCACAGCCTGCCCCGGAGCCAGAGCCTCGGGAGCTCCATTCGAGCGGACTGGGATGAGGATGATGATGAGGACCTGCTCGTGGGCATCGTCACTCCTGTCTCCCCCTCCTCCCAGGAGAGAGGCTGTGCAGCCACTGCCGAGCTTGAGGCTGCTGGCTCAGCTCCACGGCGCACCCAGGGCAATAAGCCTCACTGCCGATGCTCAGGCGAGGATTCTACTGCCCCCTCTGGACAGGAGGACAGGCCTTGCTCTTGCCCCCCAGTTGCCCCTAAGTCGATACCCGGGAGGTACAGGGGCAGAAGGAGGCGCATCACCCGGACGTCGAGTGACCCTGGTCGGGCTGAATCGCCAGGTGTATCCCCAGCTCGAGCTGCATCTCCCAGTGACCGGCCGACGCGACCCCTAGAGTCACCCAGACGGTCTCCCCCACTAAAGTCTCCAACTAAAAGCTCCCCTACCCAAACTGACCCATCTCCTCCCTCCCCCCCTGAAAAAGACACATCCTGTGCCCAACCTGCTCCAGAATCTCCCTGTGCTCAGCCAACACCAGTGGCCAGTGCCCCTGACCAAACTATGGCCACTTCCATCGCTCCCACTACCCCTACCTCCCACACTACTCCGGCACCAACCGTGCCTAACTGTGTTTCCGCCACCCCAGAAAACTCTTCACCTCCTAATGCTGTGCTTCCTCTCAGCAATGATTCAGCTGATTCTTCTACTCCTTCACCTGCCCAACCCACTCTCATGACGCCAGCTCAAGCAATCAGCTCAGCAGCTGAAACTTTGCCACATTGCACCAATCCGACGCAGTCCGTGCCAGCTTGCAAGACTCCCAAACAACAACCTGTGCCATCTTGTCTGACTCCCACGCAGCCTGCGAAACTTAAAACTCCAACACAGACTGTGCCATCTTCCATCCCTGTTGCTAAATCTGTGCCAATCCCTCAAAACAATATAGAGACTATACCACCCTCAGTTGCCCTTACACAATCCTTGCCAATTTGCGAGACTCCTAGACAAACCATTGTGTCTTGTGAAACTCCTACGCAACCTGTGAACGCTAAGACCCCTACACAGACTGTGCCATCTGCCATTACTGCTACGACACCTTTGCCAAAAAATCTAAATCCTACAGAGACAATGCCACATATAATCACCTCCACACAGACTTTGCCAAATGCAAATACTTGTGTACAGACTGCACCAGACTGCACAACTTCTTCACAACAACAACAACAACAACAACAAACTGCATTTAACGTATCTCACACACAGCCTGTATGCATTTCTAACACTCCGTCAAAACCTGTGTCAGTTTGTGGAACTCCTGTGCCAATCTGCAAGACTCCAGCGACGGCAGAACCAGCACCATCTAAGAGTTTGTCACAGCCTGTGCCACGTTCTAAGACCCCTACACAAATAGAACCATCTTGTAAAACTCCTGTGCCAATCTGCAAGACCCCAAAGACAGCAGAACCAGCATCATCTAAGAGTTTGGCGCAGTCTATCCCACGTTCTAAGACCCCTACACAAATAGAACCATCTTGTAAAACTCCTGTGCCCACTGTTCTCGACTACATAGTTCCAACTCCACAGCCAACACAACCTATTCCCGTTTCTTTGACCCCAACACAGTCTTGTAAACCTACGCTTCCCTTGTCAGATTGCACATCTCCCACACAAGCTCCCACAGTCTACAACACCCCAACACATATTGCACCAATGACACCTAAATCTCCTACCAACACTTTGCCAGTTACTAGGATTCAACCAGTGCTGGACTGTGCAACTTACACAGAAATTGCTGGAGCTTTCAGCGCCTCTGACAACACAGGGCCGTTCTATCCAGGGGCTGCGCAGGGTAAGTTGTCCTGTAATATCATTTCACAGATGCCTCCTCCATGTATTGCTGAGCGAAACCAGGCGCCATCTTGTCCATCAAATGCACAGACTTTGCCACATTATTTCAACACAAACACAAACAGTGCTATGCCATGTGTACCCCCTGCCCAGATCATGCCACCCACTGTTCCTGCTAGCAACCCCATGCCAGCTTGTATCATCCCCGAGTCTGCTGTTCCCCCTTATGTCACCCAGCAAACGATCCAAGTCTGCACCTCCCCTTTTAAAATGATCCATCCGGGAATTTTGCCCAACCAGACGTCATCCCCAAGCGTTTGTGTGCGCCAGGTGACCCTGTCCCATACCGTGACGTCCCAGACGCCTTGTCCACCGTGCCCGGCAGCCTACCTACCCCACGCTGCACCTCCCTACAGCTCTTCCCCCCGAGCCAGCCCAGCCCCTCCCTCTTCTTCTCAGGCCCCTCCTACTTATTCTACTCAGGACAGAAAGCTTCCTCCTCCACCTCCACCCCCTCCTCCATACACGCCCCGCAAGGAAGGAGCTACTGCCACTGGGCAGACCCGCCGCCCGGCCACCCCCAAAGCTGCGAGCGCCGACACGGATAAGGGGAAGGAGAGGGAGAAAGTGGGGAACGGGGTGCTGATGCAGCACCTGGCTGCCGGTGGACACATTTGTCGAAGGGCACTGGCTGGCGCCGAAGGGGGAATGGGAGTCGGGGTCCCATGTCTGCCCCCCAAAAACACTGCTCAGGCTGCCATCAAAGCCGCCACTATGAGCGCCCGCAGAGCTCTCTTCTGCTCCGAGGCCCAGACTAGTGATGCTCAGTGCCCACGGCCACGTACTCCGTGTGGGCAACAGCAGCAGGGCTCATCTTCCCAGAACGATGGGCAGGCGGACACGCTACGCCACGTGCAGGAGCTACTAGGGGGGCTGATGTCTGGGGCCAGGTGCAAACTGGACCTTACTCGAGCGAAGGAGAAACTTCTGGGCCCCAACGGCCCACTGTATGACATCAGCAGCCTACAGTCGCAGCTCCACAGCCTGGAGGGAGTACTGGAAACCAGCCAGAACACCATCAAGGTGCTGCTGGACGTCATCCAGGACCTGGAGAAGAAGGAGGCAGAGAGGGACGGGTGAGTGGGCTTGGCACTGCTTACTGTATGACTGATCACTAAGAGCAGATCATGATGTTTCCATCACACGACTACACTATATCTATATGCTTTTTACAAAATATTAATATTATCATGACTATCATTATCACTAACAGCAGATGTGTTTATGTCACACACTATATGCTTTATATGAATAACACTTGTTTCCTGCTAAAAAAAAGTATTTAGTCAAATTGAGGGGAGGGGGACGGGTTTCGGAGGTAATTGATGTCAGAGACTGGTTCCTATTTTTATTGGATGATAGATAAAACAGCCTATATTTATAAAGCAACTTTTGAACATAATAATTATTTATCATGTCTTGGAATGAAGACCAGGTGGAAGGTGTTTGTTGTCAAGGTGGCTGCATTAACTATAAGTTCTATGTTCTGAGGGAAACCCTGAGTAACATGTTCACTAAAAGTAGATGTGTTTGTCACAAAGTACACCCTTTTCACAGAATAATGTACAGTGTCTGTTGTGTTATGATTTTATACTCATGTTTTTTTATACTACACATGGTTTTATAACATTTTAATATACATACTAGGCATTCTCAACAATGCACTTGAGTGGCCAGACACACAATTTGTCTGGGTGGTCATTAACACTAATTAGTACACAAATCAGTGTCTTCTTGAAATCTAATTGCCTTAGATGGATTTCAAAACTAGGCCTAAGGCCCGAATCACACACAAACTGCGCGTTCGCGGTGCGGGAGCGGGGCGGTCCGTAAGCGGCCCGTGAGCGGTGCCTGTGGGCTTGGGCATTCACACAAGAAATTGTCTCTGCGGTGTTCTGCGCGAAGCGGCTGCCCGAGCTCTGCATTCAAAATCTATAGACACCGCGCAAGTCCCGCTTACCGCGCTGAAAACGCTTGGAAAAATAGAACTTGTTTCTATTTCAAAAAAGCAGCGTGGGAGCTGCGCGGTTCACCGCTCAGAAACCGGACAGGAGCCGCGCAGAACACGCGTGCAGTCTGAATGACCTAACCTGTTAACATGTATTCTAAATGAAATCGCCCCAAAACCGCGCCCGCACCGCTTACGCACCGCTCACGCACAGGTTTGTGTGTGAATCGCCCGTAAGTGTTGAAACTTGGTGTGATTGGTGGTCTTCTCACTCTCAGCTATGCTGAAAGTCATTTTAAAGGGATACCAGGCAACTTTTCACCAGGGACACCAGTCAGCTTTTTTGTTTGAGGACATTTTGTTTTGGTATCCTCTCCAAATTAATTTGGATGACATTTGGTCATAAGAAGAAAAATGGTCACAGAAGTGAAACCACAAAGTTGATTCTAGTTTTCAAGATTGCATATCAACCAAGCACATGATTCTATGAAGTCATCCGAATATCATTTTTAGAGCAATTCGTGCATAGCATATGCTACAATTTCACAGCAGAGGTCAGATTTCTAATCACATTAGCGATGATACAACAGAGAAGCATATTTGTCGGGCAGCAATATTAACAACGCGAGCGTGCTGTTCCCCTATTGTTTATCCATCACGCACGATTTTCCACAGAGCAATGAGCTAGTGATGAAGTCAGTCACCCCCAAATGAAAGGAAGCTTAACCAATTATGTTCCCTGGCAGAATGAAACACCAGCGGAAAAACAAAAAAAAAAACGTTCCTCCCTCCTCCCCACTCCACAAACTACTGATGAATAAAAAATTTATGCAACAACACCCTTTTCATAAACAAATGCTTGTGACAGTGCCATTCACATGCTGCCTACAGATGTAACTCCTTTTGTTAGGGGCTCAGCTGAAAATTCAGATCACACACAAAGACCCGCAATCAAAGCTTGACCATCGAGGTGGATGTATAAATCGTATCAAAGCCTCGGAAAGAAATCAGTTTCCCTATTCATGGATATGGTTCTACTCATGAGAATATAATCCACAAGGGCTTTGTGCTTTTGTTTTGCCCACTGAATTGTCAATGGGCGTTTGTTGTGCCCCCACCCACATACCCCACCCCCCCCCACACACACACACACACACACACACTCCACCCCTCTTTATTCTTGCCTGTTTGTGCATTTTCTTCTTAGTTTCTATTTATATTCAATTTGTGGTGTTGCAAAGGTTTTGAGCAACTGCATGATACAGAACACAATTTGAATTCAGAGAACCAAGGTATCGAACCAGGCAGAGCGGTACAAGACTCAAAGTAGTAACCCCCCCCCCACACCCCCACACCCGAAAAGTATATGCAAATTGTAGCTTGTTTGAGATATTTTCGTTTTCCATCAGACCGTACTTGCACAACAACCTCTCTCTTCTAAATCACACACTCCACATACACACACACACACTATCTTTATCTAGCCGTCTCTCTTGCTCACACACGCACGCACGCACACAAACTCACACTTACCCGTTTTCCCCTCAAAAGGGAGAAAGGGGAAAAAAACATTTTCAGACTCAGCAAGGTTTTCCTCACTAACATTGAGGAGGCTGACTACGTGAGTTTTCTTTTAAAGAAGCAACAAACCTTTCCTGGTGTAAGATGGCTGTAAACATCTCCTGCAGTGGCAGCCGAGACACTCTTTTATAGTAGGCTACCTCAGCCTTTGACAGGCTGTCATGGGCATCCCAGTATTTTTCTTTTTTATTCTCTTGGTACATTTGCTCCATACAAACCCTGGCTGTCACCATCTGAGATGGAGGTCTTTGCACATAAACATTTTTAATAATGCTCATTTACGCTTACATTGGCTGCATAACAAATCACGATAAAAGAAAACTCACACAAACTTGCACTTGGACGTTAGCTGTCAAGTCCATCAGTAATAGCAAGTCCTCTCTAGTAATAGCAAACAAAACTGCTAACTTTAACATTTGCCATTTTATTGTTGAATTACTGTAAAATTACGTCAGCTGCTAGCCACTAAAATTCTAACGTAACCAGCAGTGTTCTATCTCAGTGACTTCCAATGGTAACTGGAAATCTAAGAGCATTATAGAATTAGCCTGAGCACAGCCCGACCATAATACTGCTAGTTCATCCGTATTCATGGTCTGGAGGTTCTTTAACCTGACGCGATGATACTGCGGGTGGAGGGCATTCACTTCTGGTTTGAAACGATTGGACAGCTCATGTAATCAGCTTCGCTTATTGGCCGGTAGACTCTCCTACCGATGTAAACACGCCCCGAGAGGCACTCGTGCCCAGACCATCATACGTATGAACGTTCGTATTATGGGCGGGCTATGTACAGGCTATTACTAGGAAATGTTATGCAAGGAGCAAATTAAGAGGCCTGATAGGCTCAGCCTGCTGTCACAGAGAAGATGGTGGCGACTGACTGATCGGGATGAGTGAGTGAGTGAGTGAGCATTTGGCAAAGCCACTTTTCCTTCGCTCTCGTCATTTCTCCTGCCAATCATGCCGGATCGCTCTGGCGAGGCTCAAAAACCGAACCGGACAGTAGGGGTTTTAAACACACCTGTCAATCCTAATCCCCACACACACACACACACACACACACACACCCAGGCCTGGTTGCCAGCTCATCCGTCACCATGACTGGGAGGAAGCCAGATTGCTTCCGCCGGACAGCGAACAAACTAGCTTTTCATGTCTCCCGGGGAATGTTATCGCAGGTAGTGCCGGCGAGTCGAGTGAGAGAGCGAGAGAGAGAGAGAGAGCGAGCGAGTGCCGGGAGGCTTTAAACACACAACACAGAGCCTTGAAATTGGATGCCAGTGTATCGGCGAGGTCCGGCCATTGCATCCCTCGACCTGGGAGCGGCTCCCACGGGTGTTGCATCAGAGGAGTGAGGAGCGATCCGTGGCCTACTTTATGGCATCTCTCATATCGCCGGGTATTTACAGAACCGCCGAAGTGGGCCAGAACTCAGGAGATACGGGAGCGGCGGCTGTACACAAGGCACTCACAAACTACCGTACTCTCGCAATACACACATTTTCATTTGCTCAAGTCTCTTCGGAAGCTCAGAGATATACATGCATATGCATGCGGGTTTGCGCGCGTACACACACACACACACACACACACACACACACACAAACAAACTTGCTGTCTTTGTCTTCTGTACACAGGCAGATTGTAGAAATGCATTCCCACAAACTCATATATGCCCCACGGAGTACACATCAAACTCATGTAAATATTCACAGGAGGTTTGTTCATGAACACATACAGTACAGTACAACATAAAATGGGTTTTCAAATGGGATAGGGGTTTGGATTACCAAGATAATTATTTCTTGGGTCTTATTAATATTCTACAACAGTGGATTTTGAAAGAAACTTGTTTATTTTGGCATATTTATATTTCTGTTTATTTATTTCTTGTTTCAGCATTATTATTATTTCAACGTTTTGTTTTTAATCAAAATATCATTCGACTAGACCGATAAAGTTTCCAATAGCGCAGTAAGGCACTTTCCTGACCCAGGGGGATTGTGTTTGTGTGTGCAGTGGTTTTCATTTGAATCAATTTTTGCCACACAGCAGTATGTGTATAGCAATGGTCATTACTTCAGGCCTGTTGTGCTGAAGAGTAAATATTTCATCGAGCTATCGGACTCTCCAAACTTCTTGTGCGGTAATATTTCATGAACACAAGTTTCAAGTCCTTGCCTACAACAATTTCAGTGCCTCAGAGTTCATTATATACTGTAAGTGTGGTGTGAAAGGCATCTCACAATAACTTGATTTATGTTGATTGTTTTTTGAAACTTTGTAGTTTTCGTGACTGCATGAGCAGATAATCTCTGAAGATAATCTTGTGTTTGTTTGCCTGTTAGAGAAAGAAAGAACTTGACAGAGTTAGTGCAACCAAGGGAGTCAGAAAGAGATGTGTAGCATTGCGGAAATATAATGTATATATGCTGCATTTATTCCCTGTAACAGCTTCCTCCTCTCCTTGGGCATAGCATGCCGTTTAAGAATTTGAGGACGGCTCATTAAAAAGAGTGTGTGTGTGTGTGTGTGTGTGTGTATGTGTGTGAGAGAGTGAGTGTGTGTTTGTGAGGTGGAGTGTGTTGTGGGATGGGGGGTTTGTAGCGCAAATTCTGAGTGTAACCTCCAGCAGCTCCTCTGCTCAGTATTACGGGGCCCTTCTCATTCCCACATTGCAAAGAGCTGTATAATCCCTTGCCAAGAAATGCACCAAGATGATATTCAAATGCAGCACATTATGATTCACATTAGAGCGTGTGCCGGATGCACCGTCTGCATCTCAGCCCCAGAACATTCCTCATGGGTTGCAAATCAATTTTCTTCCTCTTCTTGCGTTGCCATGTTGTTGTTGTTGTTGTCAGGCTTTTTTTTTTTTTTTTTTTTTTCTCGGCCCTTCCAACCTCACAACGACCTCTCCACCCTCCCACACCGCCCGCCACTTTGGTCAATATGATCATTTCATTTCAACAATAACCCTCGCTGCCAATTCTTATTGTTTACGTCTCCGAGGCATCTAATAGGAGACGTTAACAATTGACGCAGGCCTTGTTGTTGTTGTTGTTGTTGTTGTTGTTGTTGTTGTTGTTTTTTCCCACACACCCACATTTTCTTCTCTGCCCTCATGGGTAAGACTGTCCTTGGAAACGAGAGGAAAACACAGATGGGCGTGGGAGCGGGAGAATCAACAGCAGGCCGACGCGGCAAAGTCACGCCGCGTCAGAAATCGCTGCACACACAAACAAGCCCTGTAACCGCGGAAACTCCCCCTGCCCACGAATGTGGAGGTTTACTGGTGGTATTCCGTCAGAATAATAATTTATGTTGGAATGGAAAAGCAACACTGCCATAAAGTATTCTCCAATGAGAATAGGATACCACCAAGGCAGAATCATCAATTGCCATTAACTTCATCATTGACCTGCCTGTGTCTTCATTAAATCAGTCGAACCACATGTATTTCAGCATGTATAGTAGGCCTACCTACATTATGTGTTTAGTTTACATTGATATTATTTTTCTGTGTGAATTTGAATGAGTGACCTAGAAAACACTTACATTACATTTTCAATGAATGAGAAATATCTTGGCTGTTTACATAACGTTGCGTTCCCCCCGCACGCATGACAAGAGAGCGAGAGAGACGGCGTCTCAGTTAATTCAAGCCGACGCAGCGAGCACTGTCTGGTCAGGCCGAGCGGCTGAGGTTGCTTCCCCATCCCCATCCCCGCGCCATATGGCCGAGTGTAAGTCTCTCTCTCCCCAAGTCTGTAATCATTACACACGCTTAAATGCCATTCCCATGCTCTTAATTTAGCATGACTCTCAGGCAGAGCCAAATAAAGGCAATAAACAGTCTCGCTCCCCTGCCAAGTGAGATAAACCTAGCCCCAACGAGGCTATTCTGCGCTGGATTTTCATGACGGGCACTCATGCAGAGTTGTAATTCCTGAAGTGTTTCGAGAGGGAGGAAAAAGCGGGAGCGGTGGAGAGAAGTTTTACAGCCCCCAGGTGATGGCCGGAATGCTGATGTCACAGCTAATTTGCTAATGGGCCCGTTAAGGCACAAGAAAAAAGAACCCCGACAAGATCCCCCCCCCCCTTCCAAGCAAACAATAGCCGCTAACAAGACCGCAAGAACTAGCGGCGATCCTTTCGGATGAGAGGCTAGAAGCGGAAGGCCGAAGGAAGGAAAGATTTCATAGAAACAAAAAAACAGGGGAGGAGGCGGGAGGGGGGGCGGTGGTTGACGGTGGTTCGCCGGCTGCTGTCAAAGACCTTAATGTCACCTCACCTGACCAGTGGGCTGGGGGGGGAGGGAAGAAAAAAAAAACACATCACATCAAAGCAACATGAGCAAATGCATGCTGTGGGCCTGGCCTCCAAACAGTGCGGACGGAGTTGAGCTAATAGAGGGCAACAAAGCAGAGAAGGGACACAGGTGCAGCCAGGCAGGCAGGCAGGCAGGCAGGCAGAGCTCTGGAAGGCCTTGGTCAGACTGGAGCATGAGGCGAACGAACGCCCATTAGGGCAGGTAAGGACAAAACAAGATGGATAAACAAAGACAGGCCAGGAGAGAGAGAGAGAGAGAGAGAGAGAGTGATTGAGGCAGGACGCCACTGCACCTTCCTTCAGTGAGCACCTCCAGATTAAGTGATTATGTGTCCCCGAAGAACACTGAACAACATAGAGGGATAGAGAGAGAGAGCGAAAGAGAGACAGAGAGAGAGGGAAGAAAGAAACGAAAGAGCCGAGGTTTGTGGGGCATGGCCCACAGGCAGGTCAGGTGTGGGGGGAGATAAACATAGAGGAGAACTCACACAGCACTTTGTCATAGTATAGTATAGTACCCACCTCACCATCAGGGCCGTTTCAAGGTACTTGAAATAATTCAATAATTTTTTGTTGAAAAACACCACCAAGTTAACTACTAAAATGATTAAACAGTCAATCTTGGGGGCCCCTTTCAGCCTGGGGCCCCAGGCAATTGCCTGGTTTGCCTGCCTTGTTGCGACAGCCCTGTACCCGCCCAGGGCCGTTTCAAGGTACTTGGGGGCCCCAAGCAAACAGGACATGGGGGCCCTTCACTCCCTATAAATACTTACATGAACCACATTGTTATAATTTTTTGTTGAAAAACACCACCAAGTTAACTACTAAAATGATTAAACAGTCAATCTTGGGGGCCCCTTTCAGCCTGGGGCCCCAGGCAATTGCATGGTTTGCCTGCCTTGCTGCGACGGCCCTGTACCCACCTCACCATGTCAGGTGAGCCAAACACAAAAGGAGCTTGCAAGATCAGGGGGAAAATTATACTGCTGGCCAATACCCATGTACTTCCAGCCAATAACAGACCACCATTTCCCATGAATTCTCAATGGCAAGTCAAGTGTGTAAGCCAGCCAATCAGGGTTGACACAGTATTGAGTTCAGGAAGTGGGCAGGTGTTCCATTTGTTTGGACCGCCATACTTCCGTTCACTCTTAAAGGATAACTTCGGTCAATTTCAACAAAAGCTCTATTTCTCAAGTTATTTGAGACTTGTCAGTACCGAAGACGCAAGAAATTTTGGTCCATCTCACAGTGTTTCTGCGACCGGAGAATTAGCACCGACCGCTAACCCATTGGGGCAGACTTAAAAACTGTGTTTTTATCATTGTTACATGCTCCAAATCTCACCCCAAAAGCTATGCAACATCAATGAACACCTTACAACACAGAACTGTAGTGTTTATGGCCTCAAATGACTAAAAAAGTGGTCAAAGCAGTGTGTTTGTCAAAGCAGCAACATACCTAGTTTGTTTACATCTTTGCTTCCGCTAATCCAAGTCAGTTTCACTTTGCTCCCTCAATGGCAGAGACGAAAACTTGAGTTTTGTAGACGTGAATAATATTCCAAAATCTTCCGTTTCTACCATCAGGGAAGGCCTTAATAGATACCAGAAAACTTGGGCAAACGGCATTCTATACAAAGTTCCATGAGTATAAGAGAGTTCAGATGCCTACATGTACATAGCCAGTTTACAGTCCAGTTCTGAAAAGAAAGCACCAATTTGGGCAGCTGAAATCTTAGCTTTTTTATACAATAATCTTACCAAAACCTAATTAATTGTGAGATATCCTGCCTTAGTGTTTCTCAACTTTTCCTGGACTTTTTCGAGATGTGCTGTCAGCCTCACATTTGAAATAACTACTAGGGATGCAAATTATAGTTCATAGTTTTACACATGAAACTGGGATATAAAAAAGGGATATAAAAAAATGGTGCATCCAGGTCAGCGGTTCTGTGTCTACAGTATGATTAAAGAAAAAACAAAACAAAACCATAAAAAAAGCCCGATAGATAAATGCATCCACCCTTGGCCCGTAGCGTGACTCAGCTGCCTGTTTCAGCTCCAAACCTCAGCCAGTCGGTAGCTCTGAATTCATTTTAGACATTTAAAAGCCTGCACCTGCAGCTCGGGGGAAGCTCTGTGTACACCCCTCTCTTCCTCTCTCTCTCTCTCTCTCTCTCTCTCTCTCGGTCCCTCTCTCCTTTCTCCTCCTACACAAGTTCTCTTTCACAGGACTTTTTTTCCTCTTTTTTTTTCCTTTTGGCTGCACTGCTCTCTCTCTCTCTCTCAACCGGCTCTGGCAGTAATGAGTACAATAGCCCCATCTCCCTACCCGTCCAACAGAACAAACTTTCCGAGCTGCCTGACCCAGAAGAGGGAGGTGAGGCAATCCAACACAACTACTTTCTACTGATGAATACATGAATACTTAATATAAGCGTTCTTATTAGTCAGCTAACTGGGTCGTTTTTAGTTGAAAGCGTTCGGCGCGGCGTTTTTCTGGAAAAATTTAAGACGGAATAATATAACACAAAGACATTTTTCTCATGCAATTTACATTAAGGTGCACTGCCAGATGGTACAATATTTTTAGAATCCAAATCTCCATATAGGATGGATTCAGAGAGGGGTACTTCTCAAGTTCCCTGGCATGGTTCTCCAGATATGTCTTCTGATTAAAACTAGCCAGGGAATTTCTTTTATGTAAAAAAAGAAAAAAAGAAGAAAAAAGCGCATTCTTTTCTTTGTGTGTATGACAATTTCCAATGACCCCATGCATCTTTCCAAGCAACCCTGTAAAAGATGGATGACTCATTGTCGGTCCTGTTTGGTTTGTGTGAGGGGACAAAAACAGAATGAAATATGTAAATATTTAAAATAAATAATGAAATAAATAAATGTAATTGGACGACGAGGCAGACAAGCCAACGGACAAACAAGTGCGGCGAGAGCAGAAGGGGAGTGCTGTTTGTTGATGGCTTCCTGTCCCTCCGCCAAGAGCATGATAACTCTTCCCAGCGACAGAAGGTGGATGAGGTGGGGGTGGGGTGGGGTAGGGTGAGTCGGGTGTGTGTGTGGGGGGTGGGGGCAGAACTGGCAGAGGTAGCAGAGAGATGGGAGAGAGGTGGTACAAGAGAGGGAGAGAGCGAAGAAGAGAGAGGAGAGAAGCGAGAGATATTTTCGTTTTATATCTCCATCAGACTTGATCAAGTTTATTTAAAGGAGATCTGTCTTGTCAGTTACTGGTGGTACTGCACATTTATATACTGTATTCCATAACATTTGAATGGCTTTTTAATTGTTATTATTTTATAGCTCTCATGAACTACTTGCACAAGCAGAACTGGATAGTGAGACAAAGACAAGAGATTTTGTTTGAGCGAGATAGAAGTTTGAAAAGGGCAAGACCGTCTTTCACATTTTTCAACATCTGTAGGCCTAGTTGCTTTTAGTGCGCAATGTGTTTTCAATGAGCTGAGACTCTTAAACATTAAAGCCACTTAAATACTTGTGATCTCAGTGTTAGCTTCAAAATACATAACCCTTTATCTTGTTTTTTTGTCAGTTCTTGTGTATTCTCTTTACACTTGGCTCCGCTCACAAAAACACCATTAGCATTTTCTAAAACTTACACTGGCAGTAACAGGCTACAATGTTATGAGTCCCTATTGTGAATTATTGATCACCTAGCTGCTTCCACACTCTCTCGTCTTGTTAAGAGACGTCTGAGTGGCCTGGTTGTACTGAAGTCTGGGGCACACCCTGTGAACGTTGTGTGCGCTTCACTGAAGTTGGACCCAACTCTTACAGAGCAGAATCTTCTAGACAGGAGAAGAGTGAATCTTCTTGATTGATGGTTGGTTAGGGATAACAGACAACTCGCCATCAATTTGCAATTAGGTATCATATCATAAGCTGAGTGGAGGCTTTGATGTTCTTAATTGACCATAATGTATAGATACTGTGCATATGGATAGAGAGAGAGAGAGAGAGAGAGAGAGAGAGAGAGAGAGAGAGAGAGGTAATGGAAATATAGTTTAAAGGAAAAGTTTGGACATTTTTTTACGATAAAAGGTGGGAACGCTATGTAAGTCACCGGCACCGGGAACCAAAGAAAGAGACCGTGGAAGCATGTTAGCCACAGGGAGTGAATAGGGTGAGTTAGCAATATTATGTGAAGGTTAACTTTGACATGGAGTCGTATCTTTTGCGAACAAAGCATCTTAGTTGAGACTGCACAAAAGAGTGTAATGTCACGTAATCCCATTCATTTTCTGCAGACGAATTGACCGTGACCAAGCTAGCTAAACTCATTAGTGTGCTCAGCAACTCACTTGTGCCTGACACATCATAGACGTATTCCCCTGCAATCTACGCTTTATGGTTTCAAAGGTGAAAACAAAAACAATGCCTGAACGGTCTTTGGGTATTTTTTGCCCTCAACGGTGCCTTCCAGGCAGCACTGCCTTCAAGGCACTACTCCACTCAGTTTAGGGTTAGGATGAGGGTTGAGGGGGTTAGGGTTAGGAGTAGGGTAAGGATAGTGCCTTTTAGGCCGTGCTGCCTGGAAGGTGCCGTTGGGGGCAAAAAATACCATTGAGCTGCCTGAACATTCTATTTTATTCCCTGACTTCGTCCACGTCCTTCGTCCACGTTTGCGTGAGGCTACATTGCAGTAAATAGCAATATGGAATGTTAAAACAGAGACCCTATGGGACCAGCCATGAAGTGAAGGATCAAACTCTCTTGAAATGGTTATAAAGAACAGAGAGAGGCACAGTAGCCTGTTCATTGCCTTTATACGTCATTACGCTTGTTTCTCATCTCCCTTCAGTATTCCGTCTGGGATTCCGGCCATTGGATTTGTTTGCTTTAGGGTGCATCACATCCTGGCCAATCAGCGAACTTTGAAAATGTAGCGTCAAAATATGATAGACTATCCATTTTAATTTAACACCTCCAACAAGCAAGCGTTTCTCAATAGTAAAGCGCAGACCGAGGGGCTGGTTAAGACCAGGCTTGAGGCACAGAGCAGGAGTGTGAGAGCTTTCATACACCTGACCAATTCCTGCGCCCGGTTTCATCATGCAAGTGCCACCTCTGCATCCCTGGTCCTCATTTACATACTGCAAAGAAGGAGAGAGAGAGAGAGAGAGAGAGAGAGACAGAAGAAAAAACAAGGAGGCCCTGCTGCTCCCAATCTGTCCTGTCACCACTCTGTCACACCAGCGCTATATTTACCTCCCATTGTAACCCTGCCGACCCACACACCAATTACAATGTCACCCGTTTGCCAGAAAAGGACTAGTCATTTTTCAATCTCCTAAGTACTTTCCACTGCCTTAACAAGCCAAACGCACCAAGACACTTTCTTTTTTTTTTTGAGGGGGAGTGGTGGGGGTGGGGGTTCTTTTTTTCTTCCTTTAATGCTGTGTCAAAACACTGCGACAGCTGAAGTCCTCTTTTCGGAGGATTGTTTTCTTTTTGGACAAGGTTCAGGTTGAGTACGGAACACGGAAGCCAACGGCAATAATCCCCCGGGAAATAAAGCCCCTTACACTAACAACAACAGTCCCCGACTCGGCTCCCACACATCCATTCCAGGGGCTTTGGCCCAGGATACTCACTTGGGGTGCTCTCTTGGGGGGATAGTTATAGCTAGCAGAGAGCTCGGTCCACAAAGCCAGAGCCAGATCCAGCGCAGCTCTAATCAGTTCTGGAAACCGGCCTGCCCATTGATCTGCAAAGGTTTTTTTTTTTTTTTTGGGGGGAAGGTTGGGGGGGGGGGCTTGATTTCACTCCGATTCATTTCCCACCCAGCTCTGTTTGCTCGAGGTGTGAATGGTGTTTATCTTGTGCCTGTCAAACAGAGTAATTGGAGGTTATTCTGGGATGGCGAGAAAGGTGCACAGAGCCCGAAGTCAATTACAGGCGCACCTTGACACTCGGGGGTGGGGGCGGGGTGGGGTGGAGGAGGAGTTAGGGGACAAGAGAGATTTATTTACCTCTAAGTGACTCGTTAATGTCGGCAACTGCTCAAAAGATGTGAGAAAGGGCGCACGACAATTACCACACGTCTCAATCTCAACTATAAGCAAGTAAATTAAGGTTTGATCTGATGCAGGCTCCGGGCTGTGTAATTGGGTAAGAATTGATGGTTTTCCTTCCTTGGTTAAAAAAAAAACAATGCTGTGGGAGCAAGGCCCATGACTGCATTTCAAAGTGCCTAACACAAGACTGAGTTGGGCTCAGATGCTTCTTGTAAAAGTGCCTGTGCTTTTTTTACATGATGGCTTTATGGCACAAATTGGTTTTGGATCAGCTTTTCTTTTTTCGTAGAGTGGGTCCTAATGTCGAGTGCCAAAAGATGACCTAATGCAAAAATGGACGCATAATGGTCTCCTATGGATGATATATGCCAACAAATATGCAACGCACTGCCCTGGTCGCTCTGTTCTTACTAATTGCTTTTTTGGGTAATTTTTTTAATATATATATATATATAATTTTTTAACAATATTTTTTATCTTCCCTCAGGAGAGTACTAGACTCATGCTTTCCCCCTCTGGCGCCATACAACTTTACCCATACTAGACCGTGCCCAGGGCTCATTTTTGCTGAGCACAACTGATTTGGCTAATCAAGGGCTTTTATAATTGCTGTATCTCACGGGTGCAGTGAAGTGCACCAGACCTAAAAACAATTTTGTGTTGTGGGTCCCCAGGAACGGCGTTGTGTACAGGTACGCTATATACCCCAAACTTGCTTGTTTTTCAGAAAACTGCTGAAATCATCCCACCCCCCACACCCCCACCCCCTCCAGATGGGTCAGCTTGCCGTGACGATGGTTGTTGTGGCTACTGTTGATGGAGCGATTTTAAGGTCTTTGTTTTGAGCTTGTTTTTAAAGAGCAACTTAGGCCTCTCCACAAATAATTCATACTCCTTGCAGCCAATGCATGAGAGAGATGGTCGACACTAGAAGGGAAATGCCAACGGGTGGAAATGATGCTGAAATCTCACATTTTACTGATTTGCCTAGTAACAATGTCAACCGACCTACTAATACTGATTTGCCTAGTAACAATGCCAACTGACCTACTAAAACTAAGACTACTAATACCTATAAAGGATCTAAAATCTCTTGAATATTAAAACTCCTCATTTATTTTCTAATTCCTTCATATTCCTACAATACCTGCAAAATTCTGTGAGATACTGCATCCCTTTCATTGATTACTGACGGGGATGAGGGGAAGCTAAGGGGGCCTAAGATGGCTGCCTCGCCTGTGCAGCATAGGTGTAGAAAATAGCTGAGTCAGAAAGGATGTTGGGGACATGCGGGACGTCCCATCACTGTGTATCTCTCACTTTTTTCCCCTGGCTGTCTCTCTGTGTTTTCTATCACTCAGCACAGTGACAACACGTCCCCGGTAACAGTGGCCATGGCAGCACGTCACACTAACACACACACACACACTGCAGTGCTGATGGATTTGTCTTTTGTGTGTTTGTGCGTATGTGTGTGTGTGTGTGTGTGTGTGTTGAACAGCAAGAGAGTGATTTTCACTCGGTTTATTTTATTAATTTAACCTATATCTCAAAACTGAGAACTATCTCAAAACTCAGAACTGGCGTTCACACAAAACAAAATTGATATGTTTCCCCTTTTGTAGGAGGGTGGGTATGGTGGGTGGATGAGCCTATTGGTTTTACACAATTCACTCCTCAGGCTTTCTGTGGGTCAAAAACAAAATCACTTTTGCGGTAGTTAGACAGGCAATCAAAGCCACTGCCTCGCAATACTTTTAGAATTCTTTTCAAATACTGTCTTCTCTCTCAAGCTCACTTTTTGGTTTCCCAGAGTACTTCCCCTAAGTCCTAGAGTCCCCCTAGCATATCACACTTAACTTCTAAGTCAAGTTCCTATAGTGGAAGCTAATTGTTACGGCAGATAAGTCTTTGACTTAACGCATCCGGTGTAGCCTCCCTGTAAGGAGGAAAAAAACACACATCTGCATTCAGAACACACTTCTTTTTTTTGGACCAATGTATTTTAAAAACTCCTTCTCTGTCAAACGAAAAGAAAGAGGAGGTACTTTATGTACTATATAGAGCACTCAAACAGTCTTATTTGGATACAGCACAGAACAGGACTCTAAACAAAATACTAATGGAAACCTTGGTATTATCTCTGATAGGGCTATTAGAAGACTGGGTCACATCAGGACAATGCATCCTGGAATTCCCAGAGGGGAAAATGGACACACAGACAAGCTCACACACACACACACACACACACACACACACACACACACACACACACACACACACACACAGAGAGAGAGAGGGAGAGACACACACTTTTCAGACATAAACACTCAGACGCTTAAGTGAACACGAAACTTTCACATTTAAACAGTGGGCATTTCTCGAGAGATCTTCACGGTCTACAGGAACTTTGGTCTAATCTCTGAGCTTTGTGTACGTCTACCACACCAGCACACACACACACACACACACACACACACACACACACACACACACACACACACACACAAACTCACAGCACACACACACACACACACACACACACACACACACACACACACACACACACACAAACAGAGCTCTTCGTCGATAGACTCTCCCTCCTAATGCGGCGCCGAGTGTTTTCCCCTCAACCCCCTGTGGTTCCTACTCATCATCTCGCCTCACTCTCCACTGAACAATACAGCCTGATGAAGCCTCATATCTTAGCAATACTGACAAGGGGATTTGGATTGTAATAAGACCACTGCTGCTCCTCTTAATGGTGCTGGATGCTGCTGCTTGTGGTTGGAGCATCCTCTGTGGAGGAAAAAAAAGAATATATATATATATATATATATATATATATATATATATATATAATAATGGTGCAGTCTTGGAGGTTGATAGTGATAGTGATTACATGCAATCAAAAATTGAATGAGCACATCTGAATTATTTATAGTTATTAAACAAACTTTAATATTTATTCGCATGCTTCGTCTTAGTGTCTTTTTTTTAAGTGTTGTGTTTTAATCGATAAACCAGTAACATTAGCTAATTAAAATTTTTGTTTTATTTATGTCTTTATCTGTCTTGTTTGTGTTTTCTTCATTTGCGAACTACTACATTTGCGCCTCACAGTCGATACAGCTCAATAGCGAGCTGTGTGCAGAAGTCAATAGCAGCAGCAGCAGCAGCTCTCTCTGCCAGCCTCACTCGCTTCTCTCTCTCTCTCTCTCTCTCTCTCTCTCTCTCTCTCTCTCTTCACTGACCACTCCTCACTCTCTCTCTCTCTCTCTCTTCACTGACCACTCCTCACTCTCTCTCTCTCTCTCTCTCTCTCTCTCTCTCTCTCTCTCTCTCTCTCTCTCGCTCTCTCTCTCTCTCTCTCTCTTCACTGACCACTCCTCACTCTCTTCTCTCTCTCTCTCTCCACTGACCACTCCTCCATCTCCATTCCCCATCCCAAAATCTGTGTGTTGTGTTGTCTCTCTCTCTCTCTCTCTCTCTCTCTCTCTCTCTCTCTCTCTCTCTCTCTCTCTCTCTCTCTCTCTCTTCACTGACCACTCCTCACTCTCTTCTCTCTCTCTCTGCATTGACCACTCCTCCATCTCTATCTCCATTCCCCAGCCCAGCAGTGGCCCAGTGGCTCTCCTTATTCACCCTATTGTTAGAACAAAATCTTTGTTCTGTGCGTGGTCGTTACAGGGAGGAAAGGAATGATGCCGAAACCTGTATTCATTAAATGACTTGAATTAAATGGTTTATTAGTGACAACACAAAGTACAGCTATCCAAAGTGGGTTGCTGGAGAAGATGCATTTCTGCAGGTTCTGTCGGCTTAGAGATTCGGCAGAGCTTTTAGGGACCATTGCATACATTGTTGCAAACCTGGTTGATTCCCAGAATGTCTGCGTTTCATTTTGTCA
Source organism: Sardinella longiceps (assembly GCA_027497455.2). NCBI lineage: Eukaryota > Metazoa > Chordata > Actinopteri > Clupeiformes > Clupeidae > Sardinella > Sardinella longiceps. The sequence goes on along the minus strand of JAODXP020000008.1, from coordinate 24,032,669 downwards.
CAACACAGTGTCCAGAACAAATAATTATTCTTACAGTATTCTTCCCCGCCCCTTTTTGACGTCTTTTCTTCTGCGATTGTCTTGAAACTTGCCACTTGCTTCTCATTCACGTCCATGCTATTCTCGTCTATGCTATGAAATACCACGATCACAAAAGTCTTTATTGTAGCGGTGAAAACACCTTTTTTCACGACTGAAAACATCTTTTTTTATCTGACGATAAACTAGGTACAAACCTAATTGATTGATTGATATAGTGAGCACAACTTCATTGTAAGTCTGCTTATATCAAACTGTTAAAACACCAGATGTCACCAACACTAAACCAATGCGTTGCCAGTCTGGATGTTCGAAGACAATCGTCATGGTAGCCCTAATGTTTGCGTTGCGGAATAAGGTGGATAGTACCTCTCTAATCAGAATGGCTGAAGCAGGATGTTTGCATTGGTGCTTGGTACACCCGGCTAGGCTGCTTATTTAAACAGAGAATCTCTGTCGGCCCACCAGGAGAGACTGACTATGACAGGGTATGGGTGGCACACACACACACACACACACACACACACACACACACACACACACACACACACACACACACACACACACACACTCCTACTCCTGATCCTGCAATGGGCTTTGTTTGCGTATATGTTTAAACTCGGTTGGGGGTCCTATTTGAAATGCAGATTTTTGCAGCCCTGTGCTTGCAACGCTGCTGGAAGGATTAAATTGTCAAAAGTATCGATTCTTTTATTTTCATAGAGGGGCAAAGAGAGCGAGAGAGAGAGAAAGGGGGAGCGAGAGAGAGAGAGAGAGAGAGAGAGAGAGAGAGAGAGAGAGAGAGAAAGGGAGAGCGGGAGACAGAGAGAGAGAGAAAGAGAGAGAGAGACTGCAAGCCTAGCAAATATAGTTGATTACTGTTAAAAACACACCTTTTACACATTCTTTAGACACACAAACACACTTTTTCATACACACAACTTCCCACACAGATGCTTGTGCATGCATGCTTTCCTTTATACATAGCTTACAATAAAAACACACAGATTGGACACAGTAGCACATACACATACAAACAAGCACACACACACACACACACACACACACAACACACACACACACACGATCAAACACACACAATCAAACACACACACACACACACACACACACACACACACACACACACACACACACACACACACACACACACACACACACACACACACACACACACACACACAGAGGCAGTTGGGAGGAGTGTGGGCCCATGGGATGTTGAGGTAATGATGAATGACTCGCTTGTCTCCCAGAGTGGGAATAGAGGTGAGAGTCTGAAAGGCCTATAATGAGACTGTTTCCATGTTAGAAATGAGCAGTGACTGTATGTGTGTGTGTGTGTGTGTGTGTGTGTGTGTGATTGTGTGTGCTTGCATGTATAGGCCTATGTGTGCTTGTGTGTGTGTGTGTGTGTGTGTGTGTGTGCGTGTGCTTGTGTATATGTGCACATGTGAATGCAAGTGCTAGTGTGTACGGTTAGTGTGTGTGTGTGTGTGTGTGTGTGTGTGTGTGTCAATACGCATGTAAGTGTGTACTTCAGCATGTGTGGTTTTGTTTGAGTGTGTTTGTGTGTGTGTGACTGTGGTTTTGTTTGAGTGTCCTTGTGTTATGTGTGGTGTGTGAATATGTGAATAGGTGTGCTTTTGTGTACACATGTGTGCTTGTGTGTACACATGTGTATGCAAGTGCACACAGTGTGTGTTTATGTGTAAATGTGTGTGTGTGTGTGTGTGTGTGTGTGTGTGTGTGTGTGTGTGTGTGTGTGTGTGTGAACGTTCATGAGTGCAAGTGTGTACTTGAGTATGGATGGTTTTGTTGAGATTGTGTGTGTGTGTGTGTGTGTGTGTGTGTGTGTGTGTGTGTGTGTGTGTGTGTGTGTGTGTGTGTGTGTGTGTGTGTGTCTGTGTGTGTGTGTGTTTGTATTTACAAGTGCATGGCTGTCGCAAGGGAACGGACAGTACGGACAAAAAGACAAATAGGTGACCTTTACACACCCTTTATCCAGCAATGAAACACCTTCACAAAAGCACAAGATGAGAGCAACATGGAGCTCATTAGGCTACAGCACCCTGCCTTGAACTGGAAATTACCGGAACACTTTACAATAGGAACTAATGATGAGGCAGCTAGGGCAGTAATTGCAGACAAAAAGAAAAAAAGAAAGCCTCCACTCTCCAGGTAAACTTGAATGTAAGGCGCTTTTACTAAGCAGGGCGTCATAAATTGTGTCAATATAATAACTAGCACGGCTTTACAGTTTATACAGTCTATCACTGTTGTTAGTTTTATGTGTGTAGCTTGAAATTGAGGTGTTGGGGGGGAGGTGTTAGGGGGGGGGGGGGGGGGGTAGAAGAGATAATAAAAAAAAGAAGATACTAATTTGCTAGAGTGATGCGCGGTTGATTCTGCAATCACCCCGTCATTAATGAGGGGCTAATGATAGGCCTCTCCTCCTCACTCCAGTGCAGGGACATGATGCAGAGGAGGAGCTTAAGCGTGGAGAGGAAATTAACATCATCTTAAAGAGTAAACCCCAGCAGACACACACACATACACACACACACACACACACACACACACACACACACACACACACACATACCAACCGACACAAAGGGACACACCAACCACCAACGCACACAAACATGACACACAGGCACCGATGCTCACAAACACACACACACACACACACACACACACACACACACACTGCTGCACACACACACACAACCACAGACCAACCAACCCAGTCACACACCAACACACACACACACACACACACACACACACACAGACACAACGACACACACACACACACACACACACACACACACACACACACACACACACACACACACACACACACACACAGTGTTGTCAGAAGTGATGCACATCAGCCAAATCATTAATCCCTTTTGCACATTCTCCATGTGCCTGAGGAGATCTTTAAGATGGCGAAATAAAAATAACAGCACTTTTAATCCATCCTGGCAAAAAAAAAAAAAAAACCCTGAAAAAAGGGGGTTTGAAGAACCTTAGTACCGTGTGCAATTAGGATTCTATTGAATTGTGCTTCTAAACCTGGATGCGCTGATAGCAGGTATTGTGTTGTTGTCGTTATTGCCACCCCAACACCCACCCCTTCACCAAGTGTGTATGTGTGTGTGTGTGTGTGTGTGTGTGTGTGTGTGTGTGTGTGTGTGTGTGCGTGTAAGCATGTGAAAGCTGTCTGATCAAGGCTCCACTCTGTAACCCCCCCAACACACACACACACACACACACACACACACAAAACTCCCACTCCCCAACCTTAGTAAAAACCCTGGCCTGATGTACTAATGAGAGCATGCTGAGATGGGTCCTACATACCCACACATACATAAATAATACTTAAATCCCCCAAAGACCAAGTGACTCACTCACGCTTATGCAACTGTCAGTGGAGCACAGAGATCATTCACAAGAATCAGGCCAGCTGAAAAAAAAAGTTTTTTTTTTTTTTCTTTTTTTTTGTGGTCCTGTTACTTTACTGACTGTGATTTCAGAAGACTTTATGTACCCAAAACGGAGCTATTTATTTCTCTGAGACACCGTTAAGCTTTCACAATGTGCCTGGCTGGCACAAACACACACACACACACACACACACACACACACACACACACACACAGACTCACTCTCTTCCTCTCTCTCTTAACACTTAACATACTATTTTTTTAAGGAGCAAAACACGAAGAATTGTTCTCTCTTTTGAAGAAAAGAGAATTGAAGAATTGTTTTCTCTCTTATTATAATACAAAGACATGTAATGAAGACTATCTTGAATTTGGATCTTGAATATCTTTTTTCACATGTTCTGATTAGAAGGGCCAAGCTATCATTAGTGCCGTCCCAGCATGCAAGGAGAGGACAATGCTTTCATTTGGCTCGCACTGATGAGGTCACTGTGACTTTGTGTCATTGCAGGAGACACTCGTACCGTACGGGGCAGGACATCGAGAACTGCGGCACGTGCAGAGACTGCGCTTGCATCATCTACAGGTAAGGCTGCTGTTAGGTAACACACTGGGGGCTCAGCTTAGATTTGTGTAGTTTACTATACCGTGTGTGTGTGTGTGTGTGTGTGTGTGTGTGTGTGTGTACTGTATATATACAGTATAAATGGAGCTTCCTGGGGCATTCTAGAAAACGGTATAATAAGCAATGTTAATACCCAGAGAAATTAAAAACTGAAAGTCTGACAGGTCCATGCAGTATTCATTATGTGTTATAATGCATTTATAAAGTATTATAACAAATAACATTGTTTATAACTGTTTATCCAATAGTATTCAAGGTGTGTGAGTGTGTGTGTGTGTGTGTGTCCTTGTGTGTGTGGTGTGTGCTTGTGTGTGCACATCTGTATGGACATGTGTATGTGCTTGTGTGTACAAGTACAGTATTGTTGTATAATCGGTAGGATCTCTTGTTTATTTTGATATGCACATTGCAGAGCTGTATTAGTGACTTTCTTATTTAATTTAATTTGAATTCAACACTTATGTTCTCGTGAACTATCACAGAAACTCTGCAAGTAATCTGAAGGAAAAGAATGGGTGTGGCTGTTGGTCTCAAAGCGTTAAGCGATGCCATTTTTTTTCTTTAAAGTATTCTTTTGGTAAAGATGGATTCTGACATTGTCAATTTGATATACTCCTTCTCAAAGCTTTCACATGCACATTTTAGTGAGCTAGCTCTTTATCTAATATAATAAATTAGTCAGCAAGTCAGACAAGAGTCAACTAAACCTGAAAATGGCACTTGGAAAAGTTTGAGTGAAGCTGGTCGGTGGTAATATGTCAAATCGAGTCACGGATAGCTCATCAAGCGCTGTTATCTTCAGAGAAAACTCAGGCTTTTTGCGGCTATGTGAGACGGGCCAACTGGGCGTGAGCACCTGCAGTTCTCTGATGCAGTTCCACGCTTGTGTTCTCCTCCCACGTCTAAGTCCACCTCCACCACCTCCTCCAACCAGCCCTCAGATGCTCTGCAAGTGCTTTAGAGCCTGACCACCAGTCGCATTAAGAGATCTCACTCACTCACTCACAAGGCAGGTTCTAGCGTTTTTGGTGCCCTAGGCCAGATTTAAGTTTTGCCCCCTCTTTTCTATAAATGTAAGAGAAAAACTGAAGAAAAGAGGTAAGAAATGCATTGTGATGACCCCCTGATATTTGGTGCCCTAGGCGACCGCCTCGTGTGTCTATGCCTAGAACCGGCCCTGCTCACTCACAGGCCTTATGCAGCTTCATGACCTCTGATTATAACACACACTAAGATCAACAAGGACCCATATTAATAAGAGTTTGAAGAGCGTGAGAAAGACGGAGATGGAGATAGAGAAGAAAACAGACAGAAAGGAAGAAACAGAGGAGAGAAAGAGACAGACAGAAAGGAATAGAGAGAGAGAGAGCAAGAGAGAAAAATCAGAGGAAGGCGTGGGAGGATGGCCTGCATCACACGTGCTTGAGGAGCTGAATGGTGTCTCTGACCTTGACCAGATAAATCAGGCATCTCGGGTGAAAGGCAGCGCCGAGCTGAATAGAAGGGTTTTTCGGACGCTGTAGATGTGAGGATATTGAAATCTCTGGAGTGGGCGGACAGACGCGGTCAGTCAGCCACAGGGACTGAGGACGCTTGCCTTTGTGGAGCGCGGCTCTATTGAGAGAAGCATTGTTCCGGAGTCAAATGGCATGTCGGCTGTTGTCAGACATGGTCGCCACGTGGGGCTTTACAAGGTAAGCGCTTGCTTGCAGCGCTCAGCACTGGGATGTTAACAACTTCTGGTGGAAAGCTCTCGGCTTGCAAACTCCAGAGAGAGAGACACCAGAGAGAGACCAGACAGAGCCTTGGGAGTGCTGGCTGTTGTCAGTTGAAGGGCTTGTCAGGGATTGCACGCAAGCATTTCCCCTCCAGTAGCTGCATATTCCTTCTATGCTTGCCTCAGGTCAAAGCAAGATGAAGGTTGCTGGCTCTATAGGAAACAGCATTCCTGTTCCTACATCTTCCATCTTATCTGGTCGCATTTGACATCAGGGAGAAAGAGAGATACCTTTCAACTGGACTCTTTTTAAACATTTTCAAAGCAGGCTTTCCCTTGACCCATATCAGTTGCTCTTGAAAACACAAAAACATGTTTTTGTTTTCCTCCTCTAGAGACACCTTTGGGCATTTTAATTTCAGTTCCATGATGCAAAAGAGTGTATTTGAAATGGATTTCATCAGACTAGCTGTTTGTCCATTGCGAGTGTAGGAGCATAGAGGAAACAGATGGACGTCCTGCTGTCTCACTGACCTTCAGGACTTCCACAGCATCATGGGGGCCAGAGTGCCTATCAAAGGTCTTCCGTCATCGTCATCATACCCACAATCACTTCAAACGAGAAACAGTAGAAATCATAGAGAGTGGCCTTGGTACAGTAGCCGGATTTGATCATCCCTGTTCACATCGTTTCACTTTGTGCAAAGCGCCTGGAACATTCATTTTCTCTTCATAGAGGGCGCTATGCGGTTGCAATATTATGAAACAATTTGCTACAGTTTGTGTAAAATGTATCAAAAAATGTTTTGTAATCTAGAACTTGATGTCCAGGTGCAACATCGTTTCCTCCATTTCCCAATCTGTTTGCTGAATTTGACCCACTCAGCGCAGTGTTGGTGAAAAGGAAACTGCTTCATGCTCTTCCTGACTCTCTGGTGGAATGAAATTAAATGAGTGGAGCCAGTAGGCATTCGCCTGGCTAAAAAAATGTATGTGCCATGTCACAGTTCTGGAAAACAAACCAACACAGGGCATTTTCTCTTCACTTAGAATCATTTTAATGTGCTGCTAGCACCCTTCCATATCCTGATCAATCTCCAAATTAGTACTGGGAATGTAGCCAGCTGTTTGCAGTAGCTTCTGTGGAGTTCCCAATGGTGCAATCGGGAGTTCCGCGGAGTTTCCAATTGTGGAATCCCTGAATTTTTCCCTTCGAGCATTCGTTCATGTGCATTGTCGTGGTTGGTGCCGGAGGGACTGTCTGTACCAGCTGTCTGTGTTGTGCTTAGCATCTGAGGGGGAGCAAAAGTTCATCTTTGTTGAGAGTGTGTCAGGTTCAGTGCAGACTAGGCCCATTAGCAGTAGACAGATGTGTCATGTGCCAGCTAGCGCATCTGTGGCAGGTGATTGCCGTCTGCTTCTGACGGATGCAAGGAGCACTTTACTTTTTTCCCTTGCACATTTGTTTTCTGTTGATTTGGAAGAAAAGGGGGAGAAATCATTGTTTTTTTTTATGTGAATTTAGGGTTTTATTTTTTCACTCTGACTCCCTCCCTGGCCCATTTACTTGACTTATTATCATATTTAGGCAGGCATTTTGCCAAAGGCTGTAATCAAAAGTTGCAGGTTATTGCAAAAAGTTCTTTCACAAGGTAGACTGGGACAAACAGAAGCACATCAAAAAAGAGATAGAAGCAAAACAACAGAGATAAAAAAAGGAGGGGGAAAGATAGATAAGAGGCACAATGTATTACTCCAGAATACACTTAAACAGAAGACAAGTTTCCAACAGTTGGAAACACTTTCCTGAATACACTGTAGTACTTACTATGGTATTGAATCAAGAATACACTGTAGTAGAGTTTTGAAGCATGAATGATTTTTGGTCTTTTTTGCCCTTAACGGTGTCTCTCAGGCAATGCTGCCTTCAAGGCACTATTGAGGATTGAGGGGGTGAGGGTTAGGGTTAAGGCAAAAAAAAACATGAAGCATCCTGAAAACACCATAAAGTACATAGGCCTATTTCTGTATAGTATTGAATCCTGAATACAACATGTAGTTACCTCTGGCTATAGAGCAGTACTATATACTGTACTACAAATAGTTAGCCTGACATAGCCCGCCCATAATACGGATGTTCATCCGTATTCATGGTCTGGGTACGGTCTTCTGGGGTGGGTTTACATCGGTAAGGAGACAACCGGCCAATAAGCGAAGCTGATTAGACGAGCTGTCCAAACGTCTAATGTGCCCTATAATCGCATCAGGTTAAAGAACCTCCAGACCATGAATATGGATGAACAGCAGTATTATGGGCGGGCTATGACAGGCTAACATATAGTATCCCTATCTTGCTTTCTGCTTTGCGGCTTGGAGGCGGTTGTGTGAGTTTCTTTATCTCAGTGGCGAGTGCATGGTACAAATGACACAACGGCCGCTGGTTCAGCTCTGAGATAAAATGCCCCCTCACCGCTCTCTAAACTTCAGCCTGAAAGGCTCTGCCAGTGAAATATTATATATCCGATATGCCGAGGTGCTTTCTTTAGACACACACACACGCACGCAGCGTACAAGTAAACAAAAGGTCCCTTCTAGTCCTCCCGAGCAGGGGTGACGGTCCATTAGCTGTTAGTCAGAGATGTCTTGTCTGGATGGTTTGTGCTAAAAGAGCTGTCTGTAGCTACCAGAAAACACTGTGTTGGTACTGATGGGATCTGGCACGGAGAGAGAGATGCTCAAGTGTGTCGTCCCAGAAATGGGGCCACGTTTGTTCACAGATAAAAACGGTCAGCGCACAAGTAGCTGAAGTGGAGGAATGTTGTAGCCTGGCGAAGCCATCCTACGTACCTCCGCTAAACATTTTATCTCCGTACGTAGTCTGGACCAAGCCCCCCTCGCTGCCTTTCCCTCGGTTACTCTACGGTTTAGCCAATCAGCACACAGTTTAGAGCGATGTCTCAAATGTTTGTAGTCCTACAGGATAGGAACGCGATTGTTATTCTCCCCCCCCCCACTTTCGAATTACATTCACAAAATTGGTACATGACATTAGCATCCATGATCTTGAGGATTCATTGCCACTACGATGTCAAAATAGATCAGAACTTGCCAGAGATCTGTTAATACTGAAAGCGAAAGTTGTAGGCGTGAGAACCAGGCGAGAGAATACGTCATATCCAAACGGAAACCTATTTCAATTGCGTTGGGCCAGACTGTATGACATAGTCAACAGTCACTTTCGCCCAGACTAGAAATGTTGTGCCATCCTGCCCAAACCTCCTGTAGACATACCTTACCATAAGCAAATTGATTTCCTCACCAGGTACAACGTCTAGTGATCAGCCATAGGGAATCGTTGTATTCAGACATCAACGGTGTCTATCCAATCCAATCATGTGGACCGGGAGTCGTTAGGCTCTATTCATGTTACAGTCTGGCTGGTCAGGTTACCCTGGTCCTAGCCTGATTGCCATCGACTTTTAAAGTGGATTTCATCAGACTAGCTGTTTGTCCATTGCGAGTAGAGGAGCATAGAGGAAACAGATGGACGTCCTGCTGTCTCACTGACCTTCAGGACTTCCACAGCATCATGGGGGCCAGGGTGCCTATCAAAGGTCTTCCGTCATCATACCCATAATCACATCAAACGGGAAACAGTAGAAATCATAGAGAGTGGCCTAGGTATAGTAGCCGGATTTGCTCATCTGTTGTCACATTGTTTCACTTCGTGCAAAGCGTCTGTAACATTCATTTTCTCTCTATATAGGGCGCTATGCGGCTGCAATATTATGAAACAATTTGCTACAGTTTGTGTAAAATGTATCAAAAAATGTTCTGTAATCTTGAACTCGATGTCCAGGTGCTACATCGTTTCCTCCATTTCCCAATCTGTTTGGTGAATTTGACCCACACAGCGCAGTGTTGGTGAATAGGAAACTGCATCATGCTCTTCCTGACTCTCTGGTGGAACGAAATGAAATGAGTGGAGCCAGTAGGCATTCGCCTGGCAATTCTTACAGTAGCTGTGTTGGAAAAAAAAAATTAAAAATTATGTGCCATGTCACAGTCCTGGAAAACAAACCAACACAGGCAATTTTCTCTTCACTTCACTCTTCACAGAACCATTTTAATGTGTGTCTAGCACCCTTCCATATCCTGATCAATCTCCAAATTAGTACTGGGAATGTAGCCAGCTGTTTGCAGTAGCTTCCGTGGAGTTCCCAATGGTACAATCGGGAGTTCCGTGGAGTTCCCAATTGTGGAATCCCTGAATTCTTCCCTTCGAGCATTCGTTCATGTGCATTGTCGTGGTTGGTGCCGGAGGGACTGTCTGTACCAGCTGTCTGTGTTGTGCTTAGCATCTGAGGGGGAGCAAAAGTTCATCTTTGTTGAGAGTGTGTCAGGTTCAGTGCAGACTAGACCCATTAGCAGTAGACAGATGTGTCATGTGCCAGCTAGCGCATCTGTGGCAGGTGATTGCCGTCTGCTTCTGACGGATGCAAGGAGCACTTTACTTTTTTCCCTTGCACATTTGTTTTCTGTTGATTTGGAAGAAAAGGGGAGAAATCTTTGTTTTTTTTTATGTGCGTGAATTTAGGGTTTTATTTTTTCACTCTGACTCCCTCCCTGGCCCATTTACTTGACTTATTATCATATTTAGGCAGGCATTTTGCCAAAGGCTGTAATCAAAAGTTGCAGGTTATTGCAAAAAGTTCTTTCACAAGGTAGACTGGGACAAACAGAAGCACATCAAAAAAGAGATAGAAGCAAAACAACAGAGATAAAAAAAGGAGGGGGAAAGATAGATAAGAGACACAATGAATTACTCCAGAATACACTTAAACAGAAGACAAGTTTCCAACAGTTGGAAACACTTTCCTGAATACATTTTAGTACATACTATGGTTTTGAATCCAGAATACACTGTAGTACAGTTTTGAAGCATGAATGATTTTTGGTCTTTTTTGCCCTTAACGGTGTCTCTCAGGCAATGCTGCCTTCAAGGCACTATTGAGGATTGAGGGGGTGAGGGTTAGGGTTAAGGCAAAAAAAACCATGAAGCATCCTGAAAACACCATAAAGTACATAGGCCTATTTCTGTATAGTATTGAATCCCGAATACAACATTTAGTTACCTCTGGCTATAGAGCAATATGCTATATACTGTACTACATATAGTTAGCCTGACATAGCCCGCCCATAATACGGATGTTCATCCGTATTCATGGTCTGGGTACGGTTTTCTGGGGTGGGTTTACATCGGTAAGGAGACAACCAGCCAATAAGCGAAGCTGATTAGACAAGCTGTCCAAACGTCTAATATATATATATCTAATCCCCCTATAATCACATCAGGTTAAAGAACCTCCAGACCATGAATACGGATGAACAGCAGTATTATGGGCGGGCTATGACAGGCTAACATATAGTATCCCTATCTTGCTTCTGCTTTGCGGCTTGGAGGCAGTTTCTGTGTGAGTTTCTTTATCTCAGTGGCGAGAGCATGGTACAAATGACACAACGGCCACTGGTTCAGCTCTGAGATAAAATGCCCCCTCACCGCTCTCTAAACCTCAGCCTGAAAAGGCTCTGCCAGTGAAATATTATATATCCGACATGCCGAGGTGCTTTCTTTAGACACACACACACACGCACGCAGCGTACAAGTAAACAAAAGGTCCCTTCTATACCTCCCGAGCAGGGGTGACGGTCCATTAGCTGTTAGTCAGAGATGTCTTGTCTGGATGGTTTGTGCTAAAAGAGCTGTCTGTGTAGCTACCAGAAAACACTGTGTTGGTACTGATGGGATCTGGCACGGAGAGAGAGATGCTCAAGTGTGTCGTCCCAGAAATGGGGCCACGTTTGTTCACAGATAAAAACGGTCAGCGCACAAGTAGCTGAAGTGGAGGAATGTTGTAGCCTGGCGAAGCCATCCTACGTACCTCCGCTAAACATTTTACTCGTACGTAGTCTGGACCAAGCCCCCTAGCTGCCTTTCCCTCGGTTACTCTACGGTTTAGCCAATCAGCAACAGTTTAGAGTGATTTCTCAAATTTTTGTAGTCCTACAGGATAGGAACACGTTCGAAAGTCCCCCCCACTTTCGAATTACATTCACAAAATTAGTACATGACATTAGGATCCATGATCTTGAGGATTTATTGCCACTACGATGTCAAAATAGATCAGAACTTGCCAGAGATCTGTTAATGCTGAAAGCGAAAGTTGTAGGCGTGAGAGCCAGGCGAGAGAATATGTCATATCCAAACGAAAACCTATTTCAATTGCGTTGGGCCAGACTGTATGACATAGTCAACAGTCACTTTCGCCCAGGCTAGAAATGTTGTGCCATCCTGCCCAAACTTCCTGTAGACATACCTTACCGTTAGCAAATTGATTTCCTCACCAGGTACGTCTAGCGATCAGCCACAGGGAATTGTTGTACTCAGACATCAACGGTGTCTATCCAATCATGTGGACCGGGAGTCGTTAGGCTCTATTCATGTTACAGTCTGGCTTGTCAGGTTACCCTGGTCCTAGCCTGATT
>JAODXP020000008.1:24005504-24015504 GCA_027497455.2 Sardinella longiceps | reverse complement strand
ATGTGTCATTTAGCAAGGAAATTCACATCTCCCCCTTCATGGCCTTGGGGTATTGGCCTCTCCTCTCGCCCTTTGGTCAGACGCCTGCTCTGCTCCCTCCCTATTAATTATACAAGCAAATATAAATGCTTGGGGAACCGCAGATCCAGCTGGATGCTTTAGCACTGATTGCCCCTTCTCTCTCTCTCTCTCTCTCTCTCTCTCTCTCTCTCTCTCTCTCCCTCGCCCTCTCTCTCTCTCTCCCTTTGGCACACAGCATTCAGCAGCTTGTCTCCAGAAGGAGGAGGAGATGAGTTGATGTGTTACTCATATGTTTAAAAGCACAGCATTTAAAAAGCCATTTAAAAGAGAGAGAGAGAGAGAGAGAGAGAGAGAGAGAGAGAGAGAGAGAGAGAGCACAAACTGTTTAATTATGGCCGGCACTTGCACTTTTTTGGACTTTTTTTAGCATCTGGGAGAATACCACCCAATGACAGTAAAAAAATAAATAAATAAATAAATAAATAAAAATATATATATATAGAAATAGGTGTGAAATAAATAAGGGTGTAGCTAAAAGGTGTTACACTCGGGGTGATTCCTCCCTGCTGAAATCCCCCTCTTTCCTGCCAACGTTCGTTCACACACTACTTCCCTTCTCTCTCCGACGGGTGATGATGACTCAGCAGGTCTGTAGGACGGCGAGCTGTAGGGTGGCCATGGGGTTAGGACCGTTGAGAATATACCTTTTTCCCGTGTGCCATAATGTCTGTCTATGCCTCTGCCTCTCTCTCTCTCTCTCTCTCTCTCTCTCTCTCTCTCTCTCTCTCTCTCTCTCTCACTCTCCATCTCTGTTTCCCTCTCTCCTTATGTCCTCCGTCTATCGCTTACGCTCTCCCTGTCGGCGCAGAACATTAAAATATTCATCCGCATCAATTATTCATCAGCTGTTAAAAGATTTAAAAAAGTAATAATAGAGGTAAGGGCACCAGGAAAAAAAAAAAAAAAAAAAAAACGGCACATAAGTACTGCTCTCAGGGCTCATCTGAGGCAGGTACAGGAGCTCAGGCTGAGAGGGAGAGAAGGAGAAAGAAAGAAAGAAAGAAAGAAAGAAAGAGAGAGAGAGGAGGAGGAGGAGGAGACAGAAAAAAGAAAGACTTATGGAAGAGTTTTTCTTTGCTTCTTTCACCTAAGTTTGTTTTCAAAGACAGTAGTTGTGCATTGTGTGTCTATTTTTATTGTGTGAGAGCAGGAAAGATAGTAAAAACTAGAGATAGAATAACACAAAAGGGCAAGGGGTTGGATGCATGGCCAGAACGAGAAATAAAAAAAAGAAAATGGAGGAGGGAGAAAGCAGAAAAATAGTTAAGGGATGCGTAACCTCTGGCTGAAAAGTTGATAAGTGGGTTATCTTTTCTTTTTTTTTTTCGCTTTTTGTTTTATCTCTCCTCTAGAACATGTGCTTGGGCTTGTCTCCCTGACTGTTTTTTGAGAGAGGGATTTGTTGGAAGATCCTTGGGCCTGACCTTTCTCTAAGCTCCATGCCAGAAGGGAGCCAGGACTGGACTCGCTTTATAGGGGTCTGCCGGAGGTGTCAAAGCAGACACATTAAAGGCCACTGGGCCAGGCATCCAGTTCAGCCAGTAACTCATCTGCAGAGAGAGGGAGTGTGTGTGTGTGTGTGTGTGTGTGTGTGTGTGTGTGTGTGTGTGTGTGAGTGAGAGAGAGAGAGAGAGAGAGAGAGAGAGAGAGAGAGAGAGAGAGAGAGAGAGAGAGAAGTTGAGGAGTGAAATTACAGAGAGAGAAAGAGAAAGAAAGAAAGAGAGAGACAGAGAAAGAGTATCTGGAGAGTGAGTGAACTTGGGAAGAGAGAGAGAGAGAGAGAGAGAGAGAGAGAGAGAGAGAGAGAAAACTCCATGTATCTTTCCCTTCCTCCCTGAGGAAATAGCACTGGGTTCCGAGGCAGACAGCTGAAGAACTACTGTGTACTATGGGGAGAGCGGGAAATAATGGGCTTGAGATGGAGCGCCACGAGCACCATTTCAACTCTTTCCCTGCCGCAGTGCAAACACAACGCTACACTTTCAAAGTGTGTACCTTTGCCTTGCATATGTCCACATTCCTGCAGTATTTCGTGAGTTTTTAAAATAAAATAACGAAAAGAAGCAAGGTGTAGAATATAGTTAATCTACACTGTGTCGACCAACTGTAGAAAGACTTAAGAGGAATGCTTGACAACCTAAAAAAAAAAAACGTGATTAGATACATTTTCAACTCAACATTTCCTAAACATAACAAGGAAAACACATGTATAGCTGGCAAGTGTAGCTCGCAAGCACAGGGCGCAGAAGGCAGGGCAGTGTAGAGATGGTTTTGAGTGAAATTGTGAACTGCAGCCGAGGATTATTTGAATCATTTCTCCGATGCCCTTTAAAAATAGTTTCAGGGTTTTTTTTTTTTTTTACCTGACAGACTTAATTAAGGTTAAGTATTGATGGCCTCAGAATCTCTTATGTATTCCTTCAAATAATTATGGCCTTTAACAATCCATTTTCTCTGTATTTACTGTTAACATTACCAGTGTCTGTAAAACTTTTAGGTTGTACAATGCTGGAGGGTTCCATCACTGCGGTGGAATGAACTGCGTACTTCTAGTTTATATTTATGGGAAGACTCTGAATCCGTTAAGGTTAGATAGCGAGAGGAAAAAAAAATGGATTCCTCTGCAATTAAGAGGGAATTGAATGTCGGAGAAATAAATTAAATAGAGCCTCATTTGTATGGCATTCATCAGCCTAAAAATGTGAGATTATGTGAAAAGGACTGGAGTGTTTTTGTTCTTCCCCTTTCCCTTTCAAATACCAAAATGTCACCAGTAGCTTGTAGGTCTCTCTGCCAAGGAGCATGAAAAAAAAAAAAAAAAAAAAAAAAGAAAATTGCCATGCACAGCAAAGGTCTGCCATCCATGTGACGTCACCATGACTTCACTGCAGAGCATCATCCAGCCATGAGATAAGCCCCAATCTGTGCGTGATCCTTGGATACGAGTCGCAAAGACCCAGGGAAGGGAAGAGCAAAAAAAAAAAATAAAAAAAAAGAAAGACAAAAAAAAAAAGAGAGAGAGCGAGTCATCTTGAGCTTTAAATGTATATTATATTATAATTCCGCATGGCTGCAAAAATGTTCTGTCACGATGTACTGCGCTTCCTAATTTAAAACCCCAGTGCCAAAGGCCAATCAGGATCCCCTGATAAGCAGTTTGCAACGCGTGCGGAGAGCAGGGGAAGTGATCACGCTCGCTCTTGTTCTAGCCGAGCCTTGTATTTATTGCCCGTTTTCCTCTGAGAATGGCACTGCTCTGCAGAGAAGGAGGTGAGGCGAGAGAGAGCGAGAGAGTCAGAGCCCGCCTCACGTCTCATGTCTCCTGCTTTGGGCCTCGGGAGAGCAATCGCCTGATCTGTTTTATCAATTAGAAGCTCCCAAAAGTTGAGATTGATCAGGTAGCGCCATGCTTTTGTTTTTGTTTTTTTTTTTGTTTTTTTTTTGTCCTTCACACACAAGACCCTGTCATTTGGCACTAAATGGTGAATTTGTATTACCCCAGACAATAAGCCAGACAACGATGACGCACCAACAACAGAACAAAACACACACACTCACACACACACACACACACACACACACACACACACACACACAGACACACAAACACATCACCTTTGTATGGGCCGTCTCCGCCCAGCAAACTGCATTTCACTGGCTGCCTTCAAAAGCTTCAGACTTAGTCTCAAAACGGCTTGCTTAAAAGCGGCCCGCAAAGTGCCAAGTTCAACTCCATCTGGATGCTGTCCTCATTTTTCTTGTTTAAAAGGCACTTAATGATGATCTCCTGTGTATAGAATAACAAAAGGCGAAGGGGGGCGGAAACAAGAGAAGGGCTGCATGGACGTCGATAACACTCGCCATTCTGAGGTGTCTTTGGGAGGAGAGAGGGAGAGGGGAGAGGGGAGAAACTGGAGAGAAAAAAGCTTCAGAAAGACTGACAAAGCTCTTTGCCTCTCCCTCTCCTCTCTCCGCAACGAGAGCCACTAATCATTCCCCTCTCGCTAAGAGTCAGCATCGCTTTGTGCTCTCTGAGCCTTTTAGTGTGGCGGTGCTAAAAGTGATACGAATTGTCATTTTGCTCATATCACAGGCTCACTGAGCTCACTGCAGTGTGTTACCATCTCCTCAATCATCGTCAGTGCGATGAGAGAGACCTTTCTATATGCCATTAGTCATAAACAAAATGGTACAAACGAGCGAGACTGTCATGATATATAAGTCTTTTTATGACTGGTTGCTCATGACATTATTCTCGCAAATAGTCAGTCTACTCATATATCTAATTACAGAGAGAGAATTGAGTCAGCTCAGGGTGTGGAGTGATTAGCAGTTTTATTGCGAGGGAAGTGCGTTAATGGCTCTATTTGCCGTGTTCTAAGTGTTTAATTTTATACGCGGTGAGAGTCAAAGCAGTTAAATTCAATGTCCCATGGGTGTTGTGAACAACATGTTTCCCTACTAGGGTTTACCCTTGTGGTTTGGCACAGGGTAAACGCTGCAAATCGATGAGAGATGTCCCAGAATCACTTTCTGCTGCAGGCAATGTCTGTGTCTTTTAAAGGTAAAATCATTTAGCTTAGTTTCATCCTCCAAAAAGTGTTCCAAAAAGTTACACAGGCTCACAAACTGGCCAAAAAAACTCTTCAATGTGACACTATTTTATAAAACTAAAAGTCATTGTTTTCCGTCCACTTCATGCTCAAAGAGTTTACGCTTTGTTTCTTAGTAAGAGTGGTTGGTGTATGGGCTTGTTTCACACCTGAACATTCCGACATTCCATGATAGTAAACTGAACATTCTATTCCCAATTTGGGGGCTTCCAATGTGCATTATTTGAAAAAAAAGTGAATTTAGATATGTTTTATATGTTCATGTCAGAAAAATGTATAAATTCAATGCATATCAATGTTCAGTTTACTACTATGGAATGGTTTTAGAATCTCAGAATGTTCAGGTGTGAAATCCATCCTTTTTCATAATTAGTTCCTGATCATTCTGCACCCCCATACCATACTACACACTATGATTAGATCGTAGTGTGGGATTAATCCATGTTAGATGGGTTAATAGAGTTTAGGAAGGGAGCGTGCCTTCCGGGTATTTGGCCACCGTTCGGCCACCATAACTACATGCCAGTTTACACCTACGCCATTGATAATACATTGAAAACGGGGGCTTGTTATTGTCTCATTTTCATAACACTTCCTAAGCTCTATACTTAGCAAGTATTGTGAGTGAAAATAATATTATGAAGATGAAGTTGGAAAATTTTGCCCATTTTGCCTAGATGCCGATGAGATGGTGCCTCTGAAGTTGCGGGGATACCACACCTGAAATTGCCTAAGTGTAGCCCTTGAAATTTTGTGGCTGTCCATTGATTCAACAAAAAGGCATGAAAAATGTGTAGGCAATGTTGGACAGATTAGGTTTGATGTATTTTGTGTTATTCCATCCTACGGTAAATACCTACTGTGTATGCTATTGTTTTTAAGATCTTACTTGCCCGCAACTTGTTTTGGAAGTCTATCTTTGATACTTTTAAGTCGTTGTTACCTAGTCCGTACACAGTGCTTCACGGGTCATAATCTAAAGCTCTACCTCAAGCAGTTTGTGTAAGTTTTTGGTTTCAGCAACAAGAACATTTGATTATTAACTAAGATTAAATAAAGCTGATGTAATTCCAAGACAAAATAAATAAATAAATACAGATTTGGTCAAAAATGCTACCCGTTCTTTGCTCAGAGTAGTGAATAAATATTAGCCTGCGTCTGTCGTGACGGCAGAGTCTCCTATCTGCTGAGTAGAGGCAGCTAGAGCAGCAGGAAACTTCCCCACTGGTCAAGCGGCTGTTGCAGTTTGGTTCCTAATTTGATATGATTTGTGGGCGCTTGTCCTCTATCTCCACCGCCCTCCCCTCTCCTTCTTTTCTCATTTCTAATGTCTGTGTTTTAGGCAGTTTCTTGGCTGCAGATTGTTGGCGGACAAGGCAGAGGAAGACAAAAAAAAAAGAAGTGATTTAGTAAGGGGGTTGGGTGAGGATATATGCGTGTGTGTGTGTGTGTGTGTGTGTGTGTGTGTGTGTGTGTGTGTGTGTGTGTGTGTGTGTGTGTGTGTGTGTGTGTGATAGGGGGAAGAGAGGGTGAGGATCGATGGCATTGCTGCGCTCAGAGAGATGAGATGGGCAGGAGGCTCAGCGGAGGAATACAAGGTGAAGCGGAGCGAAGCCTGACCAGGAAATGGCAAAGAGAAGGAGGTGCCCAGGAGTCAATTCTTCCCCTAATCGATTTGATTTTGTCAGGGCAAAGACACACTTAAAGGCAATTAGTTTTAGCAGCAGTAAACACAGTCCGATAGACAGCTTGATACACAGGGAGAGGGAAGGAAAGAGAGATAGATAAAGATAGAGGCAGAGAGAGAGAGAGAGAGAGAGAGAGAGAGAGAGAAATAAACAGTGATGAAAGAGAGACTCGTGTGTTTTGTCTTCTCTTGTAGGAGGCTAAAATTGGGTAGCATTGTTACTGTTGTTTCTCTCTTCCTGTAGACGACATGTGACTGATACCCACCCTTCCAGTTCTCTGTGGTTGGACTACGCCGATAATTAGGCACTGTATATTTTGTGTTTTTTTTTTCTTTCTTTTTTAAAATAAAATATTTGTTTACTTTTCCATGAACCCAACTAACATCATCAGTCCTCCCATATGTCAGCGATCCCGCTCCTCGCTTTACACGCTCAGATATTAGTGAAAAAAAAAGAAAACCAGAGAGAGGGAGAGAGAGAAAAAAAATTGGTGAGTCATCCCAACAGCATTGGGAAGCAGATGCGGCTTCTCAAGAGTGGCAGAATCTAATTTAAGCTTGTTTGACCTATTTGGAGCCTCAGTGGCACAGTAGGTAGACCATAGTGCTAGCCAAGGCAGAGAGGGGGGGGGGGGTTGAGTGGAGTGGGGTGGGGGTGTGGGATGGGGGGGGGGTTCAAGGGGTCACGTCCCGCGGGAGAGCACGTGCACACAGCAGCGGCGTTACTGTATTTGTGTCCCACTGTACAGTGGAACCACTCGAGATGAAAGCGTCGGCTAAAATGTGATTTGTTACGGCAGAGGTCATATTAAATCTCCGCGCATGTCACGGCGGCGGAGCCGACTTCATTAGCTACATTTCTGCGTCTCCCAGGCGAGGCTCTTGGGAAGCCATTTTTAGACGTCAGTGTCTTTTTTTTTTTTCTTCTCGGTGATGCCGCCGCTGCTGCTGCCGCTGATGCCAACGCTGCCGCCTGGAAACAGCTTGGGATCTCGCTGACCCTAGCGTAGCCTAGCCAGCCGGCTGTCCGAGGGAGCGGCTGAGGCGTGTTTATAAATAGCGTTGCTGTTGCTGCCGTTGCTCAGGTGAGTGGCTGTGGTGGTAACCTTGCCCTGGGACTGCCTGCAGGGCTGACCTCCAGCCACATGGCCTGTGCCCTCGGCACGGCAGGGTACCACAGCACAGCACATCAGGCCAAACATCTCACAGATTTGCCTGCCAGAGGCCTGGGTCAATATTACATTAAAATGAATGCTTGAATGCTACAAGTAAAAAAGAAACCCCAAAACAAAACAAATAAACAAACAAAGAAAAAATGAATAACCCCTTCAGGTACAAAAAAATAAATAAATAATAATATTTTTTTAATATTGAGAACAGGCTTGGGAAGAGATTGATTTTTACATTGGGATGACTGATGCAGTGGTATAAACAGAAGTATTCAAATGGGGATTGATATTAAACTTAAGCCCAGTTTGGATATCCTATAACTAAAGAAAAGTGTATTCAGCAGTTCAAGTTAAAGCTCGGGTGTATTAAGCGGTGAGTGCATGTCATTAAAAGTTGCAAAATCAGTCCAGCTTGCAGTACAGCGTACATTGAACTTTTTTTAGTGGAGGTGACTGTGTGGGCTTGGACAACAGCAATGTTTAGTTTTGGAGTTGGAAGCGCTTATCTGGCGCAGGTTAGCTGTAGTTCGTGTGAAGGCGGGCTGGTAATGATGCTAGTCACTCCGGGGGCTGACATCTTATTGTTCATTTTTAATGACTTCCTTTTGCTGAGCTTCGGCTTTTTTTGCTTCTGTGATTAGAATCAGCGATTCTTTCTCTCTCCTTTCTTTCTCTCTCTCTCTCTCTCTCTTTCTCTCTCTCTCTCTCTCTCTCTCTCTCTCTCTCTGTCTCTCTCTCTTGTCTCGTTTTCTCTCCCTCTCTCTGTCTCTTCTTTTTTTGACCCTCTAGGGAGCAGGGGTGGAACAATAGCTGCGATGCGTCATTTCGCACATAGCTGAGAGCCTGATACTTTTGAAAGAGCCTGGCGGTGAGGGAGATATCACAGATCTTGTTTGAATGCTAAAACTCTCTTTAATTCATTTAACGCACAGTGTAAAAGACAAATGCGTTTAGTATGCGGATAGGTTCGTCCCCCACACACACGCTCACACACACACATGCACACACAGCGGGAGTGCGCTGACATGGAACGTTTTGGCCCGGGTTCACTGTGACCTCAGCAAACTATGCGTGCGTCATTAACTTTTAGCTTTTTTTCTTCTTTTCTTTTCTTTATCCTTTTTTTCTTTATAGTCACATGTCCAGCGCTCCTGCTTTGCTGTATATGGCGGCAAACTGCCTTTTATCATTTCACCATCAAACACTACCTATTCTCTTCAAAAGGCTAGATTAATCACGTACCATCATCCCCCTGCTTCTTCTGCCACCATCTCTACGATAGCATGGAGAACCTAATCTGTGTGTGTGTCTGTGTGTGTGTGTCTGTGTGTGTGTGTGTGGCTATTCCTCAGCTCCAGGTGGCTGCGAAGTGTGACTGCAGTAACGACTGTGGCATATTAAAGAGGGCTGTGGAGCAGGACAGGTGCACGTGTGTGTGTGTGTGTGTGTGTGTGTGTGTGTGTGTGTGTGTGTGTGTGTGTGTGCGGGAAGTCTATTTATTTCTTTTTTGCTGCAGTGTTGTGTTCGTTTGCTGACCGGTTGGCGGCACAAGGTCGAAAGGGGGAGGTGGTGATGGTGGAGTGATCAAGGGCGCTCTGTGAACAGCGCATCAACACGAGGCCCAGGGCTCAGCTAACATACCTCCAGCATTCCTCTCTCAAACTGATTGATTGTCACTGAGTTCGTAATTCTGTGAAAGCCATTATTTTTTGTGATGTCTGTGTGTGTGTGTGTGTGTGTGTGTTCGTGTGTGTGTGTGTGTGTGTGTGCGCATGTGTGCCACTGCCAATGTGTGTGTGTGTGTGTGTGTGTGTGTGTGTGTGTGTGTGTGTGTGCGTGCGTGTGTGTGTGCGAGTGTGTGTAGTGCTCAGTGAGTTCAGAAAGGCAGAGGTGTCGCTACCCAGAGGATTTCGGAGAACTGGAGACAGGAGGGTGATCCTTTGGGAATGCCGTCACCCTTTTTTTTCTTAGCCCACATTGCTGGGACTGAGAGAGAGAGAGGGAGAACGAGTGCAAGAGAGTAAGAGAAAGAGAGAGAGAGGGGGGAGTAGAGAGAGAGAGAGAAAGAGAGAGAGATAGAGAGAGAGACAGCAATGAAATGTGTGTGAGGGAGGGAGAACAAGTGCAAAAGAGTGTGTGAGAGAGACAGAGAGAGAGAGAGAGAGAGAGAGAGAAGAAGAAAAGTAAGAGAGTTTTACAATCAGTTTTAAATTACATCCCAGTCCGCTGAGATTACATGGCTGCTCCCAGGCCCAAGAGTATGGTTGCCTCGTCGTGACTTCCTCTTCCTCTTCCTCATCTTCGTCCTGTCTAGAACTCTTCTCCTCCGCTCCTCCCAACATCCCACCGCTCAGCCCATACACACCAAGACCACTGAGAGTTAGCTGCTTGGCGGCAAGTGATGTGTGTGTCTGTGTGTGTGTGTGTGTGTGTGTGTGTGTGTGTGTGTG
>JAODXP020000008.1:23998004-24000504 GCA_027497455.2 Sardinella longiceps | reverse complement strand
TTCAATCTCTGTCCTTTGTAAGACTTACCTGCTTACACACAAACACACGCGCACATACACACACACACACACACACACACACACACACACACACACACACACACATTTGCATTTGTATACTGTATATAATGTACATGCATGCTCAACACATGCACACATGATATGAACAAGTTTTTTTCTGTAACACACACACACACACACACACACACACACACACACACACACACACACACACACACACACACACAGTGTGCATTTGTATACTGTATATAATGTACATGCATGCTCAACACATGCACACATGATATGAACAAGTTTTTCCTGTAACACACACACACACACACACACACACACACACACACACACACACACACACACACACACACACACACACACACAATTTGCATTTGTATACTGTATATAATGTACATGCATGCTCAACACATGCACACATGATATGAACAAGTTTTTCCTGTAACACACACACACACACACACACACACACACACACACACCTAACAGATTGCATGCTGATCATGTAATCATACAAACATGTGCACACAACACAAACATGTGCTGCCACAGTTTCCCCCCAACCAGATGAACACTAATGCAGTGTTTTGTTTAGTGAGTCGCTTCTTGCTGAACGTTGTTGTGGTTCGTTAGGATGCAAATCCTTTTTTTTTTTTTTTTTTTTTTTTGTGGAAAATACACTCACTCGTTGTCATGCAAATCCTTTTTAATGCACCTCCTCGTGCTAAAGGTTCTCTCCCCACCTGGTTTCAGTAAACAGGCTATCTTGCGTGCTGTGCAGTGCTATGCTGTGCTGTGCAGTGCAGTGCTGTGGAGAAGGGCCGGTTCTAGGCATAGACGAAATAGGCACCAAATATCAAGGGGGCATCACAATACATTAATTCAATATTTTTTCTTTAGGTTTTTTTTTTACAAATATTTCTAGAAAAGAGGGGGCAAAACTCCATACCTGGCTTAGGGCAGCGAAAAGGTAACCAGACATAACCAGCCCATAATACTTCTGTTCATCCGTATTCATGGTCTGGAGACGGTCTTCTGGGGAGGGTTTAGTCTGTTAACTGACAACCAGCCAATAAGCGAAGCTGGTCGGACGAGCTGTTCAATCATTTCAAACCAGAGATGAGTGCACTCCCCTCGCCCTATAGGTTAAAGAACCTCCAGACCATGAATACGGATGAACAGAATTATTATGGGCGGGCTATGTCAGGCTAGCAAAAAGGCTGTAACCGTCCCCTACATTAAAGTGCTGGGTTGGGCTGGGCTAGTGATTATGCATGAAGATTAGCATCTTTGGGTCTCTTCTTTTTATCACTTTCATCCCCAATAGTCTCCACTTCTGTATAGTTTTCAGCTTTGTTGTAGTCATTGCATTATTTATAGTGGTCTGGACTTAAGACCCGCCATCGAACATGGTCATGAATGAATTATAGTTATAGGGCTTTACAAAAATTGATGAATTGAGTGAATTATAGGGAGGAACACACTAAGACGGACATAGGGCTTTGTTTTATCCTCTCATACTGTATATTCAGATAGATAAATTCTGATATAATAGATGGTATCATTAGATCACAAATAGATGTACCTAGATACATTGTCTTATTAACCATTCCATTTTTTTATTTTTATTTTTATTATTATTAGAGTCACGTTATATAGTCTAATTCAAACTTTTTGAACAACTGTACAGTATTTTGTTCTGCGTGTTACATAGGCTCAGTCACATATTAACCTCTCCTATATACTTTTGTATATTTTTGTATGTATGTATGTACTCAACTATTGTGGTATGTATGTATGTATGTATGTATGTATGTATGTATGTCTGTTTGTGCAGATTTTCGTATGTCTGTGTGCCTATGTGTGCGTGGTTGATGGATAAATGCCACAGTACACCTAAATTCCCTTTGGGATAAGATAAAGTATGACTATCTATGTATAATTTCATTTCCTGCCAGTACGATTACGGTAATTCACTAAACATTTTAGGGCAGAACATGTTGTTCCTGGTCGATTGCTCCGTTTCTCCAAGCGGTTTTCAACTCTTCCCATCTCAAACTAAAAGCTACTGTGCACATATTTTCAACAAAAGCTTTTAACGTTCCGAAGGAACACACACACGCACACACACACACACACACACACACACACACACACACACACACACACACACACACACACACACACAGACACGCACACACACACACACACACACACACACAGACACACACACACACACACACGCACACACACACACACACACACACACACACACACACACACACACACACACACACACAGGAAACAATAGTTTAGGACATGTCTATGAGGCAATTACACACACACACATATAGAACTGTGATGCGTGATTCCGGCAGTTCCCCTACATCCCTGTGGTTCTTCCCTTTAGTGTTTGTACTGTAATGCTGAAGATGATTATGACATCATCAGCATGTTTTGGCATTCA
>JAODXP020000008.1:23990504-23993004 GCA_027497455.2 Sardinella longiceps | reverse complement strand
TCTCTCTCTCTCTCTCTCTCTCTCTCTGTCTCTCTCTCTCTCTTCCTCTCCCTCTGTCTTGCTCTCTGTCTCTGTCTGTTTCCCTTCCCCTCAGTCTCTAACTTTATTACACATTTAAAGGTCAAGTGAAAGGTCCACTGCCACTTCCGTGCAGCTGCACTTGTTAACACGCGATGGAGTGGGACATTTACACAGAGCAGACAAGGAGGCCTCCCTCCAGAGCCACCACCGCCATTTCCACACAGCTAAATTACAGAGAGAAAGAGACAGGGAGAGAGAGAGGCAGAGAAAAAGGGCACAGAGAAAGAAAGACAGACAGAGAGAGAGAGACTCAACTCTTAGACAAACTCCTGCTTCAAACACTCATTCACCCATTTTTTTTTTTTTTTTTGGAATATCCAGTACATATATAATATGAAGTCAAATTTTCAGATTTTCTCAGAAGACGGAAGCACGATGCGGAGAAAAGAAGCGATTCTTGGAATGTGAGTTTAGGGTTTCTAGTCAGCCTAATTGGATGAATCACAGACCCCATTTCCATTAGTGCAAAGTGGTTGAGTAGAAATATGAAACTCATGTCGTGCACTATGATGGCATTCGCCACTTGCCGAGCTCGGATGACAAGACGCCTGACGAATACATTAATATGGTTTGATGTGATGGAGGCTGGCGTGTGCTCTGTGCACATCAATAACATTAGGGGTGAAATGTGAGATGTCACAAGCGGATGGAACACCTGCTGCAGGGTTGTGCGTGTCTCATTTTTGTTTTGAAGAGAGCTCCTTCTGTTACTATTTTTTTTTATTTTTCGGATGGAAGGAGTTTGTTCTATGAGTGAATGAGAGCCTTCAAAAAAACTAAAAACTAAAATCTCAAGATCTGAACCCAGGCTAGAACAGATTTCTGGGTAGATTTTGGCAAGAAGCACTGGCAACAATTTTTAAAACGTTGAGCTTGCATTAAAGAAACGTTTGCCGAAAAAAAAAAAAAAACACTCCAAGAAGATTAGATGAATCACTGTGTCTGATGCGCCACGTACGGATGTGATCACACTGTCTCCCTGGACTGACACACCCCGCCAAATTTTACCCCACATTGTACCCTGGGGAGTCATTTATTTAGACTTGACTGCTGGGAGGACTTTCCACCATATCATCTACAGTCCCTCACTGGTGTTCTGTCTCCATATGTCCGGTCCCCCCCCCCCCCATCTGAGATAGCTCTCCACCATCTGCGGCCAACGTCAACTCAGCTTTTCACAGCTTTTTCCATCTTCTGCCACATGTCCTGTTGTTTGCAGCTCTGTTAACATGTAGTTAATGCTTTATTAACGTGTAATAAACACCTGACAGCAGCTATAGTTCATACTAAAGCATGAAAAAGCTCACCTATTTTCATGCGCCCTTAGGTTTTATGGATAGGCTGATAGTGATCAGTGTTATGCTGGTGCAGAGTGGTTATATCTGTGGTTGTTTGATGAGATGGCACAAGCGAGATACGTGTACAGTGAGGCGGGGTGGGGTGGGGTGGGGTGAGGTGGGCTGGGGTGGGGTGCGGTGTAATAGCTTTCTGCCGGAGGTACGTGTTACTGACTGTCCCCCAGTTAGAAGCAGCTGTTGTACGGCATTTTATTGTGGAGATGAGATTGCACTAGATGATAATATTGCCTGGCCCTACCCGGTAAACAAACGCACACGTTCACACTCACACACACACACACACACACACACACACACACACACACACACACACACACACACAGACACACACATTCTTGTTCTTTCTGCCTGACATACACCGTAGCTTGAGCAGACTTAATTTTTATGCGTGTTCTCTTGTGTGCATGTGTGTGTGTGTGTCTGTGTGTGTGTGTCTCTGTGTTGCGCTGTGTGTCTCTTGTTTTTTTGTGGCCAGATATCCTCTTGAGCCTGTACAGCTTTAGAAACTTCTGCGCGCAGTCATAATAAAAACATGAATGTGGCACTGGCATCTTCACATGGGGCTGTTTTTATTCCCATACTTCATAGCTTGACAATATTACATTCAGTCCCCGAGATCTTCAGAAATACCTACTGTTGTATTCTCCTCGCACAAGACAAAGCCTCTCGCCTAATGCCATGCTCTGTTTGCTGATGATGATGCTGCTGAGAGAATCCTCAGGCTAACGCTAACGTAATAAATGTTCTTGCCTCATAAAAGCAATAAAGTAAATTATTAAAGTTGAATTATGTTCTTCATACTGTAGTTTATCTCATTTTAACAAGACACAATGGCCACCACAGTAATACAGGATGCATTATACAGGAGTTAGCTGAGGGGTGATGCAACTTGGATGGTTGAGTAACTTGGATAGCAAGCGAGTCTTCGGAAAACTGTGGGTTTAAATTCTGGCTGCCACCGTTGTGTCCTTGAGCACTTAACCTTAATGTCCCTCACACGTCGGTTATAACAGAATTGCGGAGCACTTTCGAATTCCATAATAGTTCGGTGCTGGTGTGCA
>JAODXP020000008.1:23955504-23960504 GCA_027497455.2 Sardinella longiceps | reverse complement strand
TCAAACGTGAAATATACAACCCCCACTTTACCATCAGGACGATTGGATTCTGCAATACGATACCATATGATTGGAATCTGCAAAGCTAAATTCAAGGATGACTGAAGCAAGATATCACCTCACCACCACCACAACCACCCGCCTATTGCTAAGCTTAGGAGGGAGCTTGACTAACAGGCTACACGTAACTTGAAAACCATTTTTGTGTTTGTGTGTTTGTGTGGAGCTGTGCGAATTATAACTCTAAGTACAAGGTAGTTAGAAGTTTTACAGTAAACAGACCCTATGCAACTATGCTAGCATACAGTAACTTAGCTAAATTTAACAGGTTAAGGATTGGCAGATCCTGCATATGGAGCAATTAAGACAAGTTGTAATCTCAGAAGAGCTGAGAATTTCAAGTACAAATCCGACAGCTGAAAAAACACTCAACTGTTCAACATCAGCTCATTTGGCATGCTGCCCTCTCATTGATTATTTGCAAGTCACTCAATCACTACGGATCTACCACAGATAAGAGAATCAAATACTATCTGTCTAGAAGGAAGGAAGACACCAGACAGAGATGATCAATGGTGTGATGAGCTGACAGATTTGCTCATTCCCTGTCAAAGCAGACAGGTGAGGTTCTGGTGCTTTTGATAATGCTGGTCTCTGACAGATGAGTTTTGGTTCTGCTCGAAATATAGATGACTGCTGAAACAGTACAGGCCTTTGGATTTTGTAGTACTGTCAATGCCTTGGAACTTCGTACACAAACACATTGGCCACCCAACTCCATAAATAAAAAATGATCAAATAAAAAATAAACATTTACAGTTTACTATTGTTGGAATTACAGTGATCATCCCTGAGTCAGACAGTCAGTCAGAGCTATTGTGTTTAGTTCCACAGACTTAGAGCCCGTTCACACTGACACGCTTTTTTCACCTCCAGACGCTCGATTTCAATTGTTTCCCTATGGAACGATGCGACTTGACCGTTGCTACGCGCCTCGCGTAAAAAAAGTGCAAGTAAAAACGCAAGCGCTCAAAGTTGAAAATAGTTTAACTTTTGAGGTCGCGTTTTCTTCAACAATGGGCCCGTTGCCTAGCTGCCAGTCATAGCTAAGTCGGGGAGTTAGCGGTTTAGCCAAATCTAGCTGTCATATCAACAAGACGTACATTTATCATTTTCGACCTCGCATGTTTTTGTCACTCATTTTTCAGAATACTCGCGTTTTACAAGCGGAAAAGCGTGAAACCCCCCTTACTGTACAATACATTCAGTTGTCAACTGCCACTCTCCCAAGTGGAGGTGACCTTGATTTTTTTAAGGGGAAAAAAATCTGTTCAAAGGAAAATACCAGAGTGAATTCAAGCATAGCCCTGTTGAAAGAGCTTGCTAAATGTGCTAGTTAGCGAGGGGAACAAACTAATTTGGTACAGCATAGACCGAACGCGAACGCAGAAGCGAACAGGCACTTTACACTGAATCAATGGGACCTGACTGTTGGAAACCAAAAGTAAGATCTCAGGTTACATTGACTCAATGCAAAGTGTTTCGCGTTTGCGTTAGGTCTATGCTGTTCGAAATTCTTTCATTTCATGCGAAATATATTGCTGTTAGAAGGCTCGTGTAGCAGGGCTATGCTTAAACTTACTCCTGTATTTTCCTTTAAGGAGAGCTGGGCCGGTCACATCACTACCAATTTTAATACAGGTTAAATACAACTTTGTTGGTTGTGATTCAATTTCCCATTGGCAATGAACTAAATTGCTAACTTGATAGCAGCTAATGCTTTTCTGAAATGGAAACAGACGCCTGAATTCCGAGCTCTTGAACTACTGTTGACATTTGTGTCCATGAATGTATGACTGGTGAGGATGTAAGTTTGCATGCTACGCTCTGAGTCTGAGTGCTAAAATGAACTCAAGAGACCAATCTGGCATGTCATTTTGATTGGATCATGTAAATCCAAGAAGTTCCAAATTTAAGACTTGTCTTCTCCCTGTTCTTTAAACCCCCAAACACCATACCCCCCCACCCCACCATCTCTCTCTCTCTCTCTCTCTCTCTCTCTCTCTCTCTCTCTCACACACACACACACACACACACACACACACACACACACAATTTTAATTAGAGATCCTTCCCTTCTAGTTGTGCGTTTGACATGTCTGGCAGAAATCCAAAGAGGAGTAGTGAAGACATGAACACGGAAGGGGAACATGTTCAAGAAGACGTTCCGATTTTTACTGTAAGAAGGAGGAAAGAGAGCGATAGAGCAAGAGACCAAGACAGAAAGACCAAACGGAGAGAGAGAGAGAGAGAGAGAGAGAGAGAGAGAGAGAGAGGGGGAGCAGACCTGAGAGAAAGAGCAAACAGAGAAAGAGAGAGAGTGAAAATAGAGAGACCTGTTAGCACAGCATCTGTCACAAGCTGAGTAATAATTTGAAGGATTAAACTCCAGGGGAAAGAGTGGGAGCAGATTCAAAGGCGCGCGTGTGTGTGTGTGTGTGTGTGTGTGTGTGTGTGTGTGTGTGTGTGTGTGAGTTTCTGTGTGTGTGTGTGTGTGTGTGTGTGTGTGTGGGGGGGTGTATGGCAGATTCAAAGACGTCACCTGACGAGACGAGGCTTAGCTCCCACCAGCCAGTTTGAAGTAGCGCTGAGGCGTCACCGATGCCGCCGTTGCAGTCGCTGTGATAGTGGCTATGGGACGCTCTTGAGAAGCACTTCCTGAAGTTTGGGGACATGGGGGGGAAGTCGTGTAGGACGTCAAGACTTATCATTGTAGCTTGAGAAAGCAATCATCAGTGATACAAAGAGAGAGAGATAGAGAGAGAAAGAGAGAAAGGGAGAGAGGGCAAGAGAGACATAGAGAGAAAGGGAGAGAGATGGAGAAAGAGAGAGAGAGACATGTGATAAGTGCCTGTGGTTTCCTCTAAATGAGTTAATTACTGCCAAGGCCCATGGCTGGTCCTAATCCGTGCCAATGTGGTGTGTTGTGGTGTGTATTGCCTCGCTTGAAATACGCCGCTGCGTGTGGCAGCAATGATGCTGTCGTTCTTTGCGGTGGAATGTGAGACAGCTGATTTAGGCTACTGCTGCGCAACACTGCATGTGTGTGTGTGTGTGAGAGAGAGAGAGAGAGAGTGAGTGTGTGTGTGTGTGTGTGTGTGTGTGTGTGTGTGTGTGTGTGTAACATCCTCACTGGGAGTGTGCTGTAGGGAGTGACACTCTCGCCCAAAGGGAAAGAAACAGGAACTGCTCCAGTGGTGTGTGTATATGTGTGTTTGTGGTGTGTGTGGCTGTGTTTGTGTGTGAGAGAGAGTGTGTGTGTGTGTGTGTGTCTGTGTGTGTGTGTGTGTGTGTGTGAGAGAGAGAGAGTGTTTCAGTGTGGGGGTGTTCCAGGCTTTGGAGCCACCCCTGGGGGAAATTGGAAGGAGATGACAAACAATTTTTAGAGGCGGAAAGACCCAGAAAAAGGGAAAAAAAGTATGGTGGTTTGGATCCCCTTTCTTTCTCTCTCCCTCACTCTCTCTCTCACCCTCTCTTTCTTTCTCTCTCCCTCACTCTCTCTCTCCCCCTCTCTTTCTTTCTCTCTCCCTCACTCTCCTCTCTCTCCTCTCTCTCTCTCTCTCTCTCTCTCTCTCTCTCTCTCTCTCTCTCTCTCTCTTCTCGTCTCCTCATGAATTTTCCATTTAGCTTCCATATTCAGATTTACCTTCGTTTATATATTTATCTATTTCATTCTGACTATCAGAGCGGCCAAGCAGGCTATGGAGGAGACTGACTTAGGCACGTTTTCTTTTTTACCTAAGAAGACATGCTGCCTTCCAACCAGGTTTGGATGGCAGGCAAGGCAAGGCAAAGCAAGGCAAGGCAAGGCAAGGCAAGGCAAGGCTGGTCATGGCGGGGTGGAGTGGAGGCTTTCAGACGGTGACAGTGACAGGAATGGGATGTTTTATTCAAAAGGATGAAATAGCAGCAGCAGCAGCAGCAGCAAACGCAGGGGCTCCAGCAAGAGCTCTTAGTGGAAATTCCAGAGTTCTTGTCATTTGCCGTGGTTCAATTAAGCTGCAAAGTATCAAGGTGACGTGAGAGGAGTGCAGAGAGGGAGGGAGAAGGGGGAAAAAAGACGGAGAGAGAGAGAGAGAAAGAGAGAGAGGAAGAGAGAGTGAAGTAAACACTCAACCGTACAGTATAAAGCAGACTAGAGTGGTTTGTGTTGGTCCCCCGTGTGAAGCTTTGCATGTATGGTGTGAACATTCGCTGGGTTTTCTGCACGTGTGTGTGTGTGTGCGCGCGTGTGTGTGTGTGTGTGTGTGTGTGTGTGCAGAACAATGAAAAAGGTACAGTGGATGGTCTTTCTCATTTGAAACACATCCCACACTTTGGCTGTTGTGGCTATAAACACACACTCACTCTCTCTCTCTCTCTCTCTCTCTCTCTCTCTCTCTCTCTCTCTCTCTCTCTCTCTCACACACACACACACACACACACACACACACACACACACTAAAGCAGTAGGAAGTAGAGCAAACCCCCTCCATCAGAGAATCTCCCCTCAGAACTGTCACCATAGGCTTGCCCATGGGGGATCAGGCTCCCATTGTCCCATTGCATAGACTAGAGTTTCCCTCACAATGCCTTATTCTCACTAAAAAAAAGCTGCAAAAAATACTTTATAACAACTGCAACAAGAATGAATTTGTCCTTAGTTAAAAGTCACAGCCACTATGCAGCCAGTCCCCCCTACACCCCCTCACACACACACCCTTCCTCACACACACACACACACACACACACACACACACACACACACACACCCTTCCTCACACACACCTTTCCCCAGGATCACAGAATCAATCTGGTCTTTGCACTGGAGAATTAAAAGGAAATTACACAATCTGATGAAGTTTCACCTGTCAGTCAGACACACACACACACACACACACACACACACACACACACACACACACACACACACACACACACACACACACACACACACACAC
>JAODXP020000008.1:23930649-23940649 GCA_027497455.2 Sardinella longiceps | reverse complement strand
TACCTTCATACTGCCACCATAATATATATGTGGGCTTTTACCATCATACTGCAACTATTATATATATGTGGGCCTTTACCATCATACTGCCACTATTATATATATGTGGGCCTTTACCATCATACTGCCACTATTATACATACATCAGTCTAGTGAAAGATGTGCTTTACAAACCACCATACTGCCATTATTGTACATACATACATCCATACATACATACATAGGTCTAATGAAAGATGTGTTTTACCTTCATACTGCCACCATTATATATATGTGGGCCTTTACCATCATTCTGCCACTATTATACATACATCAGTCTAGTGAAAGATGTGTTTTACAAACCACCATTCTGCCATCATTGTACATACGGTACTTTGGTCTAATGAAAAGATGTGTTTCATCAACTATATTGCTACCATAGGTCTAATGCAAAATGTCTTTTACCTTCAAATAGCCACCATAGATCTAATGAAAGACGTATTTTACCATCATACAGCTAACATAGATCTAATGAAAGACGTGTTTTACCATCATACAGACACTTTTCTGTAGAGGGGGGTCATAACCATAGTAGAATCATAGAGGCCTGGATACTGTTGATGCCAATTCTGATTCTGATTTAAAGTCTGAGGATACCACATGAGCAGGGATGTCATCTGATGTTTAACATGCATTTTTATCAGTGCTTTAACACACATATATTCTGGATCATGACACATATGGCTGTGAGGAGTATGTGCACATGCAGACTAATAAATAATACGGCGTCCCTTCTGGGATTACTGGCCACGCTGATTAGTGAGTGAGTAAACATACAAACAAGTAAATAAACAACAAATAAAGACACTGAGTCATAGAGTTAAAGATGTTTTGTTCTCATTTGTTTCCAATAAGAAAAGCAAAAGAAAACAAAGCTTGGAGCTTGGAGCTCGGCCCAGTTAGCAGACTGGGTTGGGCTGGTTCTGACTGATCAAACAATCTCGTCTGCTGGTGAAGTCTTTTCATTTTCTCTGCTCACAAGCAGCTGTCATGCTCGCGATTGTCTCCAATGGGGTGCGTGTGTGTGTGTGTGTGTGTGTGTGCGTGTGTGTGTGTATGTGTGTGTGTATGTGTGTGTGTGTGTGTGTGTGCGTGCGTGTGTGTGTATGTGTGTGTGTGTGTGTGTGTGTGTGTGTGTGTGTGTGTGTGTGTGTGTGTGTGTGTGTGTGTGTGTGTGTGTATGTGGGTGGGTGGGTGGGTTGTGGGGGGTTCGTTATGGCCCAGTTTGGTGCAGAAAAGATTTGTTATTAGCCTTTTAGTGTTCTTTGTCGCAAATTCCTGCGCAAGCACACACACACACACACACACATACACACACACACACACACACACACCACACACACACATACACACATACATACACACATGAATTACACTTGCAAATATTCCCATTTATCAGAACAACACGTTGCAACACACACACACACACACACACACACACACACACACACACACAGAATTTGAATGCAGCAGCAGCAACTAAACAGAGCATTACTATAATGATTATTGTTATTATTTTAATGAAGATCTGTGTTGGTGCAGAACTGCGAACGCAAAGCGTGCAGTTTGTACATTTGAGTTCATTTAGAGACAGAGAGAGTGTGTCTGTTTGTGTTTGTGTGTGTGTGTGTTTGTGTGCATGTGTGCGCGTGTGTGTGTGTGTGCGTGTATGTGTTTGTGTGTGTGTGTGTGTGTGTGTGAGCTGGAGTCATCAGCAGTAATGGGACTGTGACAATCCAAACACTAAATGGGGAGAAGAGACAGTGAATGAAAGAAAGAAAGAAAGAAAATGGAGGAAAACAAGTTGATTTGTGAAATAGTCAAGAGGAAACCAATCATCTCTTACAGTGATTAATAATGTGTTTATTGAAGAACATTCCGGAATAAAAATGTTGCAAATTGTTGCTTGGCTCCTCCAAGGCCCACAGCACTGAGACTGCATACGTGCAGGTCTAATAGAGCAGAATGAGTGAGTGTGTGTGTGTGTGTGTGTGTGTGTGTGTGTGTGTGTGTGTCAAAGCTTTTAAATGATTTCTAATGGACAATCCTGCATTTGCAGCCGTGTGTGACAGGAGAAGATTTGGAGGCCACTGGAGAGGTGAGGCGGAGTCTGATTCAGTGTGTGTGTTTCTGTGTGTATGTGTGTGTGTGTGTGTGTGTGTGTGTGTGTGTGTGTGTGTGTGCGAGACTGTGTGTGTGTCTCTGTGTGTTAAATATTGACCTTCCCTTCTTACAGTAGCCTTAATGCTGATGACGTTAATGCATCTTAAATATGGAGCTTCCCTTTATACGGTCGCCTATATGCTGATGTGTTGTCTTGGCAACAGCAAACAAAATCCGCTCCTGAAAAAATCAGCTCCTTACATTTTCAACTTTCGTCTTCACCACCTTGCGGATTACATATACCCGCCCCAGTGTGATCGCAGCCTTTGCTTATACGGTAGCCTATATGCTGATGACGTTACTGCCCCGTAAATATGGAGCTTCCCTATACGGTAGCCTATATGCTGATGACGTTACACTGTAATTCCCCGTAAATATGGAGCTTCCCTATACGGTAGCCCATATGCTGATGACGTTACACTGTAATTCCCCATCTCTCCTCCTTTAGATTTATACCCAAACTCAGCAGAGGGTTTTCTGGGCTATAGGAAGCTTGTTGAAAAATATTGAATGTGATTGTTTTAATTTCAGTTCCAATCCTCTGTATTGTCAGTCCAGTTTTCCAAAGGGCAGATTTTCAATGTTATCTGTCTGCCTCTGGAAACATCTGTCTGAGCTCAATTACTCCCATCTCTCTGGCTTACACATAACCTTTTCAACCAATAACAACTAACTCTCCAACTGTGGAGCCCGTATCACGTGTTTGTTTCTGTGTGTGTGTGTGTGTGTGTGTGTGTGTGACAGAGACAGAAGCTCTTGAGTCTCAGTGTGTGACCCAGGGCGTAATCACTGGGACATTGCTTTTCATTCTGAGGAGTCAGTCAGTAATTGTGTCAGCCAGCAGTGAAGCGGCTTTCTGGGAGCATTTCCACACCCAAAGCAATTACTGCAGATGCAGAGGTGCCACAAACACGCACAAACACACACAAACACACACACAGCCAGGGGCTACTGAAGAAGAGGAGGGGGGTTGGAGTGTGTGTGTGTGTGTGTGTGTGGAGGGGGGGCACAGTGCAGGAAGAAGAGGAGGAAGAGGAGAGGTAGCACGTATGGCAGGAGGAAGAGGAGAATTGTGCCGCAAACACACACAGAGCCAAGGGCTGCTGAGGATGAGGAGGGGGAGGAGGATCTACTGAGGAAAAGGAGAGGAGGAGGTAGATGAGGGGAAAAGCACAGGCCAGGAAAAATAGGAAAAGGAGAGCAGTGCAGGAACAGAGGGAGAAGGAAGAAGAGAGGGAAAACACACAGCAGGAGGAAGAGAAAGAGGGGAGAGGAGGAGATGGGATGGACAGAGCAGGAAGAAGAGGAGAGGGAGAACACATAGCAGAGAAAGAGGGGGAGGGGAAGGGGTGCACAGAGCAGGAGGAAGAGAAGGAAGAGGAGGAGAGGGAGAACACATAGACGGAGGAAAAGGGGAAGGGGAAGGGGTGCACAGAGCAGGAGGAAGAGAAGGAGGAGGAGAGGGAGAACACATAGACGGAGGAAAAGGGGGAGGGGTGGGAAGGGGTGCACAGAGCAGGGGGAGGAGGAGGAGATAAGAAAACCCAGGCTGTGTGTCCTGTTTTTCTCCCTCTCCCTGCTGCTCTGGTTGGCTATTTCTAGGGGATCAGAGGCTGTGTGTGTGTGTGTGTGTGTGTGTGTGTGTGTGTGTGTGTGTGTGTGTGTGTGTGGAGCATCAGCAGCAGCCCCCCTGGGCCACTATATCAATCCAATTTGGAGCGAAGGAGAGGCGTCAAAACCAACAAACAGCATTTGAGCTTTGGAGTATTGAGAGGCTGCTGAACTGTGAGATGCAACCCTGCAGGGAAATGGTGTGTGTGTGTGTGTGTGTGTGTGTGTGTGTGTGTGTGTGTGTGTGTGTGTGTGTGTGTGTGTGTGTGTGTGTGTTGTGTACATGTATGATGATTTGTGTGTTTGTGCTAACATGTGTACTGGAGTGTGTGTGTCAATATCCCTGAGAGTGCATGTGTGTGTGTGCATGTGTGTTTGTGCGTGCGTGCGTGCGTGCGTGCATGTGTGTGTGTGTGTGTGTGTGTGTGTGTTGTGTGTGTGAGTGGTGTTTGTGTGTGTATGTGTGTGTGTGTGTGTGTGTGTGTGTGTGTGTGTGTGTGTGTGTGTGTGTGTGTGTGTGTGTGTTTTAATTTCACACAATCTGCCTCCATGCTGAAGCCTAAATTGGGGAGAAATAAAAAGAAAGATTTGGATTCTGAGTAGCAGGGAAGCTCTCTCTCTTTTACACACACACCACACACACACACACACACACACACACACACACACACACACACACGCGCGCGCGCGCGCACACACACACACACACTTCCCACTGGTTATCACAGTGTATGGATGGGAGGGGCTCTCTCTATCTCTTTCACATACAAATTCACACACACACACACACACACACACACACACACACACACACACACACACACACACACACAGCTCAGTCTGGCTGCTATTTGCCTGTTAGATTTCTCAGCATATATCCATGGCTGGGCTGAGGGAGCAGGGAGGGGATCTGGTGCAGTCTAGCATGGAGAGATAGAGAGAGAGAGAGAGAGAGAGAGAGAGAGAGAGAGAGAGAGAGAGAGAGAGAGAGAGAGAGAGAGAGAGAGAGAGAGAGAGAGAGAGAGAGAGAGAGAGAGAGAGAGAGAGAGAGAGAGAGAGAGAGAGAGAGAGAGAGAGAGAGAGAGAGAGAGAGAGAGAGAGAGAGAGAGAGAGAGAGAGAGAGAGAGAGAGAGAGAGAGAGAGAGAGAGAGAGAGAGAGAGAGAGAGAGAGAGAGAGAGAGAGAGAGAGAGAGAGAGAGAGAGAGAGAGAGAGAGAGAGAGAGAGAGAGAGAAAGAAAGAGAGAGAGAGAGAGGGAGAGAGAGAGAGAGAGAGAGAGAGAGAGAGAGAGAGAGAGGGAGAGAGAGAGAGAATTAACAAAATACTTTATTGTACATTAATCAATTATCACAGAGATCTAAAAATAAATAAATAAATAGTAAAAATAAAAACTTAGCTCAAGACATATCCATACAGTAGTTCATTTCCACCAACTGAACACAATACCTCATTATAAGCCCATATATTCTCAAATCCATCAAAATCTTCCATTGCAGAATAAAATTTGAAATCTATTAACAATCTGGACTTCACCAGTCTCAAAAAGACAGAAACACAATCTTGACCAGAAACACCTTCTACAACATTTTTCCGACTAATCCAAATTGCCATCTTTGCTTGTCCAATGACAAAGTTCAATAATTCACACATTAACCTCTTCTTCTGAGTATAAACAACACCCAAAATGAAACATTTTTCTGTAAACTTTGCATTAAAAGCTCTGAATATCATCTGTAGGCGACCAAACAAAGGACCAAGTCTGTCACATTCCATAAAACAGTGAAAAACAGTTTCTCTTTCCTCACAAAAAGGACAGTTATCCACAACATCTGGATTGAAAATAGAAACAAAAGAGTTTACAGCCACCGTCCCATGTATAATTTTCCACTGTAAATCACCATATTTTTTGCTTAATGGTGGTTTATATAATGCTCTCCATGCAGGTTTATCATCATCATCAATCCCAAGTTTTGTTCGCCAAGGTGTGTCAATTCTTCCATTCAACTTAGTCTTATTTAAAACCTTAACACAAGCTTTATAGAAATCCTTTCCATTTGATAATGCTAGATTAAGTTCAATTTCCTCCAAGAAAATACCTTCACAACCAGTAAAATCAGGCACAAGACTCAAAACAGGAAAAGGTTCCCTATCACAGGAGTTTAAACAATCATTACAAAAAGATTGCAGTAACACACATTCATTTCTTGTTAAAACAGTCTTCAGTTTAAGCAGCATGTTTGTCACAAATCGCAAGGACCTCATATTCAAAGATCTTGCCACATTCTCAACATTATTGAAATCTGGACCTGCCACTGTCACAAGTTGTCTCAGAGTGCAAACTCCCCCAGCAATTAGAATATTGTCCATGGAAGGGGTCATATTAATTGAGATGTCCAAGCGTGCCCCCTTAATGATGGGCTCTTCCAGGAGCCAATGAGGAGAGGTTGAGCATCCATTTCTTTGAACAAAAAACAATGTAAGTATTTTGAAAAGTCCACAGTAAAAACAAGACAACCTCTGAAAGGACAACCTCCTTGGGTCCAATAGGAACAAAGTCCGATCCATGTCCAATCCCCCCAACCTTCGCAATAAAGAGCAGGCCAGGGGTCGCCATGCTAAATCATTTGGTCCATAGAGCAACCTCTGCAGGAATTGGAGTCGAAAGGCAGCCACCCTACTCACAAGATGCACCAAACCTTGCCCCCCTTCCTCCTTAGGTAAAAACAATATACTTTGTGGAACCCAGTGCAATTTGTCCCAAAAAAATCAACTATGGTTGCCTGGATGGTAGACAGCAGACCTGGAGGAGGATCAATACACATAAGTTTATGCCACAAGGAAGATGCCACCAAATTGTTACAAATCAGAATACGCCCTCGATAGGACATTTGGGGCAATAACCATGACCATTTACTAAGACGTCCTTTAACTTTCTCAATAATCCCTTCCCAATTTTTCATCTGTATTGTTTTATCACCCAAAAAACCCCAAGATATTTAAAACCTCCTGTAACTAAATTCAGCCCTTGAGGGAGACTAAGTTTCTGCCCTTCCCATTTACCCACTAATAGGGCTTCACTTTTATTCCAGTTAATTTTTGCTGAGGATATTTTACCAAAATCTGTTACAGTCTTAATCAGATTTTCAACATCATTTTGAGTCTTAAACAATCACTGCCACATCGTCAGCATAAGCAGACAACCGTATCTTTGCATCAGAACATGGTATATTGAAACCAGATATAACTTTTCTCAACTTATTCAAAAGAGGTTCAATTGCCAAGGAATAAAGCATTCCAGAAAGAGCACAGCCCTGCCTTATTCCTCTTTGAACTTTAAATGGAGAGCATAAACCACCATTAATTCTCAATATACTTTCAGCATCACAGTACAAAACCTTAACCTTGGCAATAAAACCTGAGCTGAACCCAAACGCTGACAGAATCTTCCATAAGTATTTGTGCTCAACCCGGTCGAATGCCTTCTCCTGATCTAAGGAAATCAGACCAGCATCAAAATCCAATAGTCTTGAGAGTTCCAAAAAGTCTCGAATCAAAATAATATTATCAGAAATTAACCTGCTAGGCACACAATACGCTTGATCAGAGTGCACAACCCGTCCAATAACCCTCCTCAGTCTAATGGCCAGACTTTTGGAGAGGAGCTTACTGTCGCAACACAGCAATGAAACCGGCCTCCAGTTCTTGATGTTATGTAGATCGCCTTTCTTTGGAAGCAAGGTTAAAACCGCCCTTTTACAGCTCATAGGTAGTTGACCATTTGCAATGCTGTCATTCAACACCTCTCGAAGGTCCTCCCCAAGCACAGACCAAAAGCACCTGTAAAACTCAACAGGGAGACCATCAATGCCAGGTGCTTTGCCATAGTCCATACTCTGAAGTGCAACAGTCAATTCCTCTAAAGACAGAGGCATCTCCATTTCCAGTGCAGAGTCCTCAGGGATCTTAGGAAGATCATCAAAAAAGTCACTTTCCAAATCCAGGTTTTCACTGTATTCACTGGTGTATAGATCAGCATAGAACTTGACCGCAATTCTTCGTATTTCTACAGGATCAGCCACAAGACCCCCAGAATCAGAAAGCAGAGCATGCATACATCTTCTCTGACCACTTTTTCGCTCTAGGCCAAAGAAAAATTTGGACGGAGCATCCATCTGTGCAACATTTTGATATCGGGATCTTATCAATGCACCTTGGGCCCTAATACCTAGCAGGTCAGCCAAAGCAACTTTTTTAGTTTTTGCAGCCTCACTGTGCAAGCAATTTCCAGTGGATTCAGCCAAATCCTGAAGTTCCACAATTTCCATCTCAAGACTCTCCATAGATTTGATTATGTCATTTGTGACGTTGCAAGTATATTGTTGACACAATTGCTTAATCTGAACTTTCCCAAAGTCCCACCATTGTTGCAAGGAAGTAAAAGAGGACTTAGTGTCTCTAAATTCATTCCAAAAAACATAAAAACCTCTTTAAAATGCACATCACTCAACAGAGTTGTATTCAAATGCCAGTATGCACTCACAGGTTTTATATAATTCATGTGCACAGCACCTTGCACCATACTATGATCTGACAGAGTAACTGGAAAAATATTAAAATCATGAAAAACATTAAGCTGATGCTTAAATGTGTACACTCTATCAAGCCTAGCCAAAGACAAATAATTATCTCTAGAATGTGCCCATGTATATTGTCTTTGACTATTAAAATTCCTCCAAATATCAGTCAATTCATGTTTATTAATCAGCTCAATAAGTTTCCTACGAGAAGCATTATGGGGTTCTAAATGATTCCTATCAAGATTAGATTCAGTGCAATTAAAATCCCCTGCTAAAATTAAATATTCATCTCTGTTACAATCACTTAAAGCATTGCATAATTGACTCAAAAACAACATTCTTTCAACACCATTGGAGGGTGCATAAACACACATAAAAACAAACACACACTTTTCAAAAATGGCCCTGACTTTCAAGAGTCGTCCCTCTACTATACAATCAACTGAGAAAGACAAGGGAACAAAATTCCTTGAGAAGAGCAAACCCACTCCCCCACTCACAGAAGTTTTGTGACTAAGAAAAGACTTCCCCTCCCATTCTCTAATCCATTCAGAAACATTTTTATCATCACTATGTGTTTCTTGAATAAACGTCACATCAATATGCTTCTGTTTAACCAATTCAAAAAAATGCACTCTCTTATGAGAATCTCTTGCCCCATTGATGTTTAAAGTTGCTATTTTAAAATCACTCATAAGAAAAAGAGAGCATAGCAAAAGAACAAAAAACAAAATAAACAAAAGAAAAAAGTTATGCTGTCTCATTACCATTGTCTTCGGCATGATTTAATTGAGTCAGGTATTTCTTAAGTCGATAAATCTCTGTTTCCGCAAAACTGCCTAAACGCCTGAAGTATTGGACAGAAGCGATAAAACCTTTCCTATCAGGAAAATGTTCCTCCACTTTGACCCCTCGACCATTCTTCGTGGTTTCCAAAAAAAGCTTTATCATTTCCACTGTATACGCTCCTTTGTCACCAGGAGATGGCGGACGATGGGAATCCAAAGAGTCACTCTCAGTATCTGTATCACTGGCACTTGTTGCATTTGAAGACCTTTTAGCTCTAGTGGAACGCCTAATGTTACCTTCAGGTGTCTTTTTCCTTTTATTATGAGGAATCTTGAACACAGACTCATCTGTGTCCATATTCTCAACAGACAAAATGGCAGGCTCATCAACTTGAGCATTATCCTTACCAACCATTAAATCACTTGCTATTTTCTCAATCATTACGCTCATCATATCATTCGAACCACTATTAACGTGTACACTTTCATTAGCTTTCACATCTCCGTCAACATTAGAAGGTAAATTTTGGCTTACCGTTTGGTCGGCCTGCCTAGTAGCCTCCTCGGGGTCGGGAGATAATCCAGTCCCCTTATCTCCACCCGCATCTCCGCCACTTTCACCAGCGCTTGTTCCTTCTCCAGAAACGTTAGGCCCAGTTGGCTCAAGCTCCACAGGTCCACTTGCGCACCCATTACGTTCATCATTAACGTTAACATTTTCTTCCCCAGCTAGCCCTGTCGCCGCCGTTTCCACATTTTCTTCCCCTACAACTCCGCTATTCCCATTATTAACATTAACGTTATCATTATCATTAGCTGCTTCA
>JAODXP020000008.1:23898149-23903149 GCA_027497455.2 Sardinella longiceps | reverse complement strand
ACACACACACACACACACACACACACACACACACACACACACACACACAAACATGGATCACATTAGCATAAGGCTAAGGGAAGCAGCTGCTGTGAAGCTTCTTGTTACAGCCGACATTAGATCAGAGTAAGAATGTATGCCTGTGTGTGTGTGTGTGTGTGTGTGTGTGTGTGTGTGTGTGTGTGTGTGTGTGTGTGTGTGTGTGTGTGTTTTTTTTTTTTTTTTTTTTTGGGCCCGCCTCCACCCCCCCTCTTCGGAGGACAACTTTATTTTTATTTATTTCATCATAGTGTACAAAAGGTGGTTGTTCCAGACAGACCCACATCGGCCTCAGTTCCAACACTGTTTCAAAAGAAAAGAAAAAGAGAACAATTGTAAATTCAGTAAAACTAAAAATAAAAAGAAAAAAAAGAAAAAGAAAAAAGAAGAAAAAAAAAATTATATAATAGAAATAATAATGATTGTTATGAACGGTGGCTGGGGGCTGAATAAAATTAGAATGATTATAGGTGGATGGGTAACAGACGGGCAGGATTGCAGACAAATAGACAGGGTAGGCGAAACAGACACACGATTAAACAGACAGGAGAACGATAGACAGACAACACAACTGAGAGACACAGATATGGACATACAGACAGACATACATATAGACAAACATAGACAGAAACAGACATACTGTACAGTCAGGCATATATACAATTATACCATACTACTAGAGCAGAGAAGATTTGCGGGAGGGTTTTATGAGTGTGTGTGTGTGTGTGTGTGTGTGAGAATGTGAATGTGAATGTGAGTGTGTTAGGGTATTATAAAAAGGCATGTTAGAAAGGGGAAGGAGAGAGAAAGGGCAGAGGAATGGTTTGGGGGGGGGGGGGGGTACAGTAGTTGAGATGAGCTGAGGAGGGGAATGTAAGTGGTTCGGTTATTGTTGAGTAAGTGGATCAGCTATTGTTGAGTTTGAGAAATTTAATGAAAGGATTCCAGATGTCTATGAAGGCTGATGTATTGTTGTTCTTTTGTGCTGAAAATTGTTCTGTGAGGATGTGTTCTGATATTAAGTTGGTCCAGTGATGAATGTGACAAGATTTCTTGTGTTTCCAATTTTGAAAGACTATTTTCTTAGCGATAGTTAGAGAAACAAGTAGTGGGTATTTTAGTTTCTGTGGGATGGCGACCGAAGTGATGTCTCCCAGAAGACAAAGTGAGGGGGAGAGTGGGATTCCACAGTCCAAGATGGTGGAGAGTGTGTTAATGACTGAGGTCCATAGGTGGTGAACTGGTTGACAGGTCCAGGTGGCATGTAAGTATGTGTCGGTGTTCCCTGAGGTGCAGTGTAGGCAGGTGTCTGTCTGTGATAGTCCCATTTTGTAGAGTTTACTCTGGGTGATGTGATATCTGTGGATGGTTTTATATTGTATGAGTTGTAGGTTGGTGTTGGAGGTCATGGAAAATATGTTTTTACAGATGTTTGTCCAGAAATCTGGGGTTGGAGAGAGGGCCAGCTCCTTTTCCCATTTAGTTTGTGGGAGGGTTATGGAGAAGGTTGAAGAGGCAATGATTTTGTAGAGTTTTGAAGTTATTTTTTGGGAATGACCTGGGATACTTAGTAGCTGTTCGGTGATGTCTGAGGGGATAAGTGTGTTGGTCTTGTCAATTTTGCTTTTTATTATTGCTTTTAGCTGTTGATAGTGGAGGAACTGGTCATTTCCAACCCCATATTTCTGGACAATAGTGTGGAAAGACATGAATTGGTTATTTTCAAATAGGTGGTGGAGATGAGTAATGCCTTTAGATTCCCATTTGGAAAAGTGAATTGGTGTCTTGTGTAGGAGGAAGTCTGGGTTGTGCCATATGGGGGTGAATTTACATGGTGCCAGGGTGGATTTAGTGATTTTATTGGTTTTCCACCAGGCTGACAGAGTGGTACTGATAGTAATGTATTTTGAGCAGTTTAGTTTCCGTATTGTTTGTGATAGAAATGGTAAATCTGAGACTGAGAGAGGGTTTGTTAGATTTTGTTCCAGTTTTAGCCACGGATGAGAATTTGGTTTGTGCGTCCATATGAGTAAGTACTGTAGTTGGTTTGCAAGGAAGTAATGATAGAAATTTGGGGCTTCTAGTCCACCGTATTGTTTAGAGTTTTGTAGTGTGGTAAGTGCGATTCTTGGTGGTTTATTTTTCCAGTAGAAATGAGTAGTGAGTGAGTTGAGTGTTTTGAACCAATGATCTGTTGGAGTGGTAGGAATCATGGAGAAGAGGTAGTTAATCTGGGGGAGAGT
Organism: Sardinella longiceps; assembly: GCA_027497455.2. NCBI lineage: Eukaryota > Metazoa > Chordata > Actinopteri > Clupeiformes > Clupeidae > Sardinella > Sardinella longiceps. The sequence goes on along the minus strand of JAODXP020000008.1, from coordinate 23,900,867 downwards.
TTTCATTTTGACTGCTGCTATTCGGCCTATGAGAGTGAGTGGGAGTTTGTTCCAGCGTTTGTAGTCCTGTTCAATTTTGCGTAGTAATGGAGCATGGTTGAGGTTAAAGAGCTCTGTCAGCCTGGGGGAAATCTCAATTCCTAGATACTTAATGTTGCCAGTGTGAAGGGGGAGTGCTGGATCTTGGACTGTGGGATCCCAACTATTTTCAGATAATGGGAGAATGGTAGATTTTTTCCAGTTGACTGTGTAATTTGAGACTTTGGAGAAATGGCTAATGATCTTGAAGGTTTCTTGGAGTGAACTACGGGGTGATTGTTGGTATAATAAAAGATCATCTGCATAGAGGCTAACTTTGTGTTCTGAATTGGCGTATTGGATACCTTGAATTTTAATATTCTGACGGATTGCTGCTGCAAGTGGTTCAATGAAGATGGCAAATAGGGAAGGAGAGAGTGGACATCCTTGCCTGGTTCCTTGGTGCAGTGTGAAGCTATGTGAAGTGATACCATTAGTGACAATAGTGGCCCTAGGTGCAGTGTATAATGTTCTTATCCAATGGATGAACGACTCTCCAAAGCCAAATTTGTGGAGAGTGGAGAAAAGAAAGGTCCAGTTAACTTTGTCGAATGCTTTTTCTGCATCCAGCGACACAAGGATGGTGTTATGCTGCTGTTTTTGTGATATGTCCATCAGATTGAAAAGTCTACGGATGCTGTCGGTGGCGTGTCTGTTCTTAATGAATCCTGTCTGGTCTGAGTGTATTATGGTGGTCATAACGGTTTCAATTCTTGTGGCTAATGCTTTTGTGATAATTTTCAAATCTGTGTTTATGAGAGATAGGGGGCGGTAGCTAGACGGGTGGATTGGGTCTTTGTTGGGTTTCAATAAAACTGTAATGGTTGCTGTGTTCATATGCATTGGTATTGAAGAGGTGGATTTGATATCATTGGTTAAACGGATGAATAGTGGTGACAAGATATCCCAGAAATGTTTGTAAAATTCTGCCGGTAGTCCGTCGGGTCCAGGTGATTTGTTGTTTGGCATATTTTGGAGTGCTTTGAACAGTTCGTCAATTTGAATTGGTTCGTCTAACCGGTTTGATTGTTCTGTGGATATTGCAGGGAGATTAACTGAATTTAGGAAGTTGTCGATTTCTGTTTGAGTTGGTTGATTACTGGTGGAATATAAATCACTGTAAAACTGTTTGAAAATGTTGTTTATGGAGTGAGGGTCCTGAGTTGCCTTGCCTGTAGAGTCTAAGATGGATGGGATGAGTGATTTCTCTTTCTTGTGCTGTAACATATTTGATAAGAATTTACTTGCTTTATTGCTGAAGTGAAATTTGTCATACTTGAGTCGCTGGATGCAGAACTGTGTTTTCTTATGAATGATGCTGTCCAATTGTCTTTGTGCATGGTTTAGTTCTGTCTGTAAATTATCTGAGTGGTTATGGGAAAGCTGATTTGACAGAATTTTAATTTTTTGTTCTAATGAATTTTCCAGTTTTTGTTCCTGTTTTTTCTTGTGAGATGAGTATGATATGATAATACCTCTGATGACTGTTTTGCCTGTTTCCCAAAGTATAGACGGAGAGGTCTCTGGAGAGTCGTTCATCTCCAGGAAGGATGCCCACTCTTTTCTAATAAGTGCAGTAAAGTCTTTGTCCTCTAGGAGAGATGTGTTCAGTCGCCATCTAACAGAGGGTTTGGAGTTTGTTTGGGAAGATAAGGATAGAGATACAGGTGCATGGTCACTGATGATGATAGAGTTAATTGTGTTCTCAGAGATCTGATTGATGAGGGAATTGCTGACAAGGAAAAAGTCTATTCTAGAAGAGGATTGGTGAACTGGTGATCTGTATGAATATTCTCTTAGGGATGGGTTCCTTGTCCTCCAAGTATCGCTAAGACCATAGTCGATCATATATTGTTTGATTATTTCAGATGAATGCCAAATACGAGAGTTACTATTGTGACCAGAACGGTCCATTGCAGGATTGAGAACAGTATTAAAGTCTCCAGCCAGTACAATATTTGAGGAATTAAGAAGGATGGAGAAGAGGTTATTGAAAAAGGATGGATCATCATTGTTTGGACCATAGATGTTAGCTAAAGTGAGAGTTGTATGATTAATTATGACATTGATTATGATGTATCTACCGTTAGGGTCAGTAACTGTTGAATTGAGAGTAAAAGGGATGTTTTTGTTTATCAGGATTGATACGCCTCTTTGCTTGCTATTGAAAGTGGATGAGAATATTTTGTCGAATTGCTTAAATTTGAGGTGTGGAAGCTCCAGGTCAGTTAAATGTGTTTCTTGTAAAAAACATACGTCAGCCTTCATTTTTGTCAGGTGATTAATTACTTTGATTCTTTTGGATTGAGTATGAAAACCACGTACATTCCATGTGATCAGTTTAAGTGGATGCATGACTGTGTGTTAACATGGTCAGGATATGCATGTAAGAGCTACTGAGAGGGGGACAGTGGGAGAGATTAAGGGTAGGAGGGGAGAGGGAGAAGATGATAACGAAAGAGTCTACAGCTTGTGTGTGTTTGTGTGTGTTTGTGTGCGTGTGTATCAAGCATTTCAAAGGTGTACTGAAGCATGTGGGTCTGGGTTTAACAGATATGATTAGGCCTACCTTTAACACATTTAACATATAAACATTGGACATATGGCATACAAACAGTAAATATAAAACATACAAACATT
>JAODXP020000008.1:23885649-23888149 GCA_027497455.2 Sardinella longiceps | reverse complement strand
AATGAATGAATGAATGAATTAATATATCATCAAGAACAAGAGAGGTGAGGAGTCAATGTTTTTCTCCCTTATCTGCAGGCAGGTGTGTGTGTGTGTGTGTGTGTGTGTGTGTGTGTGTGTGTGTGTGCGTGTGTGTGTGTGCGTGTGAGAGAGATTGGTGGCGTGTTCCGATGTCTGCTTGTTAATTAGGCCTCAGTTGGCTCCTTTGTGTTGGGTGACATTATCAGCACTGTTCCCTAATCACACACACAAGGAAACACACACACACACACACACACACACACACACACACACACACACACACACACGTACAGTCAGCATGCACTGGAGTCTCTTAATGTAATCTGCTCTTTCCCTATAGCTGCCGCCTCTCCATATAGATGCGTGTGTGTGTGTGTGTGTGTGTGTGTGTGTATGTATATGTGTGTGCTGAAGGAAAGTCTCTCTCCCTTTGGTTTCATACAGAGACGTGTGTGTATATGTGTGTGCTAGTGTGTCTGAGTGTGTGTGTGTGTGTGTGTGTGCTGGGGGATAGTCTCTGTCCCTTTGGTGTCGCACAGAGACGTGTGTGTGTGTGTGTGTGTGTGTGTGTGTGTGTGTGCTGGGGGATAGTCTCTGTCCCTAAAGCCTCAGTGCATCTCTAATGTTGGTACCCCTCCTCCACTACAGAAGCCTCTTCATAGTGACGTGTGTGTATGCGTGTGTGTGTGTGTGTGTGTGTGTGTGTGTGTGTGCCGCCTCTCCTCAGTGACATTGATAAACCCACGTGGCAACGCCTAATTACCCCATGTCTACTGTGTGTGTGTGTGTGTGTGTGTGTGTGTGTGTGTGTGTGTGTGTGTGTTGTTTAATCCATGCGTGTGTGCTGTTGCGTTCATGGTGGAAAGGAGTGGAGATGACAAGAGAGGAAAGGAGAGGAGAGGAGGGAAGAAAGGAGAGGAGATGAGAGGAGACTGTGTGTGTGTGTGTGTGTGTGTGTGTGTGTGTGTGTGTGTGTGTGTGTGTGTGTGTGTGTGTGTGTGTGTGTGCTTCAGAGCATAAAGGAGACAGATGAGGGTGCTGATCCCCCCTGGGCCTGCCATTGTTACTCTACACATGCAAATGGACATGGCCACGTTCAGTGTCTCTGACACACACACACACACACACACACACACACACACACACACACACACACACACACACACACACACACACGTGCCTATGACTGGGGGGAGAGGATTGGGCATCCCTGTGTGAGCTGGAGGAGGTGCTCCCCTCCTTTCATTCCAACACGCTCCAGAGAACAGCACTGTGGAAATGCAAAAGTATTCCCAGTGTAGCACTGTGGAAATGGAATAATATTCCCAGTGGGATGGATCAGCATTCCCAGAGTAGCACTGTGGAAATGGAACAGCATTCCAGTGACATGGATCAGCATTCCCTGTTCTATAGAGATGGATCAGCATGAATAGCATTCCCAGTGCTATAGAGATGGACCAGTATTCCCAGAGTAGCGCCGTAGAAATGGAATACCATTCCCAGAGCAGAGCTGTAGAGACGGTATAGCATTCCCAGTGCTATGGAGATGGAACAGTATTCCCAGAGTAGCACTGTAAAAATGGAATAGCATGCCCAGTGCTATAGAGATGGAACAGCATTCCCATTGATGTAGAGATGGATCAGCATGAATAGCATTCCCAGTGCTATGGAGAGGGATCAGTATTCCCATTGATGTAGAGATGGATCAGCATGAATAGCATTCCCAGTGCTATCGAGAGGGATCAGTATTCCCAGAGTAGCACCGTAGAAATGGATCAGCATTCCCAGTGCTATAGAGATGGATCAGTATTCCCAGAGTATTGCTGTAGAGATGGAAAATCTCAGCTTTCCCAGAGTGGAGTTTAAAGGTTAGAGAGTAGACAAGCAGCCTTAGCTAGCTGGCAGCAGTACATGGTAAATCCTCACAGCCCTAATCTAAAAGGATGCCTCTAACTGCTGAGCTGGAAGCCTGTGATTTTCCCATCAGTGTTCAGAGCGTTCCCTTCCCATGTTGTGGGTTAGCTGTAGTTGGCACACACACACACACACACACACACACACACACACACACACACACACACACACACACACACACACACACCATACACTCCCATGCTGTGGGTTAGCTGTAGTTGACGCACACACACACACACACACACACACACACACACACACACACACACACACACACACACAGCACACACACACACACACACACACACACACACACACACACACACACACACACACACACACACACACTCCCATGCTGTGGGTTAGCTGTAGTTGACACACACACACACACACACACACACACACACACACACACACACACACACACACACACACACACACACACACACCATACACTCCCATGCTGAGGGTTAGCTGTAGTTGACACACACACACACACACACACACACACACACACACACACACACACACACACACACACACACACACACACACACACACACAC
>JAODXP020000008.1:23878071-23885549 GCA_027497455.2 Sardinella longiceps | reverse complement strand
AGACATAAGAAAAAACAACAACTTGGTAACACTTTATTTGAAGGTACCCTCATAAGGATGACATGACACTGTCATTAACTATGACATGACATCAAGAATCATAAACTCATAAACTTTATAAACCTGTCATGATTTCTGACATACCCTAACCCAACCCTTACCCTAACCCTAACCATGACAAATACCAGGTGACACTTAATGACAGAAGTCATGACAGGTGTATAAAGTTTATGACAGTGTCATGTCAGTCTTATGACGGTACCTTCAAATAAAGTGTAACCAAAAAGTTTCATGCCCTTATCAGTTAGCACTGGCTACCGAAACGCTATTTGGTCTGTGTGTTAAATTGTCATTCCCATATACAGTACATTATCGGAAGCATTTAGCATTAAGGAATAACAGGGCTATACGGGTTGATTCTCTCCGGATTATTCCTTTAAACGTGAAATCTGATGATTCAATCCATACTTCTGTTGTTTGAGGTCACCAAGTGGTCTCGTTATTTGATACTACATACTGTAGACTGAACGGCAAAAGTTTCAGCTTGCTTTAGGAACTGTCTTTAGGACTTATCCACCTGGGAGTATACCAGCCTCTGATTCACAGTCATTTTCTTTTTAAGATATTTTTTTTTTTTTTTTATAAGATAGGACAGTGTAGAGATGACAGGAAATAAGTGGAGGAGAGAGAGATAGGGTGGGATCAGGGAATGACCTCGAGTCGGAATCAAATTCGGGTCCCTGGGGTAATGGTCTGACACTCTAGCCACTGGGCTATGCCGCCCTCCACAGTCATTTTCTTATGATTTTCCTCACTGATCAGGCGATCAGGGACCTCAGCAATCAGGGACCTTGAATAACAGAAGAAGGATTGATTCCCGCCAGATTTCCCCTTTAAATATTCCACTTCACCTTTATATCATTACTTCCCACACAATACAAACAAACAAGCTGCCTGATAACGAACATCTGATAAATAAAGCGAATCTGTTGCTGGTGTAGTCATGATCAGCCGTGAAGCATCTCGACTCGTTGTTTTAATGACTTTTTGAAATGGGGTGAATTAGAGTTCATGTTGTTCACTATCCAGTCACTCACCCCTGTCTAGTCTTTTACTTATCTTATTCATCTTGTTTGATGTTTTATTAAACGCTGTTATTGTTTCAGAGGTCTGTTGATCTGCAGGTATGGCTGGTTAGTCATTAAAAAAAAATACCAGCAAAACTTGGAGTTTAGACCAGATCACATGATTTCAGAAGATTGTTGTCAATGAGTGTTTCATACTTGAAGAGTGCTGACTTTGATTGACAATTCATTAATGTTTGATATAAACTTCAGACACAGGAAGAAATAATTGTCTTTCAAACAACACAATAAATAAGGTTTCATTTGAAGCCGTAAGTATTAGGCCTATTTGAAATAGTTTTAGAAAATGAACCTGCAATTACGGCTCTGAAAGGAAAAGTGGACAACAGCACCCCCTCTGGTCATGAACCCATGAGAAAGAGTGAAAAGGGCAAAAGGGCTGCTGTTTAAAAGACATAATTACTTTGACTCATACATAAAATATTACTGAAAAAAATGCAAAATCATTTCTTTTCACAATACGCTTCCACAGTTACTTGTAAAGGCTACTGATTGTCCCTCCGTGTTTAGTGATGGCATGGACACATGACCCTACAGTACGTAATGCTTTCTCAAAGCAGCACTGGCATGCTATACATGCTAAATGCATCCTCTATTCTTGCTTCAAAAAGGTGCTTCCCTTGAACATGAGTTAAAAAAACAACATTTACCCTGTAGTCGTGGCTCCACATGTTTCACACAGTTCTGCACAAAGGGCTTAGGCGCAACAGGATAGCTCAAAAAGACTTTCCCTGTGTGACAACAAGGCTTCATAGAACGTCAGTGCCGATGCCACAAGCCCAATCCTACGGCCGCTTCTTTTTCTTTTCTCTAACTCAAACTTCTTCTCAGAACTCCCCCCCCCCACACACACACACCCCCCACACACACCCTCCACCCTCCAATACTGCACACTGTGCCGCGGGCCTTGTTCCTCGGCAGGCTACAGAGCAGGCAGGCTCGACTCGGACCCTGCTAAGCTTCTGGCCTACTCTGGAGGGGGGCTGAGAGTGTGTGTGTGTGTTTGGGTGTGCGTGTGTATGTGTGTGTGTGTGTGTGTGTGTGTGTGTGTGTGTGGGGGGGGGGGGTATAGTGCTGTTCCTTTGTGCAGGCCGCTTATTCACAAGAATAGATCAGAGAGCTCAATAGATTCCACCCCACATACCGCTCCCTCGTTTTTTTGCCCATTCGGAGCGTTTCATGTTTTTTCGGGCCAAGTCGAAACGCAGGCCTTGCCGCTTTTGTTTTTGCCTCCCACGGCTCGAGCCCTACATGTTTGAGTCCTGCCGGTCTTTTCGTACCCTGCTGATATTCTGTGTGTCTCTCTCTCTCTCTGTGTGTGTGTGTGTGTGTGTGTGTGTGTGTGTGTGTGTGTGTACAGTGAATTTGTAGAGAGGGGTGTATTGTGGCTTTGGCTCTGTGGCAGTCGCCCTCATACTCAGATTGGCTTCATCTGATGCACATTGGGCTCATTTGCATAGTGACGAGTGCTCAGAGGGAAAGAGAGAGAGGGAGGAGAAAAAAGCCTCAGATGAGAAGTGATTAAAAAATGTATCATTCTGTTTGTGGCATTTTGAAAACATTCGCACACACACTCATAGAGGTTTTTTTTTATTTTTCTTTTTTTCTGTCTCTCTCTCTCTCTCTCTCTCTCTCTCTCTCTCTCTCTCTCTCTCTCTCTCTCTCTCTCTCTCTCTCTCTCTCTTCTCCTCCTCTCTGCCCTCCTCTTCACAAAAATAAATGGCCACGCTCGCTCAAGTATTTATATTCTTCTGAATTCTAAAGCGCGATATCTAATGCAAAACCCCAGCAGGTGTAATCCCTCACGGAAAGGGGCACACACACACACACACACACACACACACACACACACACACACACACACATTGACACACACACTTACTCTCTCTCTCACACACACATACACAAACACACACTGACACATACACACACACTTACTCTCTCTCTCTCACACACACACACACACACACACACACTGACACACACACAAAACAAAACAAAAAAAAAAACAAAAGGATGAAAGACAAACAAAGCAAACAGAGAAACACCAAAACATTTCTCCTCTACGCCATCAGTCGGAAAACTTTGAAGGTGTCTAACGCGTCCCCTGAGACTTTCATGTTTAAACGCCACCCCCCGCCCGCCACTGCCCCCCCCTCCACCCCTCCCACTACCACCACCATTGTCACCACCACCAGCCCCAAACACCTCTCCAAACAATATCTTGAAAAAATAAAAAAAATTCTCTCTCAAATAATTGTCAAAGCTTCATCTGCAGGCACCGGTAGTCAAAACCCTGCAGGGTGATGTAGAGAGTGGTGGGGCCTTACTTTATTCATTTGTGTTTTCACTCTAAAACACAAACCCTGACGCATACTAATGTGGACATGTTCTGGACCTTTCCAACTTTGCCATGCCGGGGTAATTCATTAACACAGAGAGAGAGAGAGAGAGAGAGAGAGAGAGAGAGAGAGAGAGAGAGAGAGAGAGAGAGAGAGAGAGAGAGAAAATACATACATTTAGATGTTTAATTATCCTATCAGAGTGTGTGATTCACATTAGGGGTGTGCTTGAATAAATATTTTGTCTCTCTGTTTGGCTTATTCATATTTAATTTGATGGAGTATCCTCAGGCCTTCCAAATCACTACACACAGGTAGCAGAAATTGTGCCTGGGTGCTCTGTGGTGTCATAACACAAGCAAACAGCATGCCAATAGGAGGACTAACAGAAGACACCAGCAGAATTTAATTGAGATTGCAGAGCCTGCCGAATGCATTTAAAACATTTTCACAAAGAGACAGTAGGCTCTGCCTGACTGACTAGCTGCGACAAGCTGAGGAGAAATGAAACAGACATGAAAATGGTGATGGTAGAGAGAGGGAGGGAGGGAGGGAGGAGGGTTATTAACTGAACTATGAGAAATCATCATCATGCATACAGATGAAAACCACATCAATCACAAATCATTAAATATCCATCATTAAATATGCATTAAATGCATTTGGGGGGGAAAAGGCCCAAATTAAGATTTGCTTGATTTTTTTCAGATAGATAGTCAGCCAGGGGGTTGCTGATGTTATCCATCAGGAGTGAAACGTTACCTCATGCACCTGTTCCGATTTCACCACAGGTAGCAAGCTGTGAGGACTTTTTCACCTTCAACTTGAATGCTCCTCATTCACACAGTCACACATTTCAAATTCAGGGCCGTCGCAACAGGACAGGCAAACCAGGCAATTTCCTGGGGCCCCAGGCTGAAAGGGGCCCCCAAGATTGACTGTTTCAGTAATTAGTAGTTTATTTTTAGTGTTTTTCAATAAAATGTGACTGCACTTAGGCTGCAGTTACACAACTATGACATCAACACAAATAATTATAGTAGGCCAGGGCCGCCGTTCCCCATACGCAGAGTACGCAAGGTGCGTAGGGCCTCAATCACTTGGCAGGGCCTCGGGGGGCCTCCAATTTTGAGCTTTACTAAAAAAATGTCATGATAATAGTTACATTGCAAAAATATATGAATTACTAATGAATAGGCCCATCATTTTTTGTTAAAAATTGCGTAACTCATCATACAATTCAAGCAAATTAACAGTTTTGCCTAATATACAAAGATAGTCCTACCCACCCCTATTCCCTGAAATGGTACATCCCAAATTGCGTCTTTGAGTTTGTTGTGTCGGCTTTGATTGAAGCAGCAAGCAGCAACGTTAGAAAACTGCAAATTGCAAGATTCTGCTGTGCAAATGTTCAGTAAATGTGTCAACATCGTTGACATCTAATAATGAAGAGACAGCATGAATCTGGTGCTGAAAAGCGAAAGAAAAAGAAGCAAAAAGAAGACGCCCGTGCATCCCTGGCCGGTAAGTCCGTTTAGGCTAACGTTAATTGTTTTGCTAACTTAACGTAAATAGTAAAGGTTTGAGTGGAACTTCGAAGTCTTTGCTTTTGTTTTTTTTTTTGTTTTTTTGGGGGGGGGGGGCCTCCCTGACCAGTTAAGCTTAGGGCCTCCAAAACCTTAGCAGCGGCCCTGTAGTAGGCTATAATGAAAGAATTCCAAATTCCATCACTGAAGTTCATTTTTGCCCTGGCAGGCCGCACCATTTTTGGGGGCTCAGTATTACACCCTCCTCCACCATTGTGTCTGCCATGTTACCTAAAATACATCTATCCTTCTTTGTCCCTAAAAATAAAAATAGGCCACTTAGAGGAAATGCTGTTGCCCATGGTTTAATCTGATTCGTGACTCCTGTGTGTGGTTTACAAATTGTCCTTGTCTGTCTGTGAAGGTGGAGTGGGGTGGGTGGACAGCTTGCATGTGGACAGCTTTTCTTATAGGGCGGACATGCCTGCATGGCTTTCCCAATGTGGGTGTATTGTGGGCCACCTTGTCTGACATGTTAGAAAAAAATGTCTCCCAGCTGTGGTAATTCTTAAGGCCTAACTGCACACTGGCTTTGACTTTATTTCAAATTCGACAGCTTTGATTGCCCTCCGCTAACCGGTGGCTCACGGCATGCAGCAGACTTCATGGCAGCCTGTGGATTCACCAATGGATTTTCTTGAATAGCTCCGATAAAGTAGAGCTGAAAATTGTAATCGACAGGTGCATGGCGGCTGCCGAGATTGACACGGGAGTGCACAGTAGCCTAGTATTGAAAACAGTCAATGGAGTCTAAATGAATTAGTGGAGCTGATGTGTGTAGAGACCTTAAGTCTTATGTAGGCAACTTGCTTTATTTATCTAGTCCAGGGGTTCTCAAAGTTTTGATACCTCAGGGCCAATTTAGGGACACAACATTGAACTGAAGGCCGCCAAAGGGGCAGGGGTAGAAAAAAAAAAAAAATGACCAGGTTGCATATCAACGGTTTAGGCTACTTTATTGCAATAAATTAATGCCTATAGATGCCACTAAACACCACTAAACGGAGATTAATTCTTTCAAAGCAATATACAGTTTTACCAGTTTTACATATATAATGATATTTAATGCCATTGGCCCCCGGACCACACTTTGAAAACCTATGATCTAGTCCAACCTAATGAATATGATTCATGATTATAAGTATCATCGGACTCCTAGTTACGAATCCATGTTGCTTTGGATAAAAGTGTCTGCTCCTGTACTTTTACACTGTAGTGTGAAATGAATGTTTAATCTAAGTGCCTATTACATGTAAGTGGATATTACTGTAAGTGCCGAGCTGACTGAGTGCAATGTGTTGTAGTAGTCAAGTCACTTTTATTTAGCATATTCCATTCAAACTAGTTCATCCAAAGTGCTTTAAAAAAATAAGCAACAAACATTAGTAACAGGCCAATATTATTAACTATTAACTAGAAAAGCGCTCGGAGAGCACAGACCTCCGCCAAGGCAATGTGGTCACAGACACAATATACATTCCAGATCGTGCTCTGGATCACCGATCACCACCAAAATCAAACCAAATCACCAAATCAGTTCTTGCTTGTCCCATTATACACATTGTTCGAAAATTTCATCTAAATCCGTGCAGTACTTTTCGAGTTATCCTGCTGACAGACAAACAGACAAACGGATAAACAAACAAACAAACCAATGCGACCGAAAACATAACCAGTAATAATAATAATAATAATAATAATAATAGGCAATTAACATTATTGTTATTATTATTATTATTATTATTATTATTATTATTATTATTATTATGGTAACACTTTGCGGTAAGGGTACATGAATTATCATGAATTCATGCATGAAATCATTCATGATAAATTCATGATTCATGCATTACTTCATCTCTGAAAGTCTAATGAGTTATCAGGAATTAACATGAATTCATTGTTTGTCATTAATGACCTCATGCTGAAATAGCACATGATCTTAAGTATTAGTTACTCTGGGTACATCATCATGAGTCATGATTAATTAGCATGAGTCATGATTATTAGCATGATCATGATGAGTTCATCATGTTTGTGCCCCCTCAACTAAAGTGTTGACATGGTTAAATTGGTAAAATTTAGTTGACGTATGGCGTATGACTAGGCCAAAGTAGGCTAAATAAGTACTTTTATTATATCAAATTATATCAAATTCTTTTGAACAAAAACATCATGATCATGTGTAATTAGTTATGACTCATGATGATGTACCCAGAGTAATTGATGCTTAAGATCATCTGCTATTTCAGCAGGTCATTAATGATAAACAATGAATTCATGCTAATACCTGATGAGTCATTAGATATTCAGAGATGAAGTAATGCATGAATCACGAATGAATCATGAATTAAATCATGCATGAATTCATGATAATTCATGTACCCTTACCGCAAAGTGTTACC
>JAODXP020000008.1:23870571-23873071 GCA_027497455.2 Sardinella longiceps | reverse complement strand
CACACACACACACACACACACGCACACACATATAAACACACACACACAGTCCAGGCCGTCATGTTCAGCTGTGTTCACAGAGGCTTCTCACAAACACACAGTGCATCATATAATCTGTGTAATCTGTTCCCATGCATCCTACGTCCCTACAGTACCACCCCATTTACTGTAAGTGTCAGAGCGCTGGTTAATGTACCACAGAATATTACTTACTCTGTGCCGTGGATGAGATTAACAAAATGTTGCATGATCGACCACTGAAATATTTAGCAGTGTTTCATACGCCATGGTCATGCATGCCGTGCCGTGCCACGCCACGCTTTTGTGCATTAGGGCCTCTTCTCTTGTTTGCCCTTAAATATAACATGACCTACAGTCATCGCCGGAGCCTTTTTTTATGTCCTCATAACGCTTTCATTAGGACTGTTTAAACTTTCACGCGCGCCCTTGTCAACAAGCATAACAGACTCACTGCACATCACACCCTGTTAATCCAAGGAGATGTCCGATATCAGACATTAATTATGAACGCCATCAAGCATCTGCTGCCGTTGCTCATGAAAGCTTTGCAAAGCATTTAATGAAGATGTAATGTGTCTAGTCGGATGTAGTCGGCAAAGGACAGCAGCCTCCATGTCGAGCTGAGAAGCGGGTTTCTGAGAATAGCATAATAAGCCCTCAAGGGGTGGGGATTGCTCGATGGAATCGTGTTGTTTTGTCTTTAGGGCCTCCTTGTAGTTCGGTAATGTCCTGTCAATATGACGGCTTTGTGCTATACGCCGAGTGAAAATTACGAGTTTGCGTGCCATAATTGATTTGTACATTCGAAAAGAGAGGTCTTTCCAATTAAGGATTTTCCACTGATTGTGTGCATTTCGAGGTGTGTGTGTGTGAGTGTGTGTGTGTGTGTGTGCGTGTGTGTTTGTGTGCGTGCATATACGTGCATGTGTTTGGGAGTGTATGGACTTGTGTGTGTGTGTATGTGTGTGTGTGTGTGTGTGTGTGTGAGAGAGAGAGAGAGACAGTTGTGCTCTGGCAGAGACTCTTTGAAATTAGGGAGAACATGCTGACACAGATCAACGCTCGTCTGGTGAAATTAACGAGCTTTTCTCTGGCAGCAGTGTTTTACCGCACCCTTTCTCCTCTCTCTCTCTCTCTCTCTCTCTCTCTCTTCTCTCTCTCTCTCTCTCTCTCTCTCTTTCTCTCCCGTCTTCTTTCTCCCTCTCCTCTCCTCCCCCCATCCTCCTCCCAGAGCCTTTGCTCATTCTCAGCGCATCTTCCATAAATCAGAGGGCCAATTGTGCTGCTTGTGTTGCCCCATTTGATTGCATTCTGAATCACTGTATCGGTGTTCCTGTTATTAACTTCACCCAGACCAACTAGCCCCACCAATCCATCTCTCTTTCTCTCTCTCTCTCTCTCTCTCTCTCTCTCTCTCTCTCTCTCTCTCTCTCTCTCTCTCTCTCTCTCTCCCTCTCTTCTCCCTTCTCTTCTGCCTCTCATTTCTCTTTCTCTGTCTCTTTTACCATAATCTATCCCCCTTTCACCCTCTTTTCCTCCTCTTTATTCTTTCTATCCATCTTTTTCTTTGTCCTTTTAAAGTAGTAACACTAACTAGACCAAGGCAAGCCTCCTGCATGTCCTTCACTGTCTGCTACCAGAGTGTTCTAGAAGACTTGAAGAGTGATTCAACCTTCAGCGTTGACGGTCTGTTTCTCCCTCGAACATGTATTGTACACTAAATAGCCTATACTGTGCACAATTAAGTGACCTTTAGATACTTAATGTGCATTGTTTAGTCTTCTTTTCAAGAGATTACACCATTACACACTCATCATTTACAACAATTAGGTAATGTAATGGATGAACTGTTGATATTATTAAAACAAAGGTCGTGTGTATTTCTTTTTTTTTTTTTTTTTTTTTACAAAGGAATGTTATTCTTATAAGTAAAGTAAACAAAAGCTATAATTGTAAATAAAGATAATGGAATCTAAAGTCAAACCAGGTCATAGGAGTAGAGTTTCTGCACAGTGTATCTTTCAACAAAACCTGCTGGTAACACTGGAAATTTTGAGTTGGTTTGAAATCGGCCACCAGGGGGCCTTTCTCTGGTCTAGTCAAAGGAGAAGTGGATTTGGAAAAGTGGCTAGGCTATTATTTTGGGGTTTTCATAAATTCAACAACGATATTCATGACAGAAAATGACAGTAAAGTCACATATTTTCATGGTTGTATTCTCAAAATATCATGTCTTTGTGGTGTACTTCCCTGTTACACATCACCAAACTTGATCTTTGTAGTAACATATGATATGGCAATAAATGATCATACATTATGCAGCATAAATGGATTGAGATGTGAGGAGATATATCAGTGAAAAGATGTGTTAAAACTGCAAACTCTACTACTGGCCTCATTTATGTGTAGAGTGCAGACTGACTTTGGAGAGAAGGGACATTGAAGGTTGGATAAAGAATGCAGATGAGGGGTGTGTGTG
>JAODXP020000008.1:23853179-23870471 GCA_027497455.2 Sardinella longiceps | reverse complement strand
GGTGCTTTCCTTTAAGGCTAAAAATCCTTCATTTTGAGATGAGAATATTGAAGGAGCATGTCATCTAGCGAATCCCAGATTTCTGAGCACATGGTGTTCTCCTCTTACTCCATTAATTGCCAGGGAAGTGGCGTCATTAATTTGGAGTGAGGGTGACACTGGCTCGTGTCCTGTGAAAGCCCTGGAGGATAGACCAATCAGGGTTCAGAACCGAAAAGCCGGCGATGAAACCAGTCACCCAATACTCCCGAACGCTCTCTGAGAAATCCCGACCCCTCATTTGTGGATCCATGCCTGCAAGGGAGACGCTGTAATGTCTGAGTATCTTGTCTACTTGCAAATGAAGAAAAACAAATCTGCAAAATCCCATTTTAATTAATCACAGCGCTGATATTAGATGGATGTGACATCATTACTGCCCATGGATAAAGAGTTTATTGTTTTCTGGAGTGGTTCGTCACAAGAAATGGAAGGAAAAATAAAATAAAATAAAGAAACAGTTAGATTGTATCAGAGAAAGCACATGTCCTTAAGCCTGGTGCATCTCACATGCAGTAACTGCAAATCCTAAGGAAGGATTGCAGCTATTTTTCTTGGTATCAATTTGATCTCACTCCCTCCCTCAACTTGACAAGTGTCCAGGGGTCCAGTACTCATATGAAATATTCAAAGATTTCCAGTTGTCAGAGGATGTCATGCCTGGCTAATGAGTTCTCTGACATCTGTGAAAATAGGCCAGCTGAGATAGACTTCTGCAGCTTGTGCTATAGGGTTAGTTCAGGGCTTGACTTTTGGAATGCACTCTTCGAGACTTTCGCATTCACCTCAGCGCTTCCTGTAATTTTAATGGGACGGCATACACTGCAACTGTATGATCTCTTTTCTCATCACTGTAAGGGCCCTCAACTCGCCAATCTCCAATCCCTTTATCAAACTTGGCCCACGTCTCCTTCTGTGATGGTAATCTTATTATCCTTTACATAAGTATATTTGCTCTGTTATCTAAATCAATGCAAAGCTTCTGGAGGAATTGGAATCCTCCCAGGGCAATCTTTGACACACTCACTTCCTGTCAGATACTAGTTCACACAGCTCAAGCAAGGCAGAGGTCACTCGTAAAAGTCTAGGCTACCGGATGCTTTCCCCTGTCATCGGAAAGCAGTAAATGTTTTATGTTGCAGTTGCACGATGGAAAAAGTATAAATTTTCAGGTAAGGTTGAGATTTAAGATATAAAAGAGATCATTTTGTCTGTAGTTGTCCAACTCAAAAACACTGAACATTTTCAAGGCAGCCTTGCTTACTGGAAAGGACAGGTCAGGGCCTTTTCAAGGTACTCAAAAAGAGATTGGGGCCCTTTATCTCCCATAAACACCTACATAAACCACATTGTTTTTTTATTTGTTTAGATATTTTTTAGGGCTTTTTACTTTTAATTTGATAGGACAGTAGAGAGGAGAATTACAGGATATGAGTGTGAGAGAGAGATGGGTGGGGATCGGGAAATTACCTCGGGTCAGACTCGAACCCGGATTCCCCGATTTATGGTGTGATGCACTAGCCCGCTGAGCCACAGTTTTACTGAATGATAAAGAAAGTAAACACTCTCAAGGTTTAACTCTTAACTACTTTTTTAATTTAAAAATGTCCAAGACTGACATGTTTAGGCCTATGCCCCTGGCCCCCAAATGGCGACCCGTGGGCCAGATCCGGCCCGCAGGAACCAAATGAGTGGCCCGCAGCACCATCTGACTTGCCAGTTTTCTCCATAAACATGCTTACAGACCTCATAAACATTAGGTCTATACAGGCACTCATACTATATATGAAGTTTAGAGGAATACTTTGTGATGTTCTAGCATCCTCTCAACGTATGGTTTTTAATGTTTGCGGGGTTGGCCCTTGGCTTAATATGCTTGATAAAATTCGGCCCTTGAGGAAAAATATTTGGGGACCACTGGCCTATGCCATCTTAAATGGCAGTCAACTTTTACCACAATATTTGCCAAATTAATTTGGTGTTTCCATGGCCTCATAAGACAAGACTTTTGTTCTACTCTGTCAAATTAGGCACTTACAGTATATATCTAACCTCTCTGGAGATAAGAGTGAGGAAAATCCCCTATAACACGAGAGATTTGTGTGGAACATGTTGAGGTGATTTCACTTTAGGCCTTTGAGCCTCTGCTGAGCCCTTTGTCAGACACACCTGTGCTACGTGCTAACACTGAACACACAGAAGGCCAGCAGACATCAACTACTGTATGTACGATGCTCCTCTGGCTTTGAGTAATACTTTTGAGAGAGATGGTGGACCCGGCTGTTCAGAAAAAGTTGCGATAATCCTGGGGATTGCAGTGCTGTCAAACAGCCGATAGAAAGGCCTGGCCTTCCGCTGCTTTGAATACCAAAGTGCAAGGTGGGTTACAACAACATGAGGGTGATGGGGCTGACGACAGTTGTGTAAGATTTTGCAGCTGTGTGCAAGAGAGAGAGAGAGAGAGAGAGAGAGAGTGTGTGTGCGTGTGTGTGTGTGTATGTGTGTGTGTGTGTGTATGTTCGTTCTATGATTGTAGAGGAGCAGAAACTGAGAGGCATGTCTACCAAGTTTAGGTATGATTGAATCTCTTTGGTTAATCATGAATAGAAACCCAGACACATTTTGAACCATTGCCTCTGGAATCTCACAGATGATGTCAGATTGAGACTTTCATTTTCAAAATGTGTCCAACTATCTGATATATAGACGATGATATGCAGTATGGCTGTTAAAGCACTGGCAAATAGGCCATTATTTTAAAAAAATATATATTAAAAAGTTCTCCCCACCACTTCCCAACTCCATTGTATTTCTGTGGAATTCTTATTGCATCATCTTCAGATTTGTTTTTTAGTTGAAATGTATCCTGTCAGTTGAATATCAGTTAATTGAATGTAAGTACAGTGACAGAGCTGTGTCCTTGGGCCTGAATAGAAGTTGATGGTTTTCTGTACACCCAGTTGCTTTTTCCCATAAACAAACCGTAAGAACATGTTTTTATTCATTTGAACAGAGGCCTGTCCAAATGCCATCTTGGGGGGTTGATGCGTTTCTGTTTAGTTATGAGTACTTGAGACGACTTCTCAACTGAAGGTTGATCTCAATGCTAAAATACTGTGCTATGTTCTATGCTGAGATGAGGTGGTTTCAGCCAGTTATTGTCAACACTTGCTTCACATTGTACACATCCGACGACGGACGATGGAGGGCGTGTCTGATGTAGGGGTGTCGATCTGATTGGCTGACGGACCCGTTTCTGCCTGTAAAGTTGGATTTTTCTCAATTTTTCGACCCAAGCAATGGAGCTCATGGACCAGATGGACCCATGAAGAGAGCTCCATGTGTACGCTCCAGACGTGTACGGTGTGCAACAGGTGTAAGACTTCTTTAGCAACTTCAATCGATAGAATAGTGACAGAACAGCTACCTGTCATCTCTTCACCTGCCATAACTACATGTAAAGGTAATTCATCATACTCTATATGCCCGACCCATTCTGTGTTTCTCTGCTGTCTGTTTAGCTTCCCAAATGAAAAAGGGTCCTGGCTTGTGTCCAGACAGGAAGAGGTTTAGTGCTTTTGGCTTTGCTGTGAAGACGAGCTGTTGTAGCCTCACTCACACATGGAAACCAGGTGAGACACCTTCCAGGCTGCACTGTCTGAAAGGCATTACCTTAAAGGAATTAGCTGGAGTGAATCAACACATAGCCCTGCTGTTTTACAGTGCTAACTGTTATTGATAGCTACCACAATGACTGAATTCTGTGAGTTGGTGAAACAACAGCTATCGCTAACAGAATGGGGCATGTCAAAACAAAACTTAGCACTGTAAAACAACACGGTTATGTGTTGATTCACTTCGGGTTATTGCTTTAACCGTAAATTTAACCACCTTAACCCTCAACCTTAAAGGATAGCTCTGGAGTGAATTCAAGCATAGCCCTGTTGAACAAGCCTGCTAAATGCACTAGTTAGCGAGTGGAACAAAATAATCTGGCAAAGCATAGACAGAATGCGAAAGCAGAAGCGAACAAGCACTTTACACTGAATCAATGGAAACTGATTATTCAAAACCAAAAGTAAGATCTGAGGTACCTTTGACGCAACGTAAAGTGTTTTGCATTCTCGTTCGGTCTATGCTGTTCCAAATTATTGAGTTTCACTTGCTAACTAGTGCATTGAGCAGGCTCATTCAACAGGACTATGCTTGAATTCAATCTGGAGCTATCCTTTAACCTTACATTTGGGGGAGTAGGACCTTGAAGGCAGCGCTGTCTGGTCAAAGCCAGAGTGAGTAGGTGACATGAACAAGGCTTTGTCAATACTACACCCAGTAGTGGTCTCATCACATCAGGGAGCTTTTTCATCTACATTCCACTTTTCATTCTAGCAATAATTACTTTTTTCTCTCATTTTAATTGCCAATCTTGGCACGTGCATCAATTATATGACAGAGGAAGACGCTGATATTGAGAAGCCACAGAAGCCACAGATAGAGATCTGTACGTTGTCTTGTATTAAAGTCATGCATATCACATATAGATTGATGCAGACATTATTTGAGCTGTACAGGCAATGTATGGAACACGCAGAATTTGTATTCTCTTGTAGTTCCAAAAGTGATTGTGATTGTGAGGGCACGTGTTAAGACTGTTAGTTGCAATGACTAAAAATCATGGAAGACATGATGATATACACTTGTTGAAATGAAACCAAAATCACATACCCCTAGAAACAAAATTGGTGACAATTGTTCTAATGTGCTTTGGAATATGATTCAAACACAAACATTGCTTTCTACTGACCATTCAGTAACTTTTATTTATTTATTTATTTGAAGAGTTCAGATGCAAAACCCCCTAAACACAATTTTTGTGAAAACTGAGTTAATGATATTGTGTGAATCCTGTATAAATCTAGAATATGTAAATTAAATGTTTTTGTGAAAAAATAAAACCTGCTCCCCGCCGTGTTTAAAATATCTGTTTACAATCAAAACACTGTAAAGCTTGATAAAAAATGGCCTTTTTCTCAAAAAGTGGTCAAGTGGAGTTAGGGGGTTTTGCATCTGAACTCTTCATTTATTTATTTATTTATTTGACAATCAGTCCTTAGTGTTAAATACAAATAGACAAGATTTATGTATGGGAATAAGATGGTAAAAAATATTTTTACAAAAGGGAAAGCAAAGCCTGTCTTTGTTTATAGACATGAGAGAGGTTGATATTTCATCACAGACTGCTACCAACAGACACGTAGAATACAGTGTTCTATGATGTGATTTAATCGGGCACGAGACAGCCAGGCTTTGATTACTGGGTTCATGGGAGGAGTGACTGTGTGTCCTGTATTTTTAATTGTGTATTGAACACAGCCCTAGGGAATGGCCCAATTTTGCTCTGCGCTTCAGTCACAGCAGGAAATAAAATAAATAAATAAAAAATACGTTCACAGACAGATGCCTCTGTGACAACTGAGTGACGTTTGTCAAGAGATCAGCATCTTCATGACCTTAGGCTAGTAGGACCTTACATCAGCACCACCTATCATAGACATAGAGCCCTGGCCCTAAGTGCTTCAGTGTCCATCTATTAGGTGGAGTAGCCTACAGTGCATTAAGTTGGCCGCCATATTGCCGAGGGCTTATCCATCAATCAATGCAAGTGAATGAAGAGCTGTCAAATTAATACTTTTCTTAACCAAAGACCTTGAATTAACTTTCATACCAAAAAAATCATCCCATACTATTTGCCTGGATATAACAAAATATCTATTTTGACTGTTCAAACATAATTTGCCTTTTTGGTATTGGTTTTGGTATTATCTGAACCATCATAATATGTAATATTCTGGATAACTACATTTTATTTGTTTGTCGTATCAATTTGTTTGTTGTATCAATCCAGGGGTGGACTGGCAATATGGCACACAGGGCAAATGCCCGGTGGGCCGACACACTATTTGGGCCGACGGCCCTGATATTCTCACTGTAACTGTAATCATAGGCTTATTTTCTAATGGTCTGACCAGTATGGTGGGCTGGTTTTGTTCGAAATGCCAGGGCCGATTTTTTGTCCTAGTCCGCCCCTGTATCAATCTGAATGTTGTGTTTTGGATGTATGCACATTTAAAGAGCGCTGTCAAATGCTGAAAACGGTTCAGTTATTTAAAAGCAATCAGGGCATATTCCTCTAATCACTGAGGTCAGATCAGGCGCTATTCAAAAATAAGACCAATCAAGAATTTTAATTAACAAAAATTGTAAACTCAAAAAAATAACCACTAATAACACTCTCTCTAAGTGTTTAGTGTATGTACTGTACTTGCACGTTGATTGCTTGCTACAGCTAAGTGAATATTTGTAAATATTTGTCATAATTTGTCATCAAGTCTGGCATGTTTTTTGCCCTATACAAGGTTGTTTGCCTGTAATTAGTTTTTTGGGGAAAAAAACAGGAGTGTGGAGAAGGTATAACAGACATCAGATTTATACCTGCCCATCAACGGGATTTAATTTGTCAGCACTCCGAAAATGACTGACATAAAAAAATGAGCCGATGCCCTCTAAATCAATCCATCAACTGTTTGCATTAAAGTGAAAGCTAAAAAAGGAAAATATTATTTTAACAGACACTTCTCTGGTTACATCTTGTTGTTAATAGCCAATACCCAGGATATCCTTGCATTTGATTTTTTTGATGCCATACATATTAAATATTTGTGAATATGAATAAAGAAGGCAAAAATATCTCCTAAAATTTTTCCAGTGCTAGGGCATGCCAGCAGAAATCCTAAAGCAGTGGCAGACATAGGCCTATATAGCCTAAAGCATGCTGAGCTCTTATTGATCCAACCAGTAGCATGCAGAGACATGACAATGATATTAAATGATGCAAGTACATAGAGTAGAGAGCTCCTTTTCTTGCTAAAGGTCAGGTTGATGGAGTAGAGCTTAGCTAGTCAGCAAAGGCCTAACTCTAAGATTCGAATAAAGAACTGTAATGTCCACAACACTTAGCCTGACATAGCCCGCCCATAATACGAATGTTTATACGCATCATGGTCTGGGCACTGTCCTCTGGGGCATGTTTACATCGGTAGAGAGTCTACCGTCCGATAAGCGAAGCTGATTAGACGAGCTGTCAGGTTAAAGAACCGCCAGACCATGAAAACGGATGAACAGCAGTATTATGGTCGGGCTATGTCAGGCTAGCTAACACTCCCATGTTCATTAAAAATTAACCAATGTTTCAACCTTACAATATTATTCACTATTTCTTTTGAGAACATAAAATGATGTTTCATGTCTTCTAATGCATGTGTTCTGATTCTAATGAAACTTGTTTTTAAGAAGCTGATGAAACTCCCCATTTTTAAAGAGCTTGAAACGGACCAGTCAATAGTGACTGCTACAGGGTTGTTATGTAACCCCTCAGAAAGCCACGGATTCGCCACGCGCCAAGCTTAAGCAAATAAATGACAAAATGACGGCTGCCTCAAATAAACCTTGAAATGAATCCAACCTGGAATTTCATGGCTGAATAGTTGTTTCATACACACAGTACAAAAATGACAGAAAATATGTATATTTATGTCATTTCTTTTGAATATTCAATGTCACTTCTATAATAAAAATAAGAATGTCTGTGCAAGACTAAGCATCACATTGCACAATATTCCACAAGTGTAGCACACTTCATGATCTGCCAACACATGGTGACATGATAACATTTATTAGCTTTGTAGATAAATTGACCATTGTGAGCATAGCATAGGATGTGCATAGATGATGTATGAACCCATTCATGAAAGCCTCTTTAATAATGAATTGCAAACTTGTGTTCATATTGTACTACAGAAACAATTCAGTGTGAATGCTTTATTCTCGATTGGTAATAATTCAATCTCAGGTTTGAATGTAAAATCTTTGAATATAAAGAAACCCTTGAATATATATAAAAACACACACACACACACACACACACACACACACACACACACACACACACACACACTTACAGAGAGAGAGATAGAGAGACAGACACTTTAGTGCAAACCATTTTGTCTAATTCACATTCTTATTTTCCACTAATTCAGTGCCAATGGAAAGCACATATCAAAGCAAGCTAGGACGCACCTAAATCATCCTTGTTGACAAAGGCCCTTCAGTCATTTATAGCAGATTAAAATCCCTGGCGCAGATCTCACAAACATGAGGAGGGCTGTTGGTGACGTTCTTGCATTCCTGGGCATGCATACGCTTTAGGGAAGCATGGAAAATCTGACTTCAGTGTTAGGCTAGTTGATTCAGCAAGCATTGCCCACTGCTGAGGCTGGCCGCACCTATGCTGCTGCTCATTAGCAAGTTCATGAGTTGGTTAAAACAGCTAGGTTGTGAGTCGACCTTGCTAGTCTAGACATGTACTCTCTCTCTCTCTCTCTTACCCCTTCTCTCTGTGTGTTGGTATATGACCTAGGCCCATAAAGGACTTTCCAGAGTGGTGGTGGTGGTGGTGGGGGGGGGGTGTGGGGGGCAACTGACGTTGGTAGCCTATGATGAATGCACATAATTACTACTGGAAATGACATGAACTGAGCCTATAAAAGTTGAAAATGTCGATATCGTGTTGGATAAGTCATCTCTGTGTCATCTGGAAGCAGTTGTTTCAGAGGCAATGTACTGAACGTAGCTGATTCCTCATTGCCAGCTACAGTAAGTGATTTATATGACAGCTTTCATCCATTTCGAACAGACAGACTCGTGGACTTTTCCTCTGCTGTAGATTCTAAGCAATAGATGACAGTCACTGCGTGAGTTGTAGTTGCAGAAACTCACTTGCATAATCGACCGATTTACGGGAGACTTGCAGGCATTGTATCAAGAAGAATTCCAAAAGAATTCTCGAGTGACTATCTAAATATTTTTTTTTTAATAAAGTTTTTGTCATTTGTTCTGTGTGTGATTTGATACCTAAAGCAGGCAAGAAAATCACCATGCTGCTTTGCAGAGTGAAATGAACTGGAGCACGCAAAGGAGCATGGGTACTCCCAGGCTACTTACTGTATCTGCCGGTTTGCTCCACCCTACTGTACCTATCACGGGCATAGGGCAATCTCAAACAACAGGGACATGTTTTGATAGACTCTGGACCTTTCCTCTGAGTCCTACACTCACCACCTCCCTACTGTAATCTCCTCCTAGCTTGGCTCCCAAGATGCTGATGTTCCTATAGATAAACCTGGTAACGTTTCCATGCAGCCCACATGATTCCCCCACCATGTTGTAATTTCAATTGAATGACAAACTTCCTCCAGTGACTCCCTCGCAAGATTCTTCCATGCTAGCGGCAGCGGCCACAGGCTCTGAGTGCCATTAGCATACAGGTCATATCAGTGCTTGTAAATGTTTAGTCTGGTGGAGACACTGTTAGTATTGGCGCCATGAGGATCTATGTAATGTAACAAAATGCAGGGGTCTGACTGTTCGTGGGATGGGGGGTATTAACAATCGAACCGACAGCCATCAACACCTAACCTCCCCATGTAGATGAAGCGATGGGCTTAGTCACTGTGGTCTTTCCTAGCGATGATGTCAGGGCCACAGAGCTGTGAGTCAGAGACCCACATCTATCAGTGGCTTTGCTGTGCAACATTCCGTGGAACTCTCACGTCTTCCACAGACGATGGGAATTCTACAGCATGAGGAAATGCTCTGTTTCCAGAAGCCTGTTAAAAAATTAGTCACTGAATAATCACCCTGTCCGTTTCCCAAAAGCATAGTTGCTAAACAGTTACTCTCACTTTTTCTAGAACCTTCCAAATCCCAACTAATGCAACATTTCTTCTATGTAACTTGATTGTTAATCATCTTTTGTAAGTCACTTTGGTTTTTCTGGGTGCATAACTGTGAATTATGTAAATCACAACTTCATCAACCTCAAGAAACACCTGGACCATCATTTCCATCAAAGTCACAGAGCTGAAGCAGATGTTTATGGTAGCATAGGGCATATGTGAGGTGAGCAGAAAACACTACTTACTCCTATGTCTGCTGTCATAGGAGGTGTATATTATGACTTACAGTCGGCCCAGAGGCACTGCTAAACATTTGGGCCCTATGACTGTAATTTAAGGCCCCCCAAACACCTCCCCAACACACACACACACACACACACACACTATATGACATATTATTCACTATTTGGAGATGTTAATTGAAGAGTGCCTTCAAGATCACTGTTCCATAATGAACAATCGAGAAAGCAAAAAAAAAAAACAAAAAAAAAAAAACATAGGCATAGTTAGCTGCATTGGTCATTGGTTATTTGGTCTGGATACAGAGAAGAAGGGCTTGGTAGTGACTTCTAACTCTGTCTGAAGCCAAAAGAATAGAGTAAAATAGCATCCATCTGAATAGGATCTGACAGAAAAAGTGCTTTCCAGATGATGATCATGACGATCCGTGCTCTTGTCACGGAAAACCTCATCATGATCAGGATGCTTCTGAGAACACAGCTGTTCATTTATGGACCTTGGAAACAACGACCCACCATTCAAAGGATTCCCTTCAATTTGGCTTTTGGGATAGAATCTCTGAATCATACAACGCCCACTAGCTTTGGTTCCAGTTGTCCTTCCTTACTCCATGTAGCATCGCTGGGATGCCATGTGGCCATGCGTGTGCTTTTATTAGGCCGTGTTGTTCTAAAGAAAAAGATGACTTATTTGGCTTGTATCGTGCATCGGTGTAAATCCCACGGCTCCTTCCCCGTTTCTTGGAAATGACAGTCAGTGTCTGTCTGTGCATAATTTTATATGGCGTGAGTGAGAGAGTCTGTGAGCCAAGGGACCTGCGGACTATTTGCATACTAGATGAGTCGCTGCTTCAGAGAGCCAATGATCCTCATTTTGAAAGAAAGCAAATAAAATTTGCACTAAAATGAGAAGTCAGATAAGACGATGAGTGAAGAAAAGAAAAAAAATACACAAACCACAAAAGTATATCTATGCATATATAATTATCTTTGGATTCCTGTGTGCCCTGTGACATCCCTGTATACACTTTTCAGAGTGAATAACCATGCCCATTTTGCCAAAGATCATTGGATTCAAAACCATATACATGTAGATGTCTTTTAACAAGTTAAAAGTTAATTTCTCATCTGTTTTTTTTTTTTTTTTTTTTTTCAAATTTGCCCTACATGTAGATGTCTTTTAACAAGTGAACAATGAATTTCTCATCTCGTTTTTATTCAAATTTGCCCTGAACATGATTTTTTCCCCCATACAGACTATGAGGTGCCAGGAACCGACTGTAAACCTGAAGAGCCCCAAGAAAAAGTGTTGCTTCTTTCACATTTACAAGAGGAAAATCTGAGCAGTGCTTGAGGACCATTCAAACGTGTACAGAAGGAAAGCTGTTTCCTGTCAGCAACCTTAGGATTTAGGCGGTTGGCCAGGCGACACATAGTAAGTATTATGGGATTTTAAGAGAAAAATGATTCTTGATTACATAACTTAAGCAGGACAAGGGTCAGTATTGTAGAGCAAGTATATACAACACTGTGCTTGCATCGGCCACTGATGGCGGTTGGTTCCAGGAGAACCCATTGGCATTGGGATGGGAAGCACATCTGGAGGCTAAACCTCAATGCGTTCCATTTCACACCGGGGCAATCATGCTTTATCATCTGTGACTCATCTCTCTTTTTTCCTCTTTTTTTCATGGGTGAGGGGCTGTAATCGTAACCTGTGCTAGGGCATTTTCTCTTGTCTTGCACAAGACCCAGCACAGTTACGAGCCCTGTAAATAAGAGAGGAGAGAACATGGTCAAAAATAGAAAAGAAGACGGAAAAAAAACTAACCAGGTGTTCCAAATCTTTATCAGCTTGTAAATGGTCCCCTAGTTAGCGGCTGGTTTTGAGAGTAAGTCAGGCATTACTGACTCAGGAGAGTATGAGTCCATGCTTGACAACCATCAGATCACAACATACATTCCACCTCCATGGTAACTCTTTCACAGTATGCAGTCTATGGCTGAATCTCAATGTCCTCCCAAGACCTAAACCCTGAACTCTCAAAGACTTAAAGGAAAATACCGGAGTGAATTCAAGCATAGGCCTGTTGAAAGAGCTTGCTAAATGCGCTAGTTAGCGAGTGGAACAAAAATTATTTGGTACTGCCCAGACCGAATAAGAAGCGAACAGGCACTTTACACTGAATCAATGGGTCCTGACTGTTGGAAACCGAAAGTAAGATCTGGGGTTACATTGACTCAATGTAAAGTGTTTTGCGTTCATGCTAGGTCTATGCTGTTCGAAATTCTTTCATTTCATGCGAAATATATTGCTGTTAGAAGGCTCCTGCAGCAGGGCTATGCTTGAATTCACTCTGGTATTTTCCTTTAACTGGAATGCGTATGCCTTGTGATTGACCAGTTCATGTCAGTTAAGTCTTTAAGGGTTCAGGGCAGGCCTTATTGTGGACATTGGGATTCAGCCTATGTATAGTACTCGCTAACAACAACTATTGTTCTTGTTCTTAGCGGTCGCTCCTTTTAGAACTATGGCAAAGTTTTAATAATTTAAGCCAGTGTGAGATGTGAAATTTGTCAAATACATGGTCCTCAATAGACATGTGAAATGTAAAATGTGAATGTGGAAGGCAAGCTGCATGGATTTACATTTAGTTTTGCTGCTATAGTCCCAGTACAGCCTCAGTATGCAGCTCCAGACCCACTGAGGCTGTCTAAATTTTAGGCCCATGTGGGAACTTTGTTTCCCATGGTACTGTATGACCTAGTTTTGATTCACATGACATTGCGTGACAATCTAGATCTCATTAAAATGGAGACCCGCTTTTAAAGCCTTCGCCTTTGGCCAATAACAACTGAACTACTCAACTGAAACACCTGGGAGAGAGTATTCATGCATGTCAATTGAGAGTTGCCTGATGAAGTGATACAGAAATGATGGCATGATTTTGCCTCGTGTTTCTCCCTAATGACAAGAGTCTCCATTGCAAACACACATACTGATGCACCGCTGCAACTTCAGTCAACTCTCTTGCCAAACTTTGTGTACAAGTAGTTGCTTGTGCTTATGTAAAAGCAACTGAATGGAAGTTCTCTAATGACACCTGTCATTAAGAAGTATGTCCATAAAGTTAACATTTTGTTTGTGTGCTTCATTGATCTATGAGTGAGTGAGTCCACACATGTGTGTGAATGTGTGTGTGTGTACTGTATGTGTGTGTGATTGCAATTGTTAACTATTTGCCGTATCAAGATGAATGTGTGTGTACTGTACAAGATTCTAGGATTACTCTCAGTGCTTTTTATTGACAACAGCAGTCAGATGACCACTTAAGGACTTCAGCAAAGTGTAAACAACAGACACCTCGGAAGCTTTTCCACGATCAAACTCAAATATTTTCTCATGATCTATGATGGCCTCGACTCTGGGGAAGCATTCCATTGAAGTGTGAGAATAGCTAGGCCTACAGTTCATCTAAACTTCAGCTTTTTTCTTTCTTTCTTTTGATTCTGTCCTTACAAATAATAGCAGTGCAGTATATGAACTACAAGAACAGCATGGTCACGTAGCCATGTCTCTTCATTTTGCTCCAAATCAGGCGTCCGTTTCCCAAAAGAATAGTTGCTAACCTGTTAGCCGCAGGAAATTGCATTGCAACCTACAATATTGCAACTATATGCTTTTGAGAAACGGACCCTAGTATAGCATTTTAAAAAGAGAAACACATTTGAATCCTCACTTTTTTTGAGCCATACTTTCTAATGTAATGCTGGCCGGCGTCTCAAATACTTGCTGTGGATGAGCAGTGCAACCCAAACTATGGGGTAAATGAGGTCAAGTAGCTGGCAAGAGGACCATTACTTAGCCATGAAAGCTGATGCCTCTCATGTCTTGCCACTCCAAAATGAGATTGATCATTTCTGGTGATTTCTTTGCTCCCGGCCTAATGCAAAACAGAGGTGGAGATGCAATATATACTGTGTGAAATGCCATCCTACTTCTGTTCTCTCTTGACCGTTAAAGTTACTACCAGAATTTGTAGTCTTACGGCCGATTCACACACAAACCTGTGCGTGAGCGGCGCGTAAGCGGTGCGGGCGCGGTTTTGGGGCGATTTCATTTAGAATACATGTTAACAGGTTAGGTCATTCAGACTGCACGCGTGTTCTGCGCGGCTCCTGTCCGGTTTCTGAGCGGTGAACCGCGCAGCTCCCGCGCTGCTTTTTTGAAATAGAAACAAGTTCTATTTTTCCAAGCGTTTTCAGCGCGGTAAGCGGGACTTGCGCGGTGTCTATAGATTTTGAATGCAGAGCTCGGGCAGCCGCTTCGCGCAGAACAACAGAAACAATTTCTTGTGTGAATGCCCAAGTCCACAGGCACCGCTCACGGACCGCACCGCGAACGCCCAGATGCGGTGTGATTCGGCCGTTAGGTCATATGGTCAAAACATTTATGACATCCCCGAGCGCAAACCATCTTCGGTGAAAGTGCTTTTAACCCCCTGGTATAAATTGCAGAGTCGTCTCAAATTAGACTACCAACCAACAATGACACAGGTAAAGGACTAAGATAAAGGGCATTTTTGGTACAAAATCCACATGTATCGTTACTGAGCGCTACTGGTGATGATGTCTGAGCTGATGTTAAAATGCATACTGTCTTGTTCTGTTTTGCATACTATCTTGTTGTTGTTGTTGTCTTATTACCTCCGCCTAGGGGGTTATGTTTTCGCTGGCGTGTGTGTGTTTGTTTGTCTGTGTACAACATAAATCCAAAAGTACTGCATGGTTTTGGATGAAATTTTCGAACATCGTGTCTATTGGGACAAGTAAGATCTGATTCAACTTTGGTGGCGATCGGTGAATCAGAGCACCATCTGTGACCACATTGCCTTGGCGAAGGTCTGCGCTCTCTGAACACTTTTCTAGTTTTAACATGAAACTATTGTTTCAAGACTGCTGTCTTGGCCAGGACTCCCTTGAAAAAAATATTTTGAATCTCAGTGTGATTATTTCCTGGTAAAATAAAGGTAAATTAAAAATACAAGGGCGTACTACTGTTCAAGGCTCTAGCAGCCATGGGTCCCCCTCACCCCCTCACAATAAAATGACTCCTCAAGGGCCCTCTACCCACTTAGCCCCCCCCCCCCAATCTAAGATGTCCCTGAATATATGCCAGAATACTTGTATGTTCCTGATTGTGTGATTTTGTGATCCTTAGGAGCAATTATTCTAAGCATGAGCAAAATTCGATTAACCAATTAATATAACAAGGTTGGGAGTAAGGAGTAACATGTGGATTTATCCCCACGGGTGTACAGTTTGACCACACCTAAATTACAGCCATAGTGGAAGAATTCTCTACCTTCGTCTCTCTCTCTATCCCTCTCTCTCTCTCTCTCTCCTCAGATAAAGCATCTTGTTTATGCGATCCTCCAGAGGAATTAGATTCTAGCTTTGAGTCAGACACTGCAGACTCTGAAGAGCCTTTCTCTTCCTGTCTGCATTTCATCCAAGGATTGTTTCTGTCAACAGGTAAAATACGCTATAAATATCAATGAATATCAACACATATTTACACAAAACCTCTTTTAAAGTGTTATTTTATTCCATGATCTAAATCCAGCATTTCATTGCTCTAACTGAAGTCAAAAGACTATCATCAAAACATCTAAATTGGCTAGCACTTGAATCAGTTCTAGGGGAATCTGTGAATGGGTTCTCAGCTTTTCGCAGCATAAAGAGAACATGTGAAAAGATGCAATACTCAATCCATTACCAATATTAGAAAAGTACTCAGAGAGCGCAGACCTCCGCCAAGGCAATGTGGTCACAGACACAATATGAATTCTAGATGGTGTTCTGGATCACAGATCACCAGCAAAATCGAATTAGTTCTTACTTGGCCCAATGCAGACGATGTCCGAAAATTTCATCCAAATCCGTGCAGTACTTTACAAGCTATTTTGTACACAGACGGCGGCGAAAACATAACCTCCTTGGCGGAGGTAACAAACACATATACTGTATAATTGTCAATTCAGCAATTTTATGCAAAGATCTGAGTTGTTATTGCCAGCATTTTATGGTGCAGCGTGTGCTCTGTTGTGTCTTTGGGGCTATGCAAGGGTTAAAAGTTTGGGAACCACACACTGGCCTAGGCTAATGATATGAACCATTGCCATTTCCATGAGCAGTTTTTCCATGACTCTACTTTAGTCAGGTTGGATAATATTCAGCTCTAGGCTACTCAAAGGTGTGGATGATTATCATTTATGAGATGCCTCATTTAAAGGAAAAATCCTGAGTCAATCAGTCCACATCCCTGTTCTTTGAGGCAACCGAGTGCAACATGTATATCTGTATCAGAAGAGCAGCATTTGGTACAGCATACTGTAAACTGAATCTGGAGCTAATGCTAACAGATGAAGACATAAGAAAAAACAACAACTTGGTAACACTTTATTTGAAGGTACCGTCATAAGACATGACACTGTCATTAACTATGACATGACATCAAGAATCATAAACCTGTCATGATTTCTGACATACCCTAACCCTAACCCTAACCATGACAAATACCAGGTGACATTTTAATGACGAAAGTCATGACAGGAGTATAAAGTTTATGACAGTGTCATGTCAGTCTTATGACGGTACCTTCAAATAAAGTGTAACCAAAAAGTTTCGTGCCCTCATCAGTTAGCATGCTAGCGAACTGCTATTTGGTCTGTGCGTTAAATTCAGTCATTCCCATATACAGTACATTATCGGAAGCATTTAGCATTAAGGAATAACAGGGCTATACGGGTTGATTCTCTCCGGATTATTCCTTTAAACGTGAAATCTGATGATTCAATCCATACTTCTGTTGTTTGAGGTCACCAAGTGGTGTCTTTATTTGATACTACATAGACTGAACAGCAAACTGTCCATGCGTTTCAGCTTGCTTTAGGAACGGTCTTTAGGACTTATCCACCTGCCTCTGATTCACAGTCATTTTCTTTTTTTTTTTTAAGATATTTTTTGGGTTTTTTTATTAGATAGGACAGTGTAGAGATGACAGGAAATAAGTGGGAGAGAGAGAGATAGGGTGGGATCGGGGAATGACCTCGGGTCGGAATCGAACCCGGGTCCCCGGGTCATTTTCTTATGATTTTCCTTACTGACAGCGATCAGGGACCTTGAATAACAGAAGAAGGATTGATTCCCACCAGATT
>JAODXP020000008.1:23815910-23840579 GCA_027497455.2 Sardinella longiceps | reverse complement strand
TTCGGTCTATGCTGTACCAAATTATTTTGTTCCACTCGCAAATTAGTGCATTTAGCAAGCTCTTTCAACAGGGCTATGGTGCTCCGGTGCTTTCCTTTAAGGCTAAAAATCCTTCATTTTGAGATGAGAATATTGAAGGAGCATGTCATCTAGCGAATCCCAGATTTCTGAGCACATGGTGTTCTCCTCTTACTCCATTAATTGCCAGGGAAGTGGCGTCATTAATTTGGAGTGAGGGTGACACTGGCTCGTGTCCTGTGAAAGCCCTGGAGGATAGACCAATCAGAGTTCAGAACTGAAAAGCCGGCGATGAAACCAGTCACCCAATACTCCCGAACGCTCTCTGAGAAATCCCGACCCCTCATTTGTGGATCCATGCCTGCAAGGGAGACGCTGTAATGTCTGAGTATCTTGTCTACTTGCAAATGAAGAAAAACAAATCTGCAAAATCCCATTTTAATTAATCACAGCGCTGATATTAGATGGATGTGACATCATTACTGCCCATGGATAAAGAGTTTATTGTTTTCTGGAGTGGTTCGTCACAAGAAATGGAAAGAAAAATAAAATAAAATAAAGAAACAGTTAGATTGTATCAGAGAAAGCACATGTCCTTAAGCCTGGTGCATCTCACATGCAGTAACTGCAAATCCTAAGGAAGGATTGCAGCTATTTTTCTTGGTATCAATTTGATCTCACTCCCTCCCTCAACTTGACAAGTGTCCAGGGGTCCAGTACTCATATGAAATATTCAAAGATTTCCAGTTGTCAGAGGATGTCATGCCTGGCTAATGAGTTCTCTGACATCTGTGAAAATAGGCCAGCTGAGATAGACTTCTGCAGCTTGTGCTATAGGGTTAGTTCAGGGCTTGACTTTTGGAATGCACTCTTCGAGACTTTCGCATTCACCTCAGCGCTTCCTGTAATTTTAATGGGACGGCATACACTGCAACTGTATGATCTCTTTTCTCATCACTGCAAGGGCCCTCAACTCTCCAATCTCCAATACCTTTATCAAACTTGGCCCACGTCTCCTTCTGTGATGGTAATCTTATTATCCTTTACATAAGTATATTTGCTCTGTTATCTAAATCAATGCAAAGCTTCTGGAGGAATTGGAATCCTCCCAGGGCAATCTTTGACACACTCACTTCCTGTCAGATACTAGTTCACACAGCTCAAGCAAGGCAGAGGTCACTCGTAAAAGTCTAGGCTACCGGATGCTTTCACCTGTCATCGGAAAGCAGTAAATGTTTTATGTTGCAGTTGCACGATGGAAAAAGTATAAATTTTCAGGTAAGGTTGAGATTTAAGATATAAAAGAGATCATTTTGTCTGTAGTTGTCCATCTCAAAAACACTGAACATTTTCAAGGCAGCCTTGCTTACTGGAAAGGACAGGTCAGGGCCTTTTCAAGGTACTCAAAAAGTGATTGGGGCCCTTCATCTCCCATAAACACCTACATGAACCACGTTGTTTTTTTGTTTTTTAGATATTTTTAGGGCTTTTTACTTTTAATTTGATAGGACAGTAGAGAGGAGAATGACAGGATGTGAGTGTGAGAGAGAGATGGGTGAGGATCGAGAAATTCCCTCGGGTCAGACTCGAACCTGGGTTCCCAGTTTTATGGTGCGACACACTAGCCTGCTGAGCCACAGCACCCCCTAAGAACCACATTGTTATAATCTTCAAGTGTCTTTCATTGATATAATTATTTGTTGAGTTTACAGTTGTCTTACTCAAGTCATATTTCATTGCAAACCAGCACCAACTTCACTACTAAAATGAGTCAATCTCGGGGGCCCATTCATTCCCAGGCTGTCCTGTTGCGACGGCCCTGCACATCATTGTTGTCACATAGATGTGTGGTGTAACCACTTCTCTTAGAGTAGAACAGCTCCTTTGCATTCTGTTGTGGTATTCTATTTTGTGCTTAATCGGTCACAGCACACAGGTGTCCAACTTGTGATACAGCATACTACTAGCATACTGTATTAAATATACTTTTTATAACCTCAAATACAGTAATATTTTACATTTTTAATTATGATCTGCACATTAATTAAAGACAGTTTTCACCAGATGAGTGCCTTGGTATCTTCTCATGAATTTATTTGAACGACATCAAAGAGCACCATCTTGAAAAACAAAGACACACTGTAGTTCCAGGTACTTAACAGCTCATTCAGTTCTTACTCAACAGCTTTTTTAATATATTGAAAAGGTTTAATTTTCAGAGCACCCTGAATTCTATGTAGATTACATTATGCTTCCACCTTATTACTGTTAATCTATCCCCAAATTAACTGGGGGTGCATTGAGCATAATATGTAGTGTGTTAAACTCCCATCTTTGTGTCATTTTTCTACATGCATCCTTTGTTTTGACTGTCTAATTCCCATAGGCCCATAGTCCCATAGTATAAAGAGGTATGCATGTACATTGGTATTGCGAGTTGGTCTCGATTTACAAATGGCAGTCAACTTTTACCACAATATTTGCCAAATTCATTCATGTTTCCATGGCCTCACAAGACAAGACTTTTGTTCTACTCTGTCAAATTAGGCACTTACAGTATATATCTAACCTCTCTGGAGATAAGAGTGAGGAAAATCCCCTATAACACGAGAGATTTGTGTGGAACATGTTGAGGTGATTTCACTTTAGGCCTTTGAGCCTCTGCTGAGCCCTTTGTCAGACACACCTGTGCTACGTGCTAACACTGAACACACAGAAGGCCAACAGACATCAACTACTGTATGTAAAATGCTCCTCTGGCTTGGAGTAATACTTTCGAGAGAGATGGTGGACCCGGCTGTTCAGAAAAAGTTGCGATAATCCTGGGGATTGCAGTGCTGTCAAACAGCCGAAAGAAAGGCCTGGACTTCCGCTGCTTTGAATACCAAAGTGCAAGGTGGGTTACAACAACATGAGGGTGATGGGGCTGACGACAGTTGTGTAAGATTTTGCAGCTGTGTGCGAGAGAGAGAGAGAGAGAGAGAGAGAGAGAGAGAGAGAGTGTGTGTGTGTGTGTGTATGTTCGTTCTATGATTGTAGAGGAGCAGAAACTGAGAGGCATGTCTACCAAGTTTAGGTATGATTGAATCTCTTTGGTTAATCATGAATAGAAACCCAGACACATTTTGAACCATTTCCTCTGCAATCTCACAGATGATGTCAGATTGAGACTTTCATTTTCAAAATGTGTCCAACTATCTGATATATAGACGATGATATGCAGTATGGCTGTTAAAGCACTGGCAAATACGCCATTATTTTAAAAAAAATATATATTAAAAAGTTCTCCCCACCACTTCCCAACTCCATTGTATTTCTGTGGAATTCTTATTGCATCATCTTCAGATTTGTTTTTTAGTTGAAATGTATCCTGTCAGTTGAATATCAGTTAATTGAATGTAAGTACAGTGACAGAGCTGTGTCCTTGGGCCTGAATAGAAGTTGATGGTTTTCTGTACACCCAGTTGCTTTTTCCCATAAACAAACCGTAAGAACATGTTTTTATTCATTTGAACAGAGGCCTGTCCAAATGCCATCTTGGGGGGTTGATGCGTTTCTGTTTAGTTATGAGTACTTGAGACGACTTCTCAACTGAAGGTTGATCTCAATGCTAAAATACTGTGCTATGTTCTATGCTGAGATGAGGTGGTTTCAGCCAGTTATTGTCAACACTTGCTTCACATTGTACACATCCGACGACGGACGATGGAGGGCGTGTCTGATGTAGGGGTGTCGATCTGATTGGCTGACGGACCCGTTTCTGCCTGTAAAGTTGGATTTTTCTCAATTTTTCGACCCAAGCAATGGAGCTCATGGACCAGATGGACCCATGAAGAGAGCTCCATGTGTACGCTCCAGACGTGTACGGTGTGCAACAGGTGTAAGACTTCTTTAGCAACTTCAATCGATAGAATAGTGACAGAACAGCTACCTGTCATCTCTTCACCTGCCATAACTACATGTAAAGGTAATTCATCATACTCTATATGCCCGACCCATTCTGTGTTTCTCTGCTGTCTGTTTAGCTTCCCAAATGAAAAAGGGTCCTGGCTTGTGTCCAGACAGGAAGAGGTTTAGTGCTTTT
The DNA here is from genome assembly GCA_027497455.2 of Sardinella longiceps. Lineage (NCBI taxonomy): Eukaryota > Metazoa > Chordata > Actinopteri > Clupeiformes > Clupeidae > Sardinella > Sardinella longiceps. The sequence goes on along the minus strand of JAODXP020000008.1, from coordinate 23,836,477 downwards.
GGCTTTGCTGTGAAGACGAGCTGTTGTAGCCTCACTCACACATGGAAACCAGGTGAGACACCTTCCAGGCTGCACTGTCTGAAAGGCATTACCTTAAAGGAATTAGCTGGAGTGAATCAACACATAGCCCTGCTGTTTTACAGTGCTAACTGTTATTGATAGCTACCACAATGACTGAATTCTGTGAGTTGGTGAAACAACAGTTATCGCTAACAGAATGGGGCATGTCAAAACAAAACTTAGCACTGTAAAACAACACGGTTATGTGTTGATTCACTTCGGGTTATTGCTTTAACCGTAAATTTAACCACCTTAACCCTCAACCTTAAAGGATAGCTCTGGAGTGAATTCAAGCATAGCCCTGTTGAACAAGCCTGCTAAATGCACTAGTTAGCGAGTGGAACAAAATAATCTGGCAAAGCATAGACAGAATGCGAAAGCAGAAGCGAACAAGCACTTTACACTGAATCAATGGAAACTGATTATTCAAAACCAAAAGTAAGATCTGAGGTACCTTTGACGCAACGTAAAGTGTTTTGCATTCTCGTTCGGTCTATGCTGTTCCAAATTATTGAGTTTCACTTGCTAACTAGTGCATTGAGCAGGCTCATTCAACAGGACTATGCTTGAATTCAATCTGGAGCTATCCTTTAACCTTACATTTGGGGGAGTAGGACCTTGAAGGCAGCGCTGTCTGGTCAAAGCCAGAGTGAGTAGGTGACATGAACAAGGCTTTGTCAATACTACACCCAGTAGTGGTCTCATCACATCAGGGAGCTTTTTCATCTACATTCCACTTTTCATTCTAGCAATAATTACTTTTTTCTCTCATTTTAATTGCCAATCTTGGCACGTGCATCAATTATATGACAGAGGAAGACGCTGATATTGAGAAGCCACAGAAGCCACAGATAGAGATCTGTACGTTGTCTTGTATTAAAGTCATGCATATCACATATAGATTGATGCAGACATTATTTGAGCTGTACAGGCAATGTATGGAACACGCAGAATTTGTATTCTCTTGTAGTTCCAAAAGTGATTGTGATTGTGAGGGCACGTGTTAAGACTGTTAGTTGTGTAACGGAGTCAAAAAATAGTTTTAGTATTTTTATTAAATCCTGCATAAATGGGTTAGTGCTTTTATTTTGTAGTTTTCTGTAGAGCTTTGCATTGTGGGTGCTGCAGTAGCAGGAAGAGATTCTGCACTGCAGCAGGTAGGTTAGGATAACGTGGGTCCCCTATAAAGTTCACAAAAGTCCTATTTACAGATTATTCATTTTTGCAAAGTAATTCCCTGATTATTTCTGATAAGCAAGGTCACCTATAAATTGCATTTGTGCAATGTTTTCTAGTGTATTGATGTTAATATTTTATGTTGTATTTTCGTTTGACCTTGAGCTATTTTCCTATTGATATGTAGATTGGTAATGAGACGTTTATTTTGTTTAGACTCGACCCACGACCTGAACCCACTATTTGTGTACATCTGGCAACCCTTTTATGCAGGTAACCAATAAGAATTGTAGTTTAGATTGTTTGTTTTGCCTATATTCTAATTTGCCTCGTGACCGCTCGCTAACGTGTGCGATCTCGAAGTTGACTAGCCTGCCACGTTCGGTATTGCTTTTTGATACAGTACCATTAGCGGCCACAAGATGGCAATGTTTACCTATGTATTAGCGCAGTTTGCGCATTGATTTCAATGAAAATGGATGAAGCAATGTTTTCCCTTAATGTTTTATGTCAGATTTATTTTATTTTGGATTAGTTTCCAGTATATTTTTAGTCTCTGTATATATTTATGTTATTATTGTACACTATATGATCACCATTTAGATTTAGACTTAGATTCCATTTAGAATTACATAGGAAATAGCCTATAGTTTCCCTCAGTACTTTAATACACACATTCACACCAACATATATATTCATTTTATAATACATTTTTCCCTTTTGGAATTTATTTTGTTTATTTTCTTAACACACTCCATAACATTAGCAATGTAGATAATTAGATATATTAGGTTTAGTAATATTAGAGTAGCAGGAAGAGATTCTGCACTGCAGCAGACTCGACCCACGACCTGAACCCACTATTTGTGTACATCTGGCAACCCTTTTATGCAGGAATAAAGTGCTCATCCGCCAGCTCGGGAGTCCTCTTCTTTAATTCAACTACACAACGCAGAAGTAAAGAGAGAGTCCGTAACAGTTGCAATGACCAAAAATCATGGAAGACATGATGATATACACTTGTTGAAATGAAACCAAAATCACATACCCCTAGAAACAAAATTGGTGACAATTGTTCTAATGTGCTTTGGAATATGATTCAAACACAAACATTGCTTTCTACTGACCATTCAGTAACTTTTATTTATTTATTTATTTGAAGAGTTCAGATGCAAAACCCCCTAAACACAATTTTTGTGAAAACTGAGTTAATGATATTGTGTGAATCCTGTATAAATCTAGAATATGTAAATTAAATGTTTTTGTGAAAAAATAAAACCTGCTCCCCGCCGTGTTTAAAATATCTGTTTACAATCAAAACACTGTAAAGCTTGATAAAAAATGGCCTTTTTCTCAAAAAGTGGTCAAGTGGAGTTAGGGGGTTTTGCATCTGAACTCTTCATTCATTTATTTATTTATTTATTTATTTATTTATTTGACAATCAGTCCTTAGTGTTAAATACAAATAGACAAGATTTATGTATGGGAATAAGATGGTAAAAAATATTTTTACAAAAGGGAAAGCAAAGCCTGTCTTTGTTTATAGACATGAGAGAGGTTGATATTTCATCACAGACTGCTACCAACAGACACGTATGAAAAGAATACAGTGTTCTATGATGTGATTTAATCGGGCACGAGACAGCCAGGCTTTGATTACTGGGTTCATGGGAGGAGTGACTGTGTGTCCTGTATTTTTAATTGTGTATTGAACACAGCCCTAGGGAATGGCCCAATTCTGCTCTGCGCTTCAGTCACAGCAGGAAATAAATAAATAAATAAATAAAAAATACGGTCACAGACAGATGCCTCTGTGACAACTGAGTGACGTTTGTCAAGAGATCAGCATCTTCATGACCTTAGGCTAGTAGGACCTTACATCAGCACCACCTATCATAGACACAGAGCCCTGGCCCTAAGTGCTTCAGTGTCCATCTATTAGGTAGAGTAGCCTACAGTGCATTAATGTGGCCGCCATATTGCTGAGGGCTTATCCATAAATCAATGCAAGTGAATGAAGAGCTGTCAAATTAATACTTTTCTTAACCAACGACCTTAAATTAACTTTCATGCCTAAAAATCATTCCATGCTATTTGCCTGGATATAACAAAATATCTATTTTGACTGTTCAAACATAATTTGCCTTTTTGGTATTGGTTTTGGTATTATCTGAACCATCATAATATGTAATATTCTGGATAACTACATTTTATTTGTTTGTCGTATCAATTTGTTTGTTGTATCAATCCAGGGGTGGACTGGCAATATGGCACACAGGGCAAATGCCCGGTGGGCCGACACACTATTTGGGCCGACGGATCATAGGCTTATTTTCTAATGGTCTGACCAGTATGGTGGGCTGGTTTTGTTTGAAATGCCAGGGCCGATTTTTTGTCCCAGTCCGCCCCTGTATCAATCTGAATGTTGTGTTTTGGATGTATGCACATTTAAAGAGCGCTGTCAAATGCTGAAAACGGTTCAGTTATTTAAAAGCAATCAGGGCGTATTCCTCTAATCACTGAGGTCAGATCAGGCTCTATTCAAAAATAAGACCAATCAAGAATTTTAATTAACAAAAATTGTAAACTCAAAAAAATAACCACTAATAACACTCTCTAAGTGTTTAGTGTATGTACTGTACTTGCGCGTTGATTGCTTGCTACAGCTAAGTGAATATTTGTAAATATTTGTCATAATTTGTCATCAAGTCTGGCATGTTTTTTGCCCTATACAAGGTTGTTTGCCTGTAATTAGTTTTGAGTGTGGAGAAGGTATAACAGACATCAGATTTATACCTGCCCATCAACTGGATTTAATTTGTCAGCACTCCCAAAATGACTGACATAAAAAAAAAAAATGAGCCGATGCCCTCTAAATCAATCCATCAACTGTTTGCATTAAAGTGAAAGCGAAAAAAGGAAAATATTATTTTAAAGACACTTGTCTGGTTACATCTTGTTGTTAATAGCCAATACCCAGTATATCCCTGCATGTGATTTTTTTGATGCCATACATATTAAATATTTGTGAATATGAATAAAGAAGGCAAAAATATCTCCTAAAATGTTTCCGGTGCTAGGGCATGCCAGCAGAAATCCTAAAGCAGTGGCAGACATAGGCCTATAGCCTAAAGCATGCTGAGCACTTATTGATCCAACCAGTAGCATGCAGAGAAATGACAATGATATTAAATGATGCAAGTACATAGAGTAGAGAGCTCCCTTTCTTGCTAAAGGTCAGGTTGATGGAGTAGAGCTTATCTAGTCAGTAAAAGCCAACTCTACGGTTCGAATAAAAAACTGTAATGTCCACAGCACTGCTAACACTTAGCCTGACATAGCCCGCCCATAATACGAATGTTCATACGCATCATGGTCTGGGCACTGTCCTCTGGGGCATGTTTACATCGGTAGAGAGTCTACCATCCGATAAGCGAAGCTGATTAGACGAGCTGTCAGGTTAAAGAACCGCCAGACCATGAAAACGGATGAACAGCAGTATTATGGTCGGGCTATGTCAGGCTAGCTAACACTCCCATGTTCATTAAAAATTAACCAATGTTTCAACCTTACAATATTATTCACTATGAGCGGGAATTAAAAACACCTTTTTCTTTTGAGAACATAAAATGATGTTTCATGTCTTCTAATGCATGTGTTCTGATTCTAATGAAACTTGTTTTTAAGAAGCTGATGAAACTCCCCATTTTTAAAGAGCTTGAAACGGACCAGTCTGCAGTGACTGCTACAGGGTTGTTATGTAACCCCTCAGAAAGCCACGGATTCGCCACGCGCCAAGCTTAAGCAAATAAATGACAAAATGACGGCTGCCTCAAATAAACCTTGAAATGAATCCAACCTGGAATTTCATGGCTGAATAGTTGTTTCATACACACAGTACAAAAATGACAGAAAATATGTATATTTATGTCATTTCTTTTGAATATTCAATGTCACTTCTATAATAAAAATAAGAATGTCTGTGCAAGACTAAGCATCACATTGCACAATATTCCACAAGTGTAGCACACTTCATGATCTGCCAACACATGGTGACATGATAACATTTATTAGCTTTGTAGATAAATTGACCATTGTGAGCATAGCATAGGATGTGCATAGATGATGTATGAACCCATTCATGAAAGCCTCTTTAATAATGAATTGCAAACTTGTGTTCATATTGTACTACAGAAACAATTCAGTGTGAATGCTTTATTCTCGATTGGTAATAATTCAATCTCAGGTTTGAATGTAAAATCTTTGAATATAAAGAAACCCTTGAATATATATAAAAAAAACACACACATACACACACACACACACACACACTTACAGAGAGAGAGAGAGAGAGATAGAGAGACAGACACTTTAGTGCAAACCATTTTGTCTAATTCACATTCTTATTTTCCACTAATTCAGTGCCAATGGAAAGCACATATCAAAGCAAGCTAGGACGCACCTAAATCATCCTTGTTGACAAAGGCCCTTCAGTCATTTATAGCAGATTAAAATCCCTGGCGCAGATCTCACAAACATGAGGAGGGCTGTTGGTGACGTTCTTGCATTCCTGGGCATGCATACGCTTTAGGGAAGCATGGAAAATCTGACTTCAGTGTTAGGCTAGTTGATTCAGCAAGCATTGCCCACTGCTGAGGCTGGCCGCACCTATGCTTCTGCTCATTAGCAAGTTCATGAGTTGGTTAAAACAGCTAGGTTGTGAGTCGACCTTGCTAGTCTAGACATGTACCATGTACTCTCTCTCTCTCTCTCTCTCTCTCTCTCTTACCCCTTCTTCTCTCTGTGTGTTGGTATATAACCTAGGCCCATAAAGGACTTTCCAGAGTGGTGGGGGGTGGGGGCATTGACGTTGGTAGCCTATGATGAATGCACATAATTACTACTGGAAATGACATGAACTGAGCCTATAAAAGTTGAAAATGTCGATAGCATGTTGGATAAGTCATCTCTGTGTCATCTGGAAGCATTTGTTTCAGAGGCAATGTACTGAACGTAGCTGATTCCTCAATGCCAGCTACAGTAAGTGATTTATATGACAGCTTTCATCCATTTCGAACAGACAGACTCGTGGACTTTTCCTCTGCTGTAGATTCTAAGCAATAGATGACAGTCACTGCGTGAGTTGTAGTTGCAGAAACTCACTTGCATAATCGACCGATTTACGGGAGACTTGCAGGCATTGTATCAAGAAGAATTCCAAAAGAATTCTCGAGTGACTATCTAAATTTTTTTTTTTAATAAAGTTTTTGTCATTTGTTCTGTGTGTGATTTGATACCTAAAGCAGGCAAGAAAATCACCATGCTGCTTTGCAGATTGAAATGAACTGGAGCATGCAAAGGAGCATGGGTACTCCCAGGCTAGTTACTGTTTCTGGCGGTTTGCTCCACCCTACTGTACCTATCACGGGCATAGGGCAATCTCAAACAACAGGGACATGTTTTGATAGACTCTGGACCTTACCTCTGAGTCCTACACTCACCACCTCCCTACTGTAATCTCCTCCTAGCTTGGCTCCCAAGATGCTGATGTTCCTGTAGAGAAACCTGGTAACGTTTCCATGCAGCCCACATGATTCCCCCACCATGTTGTAATTTCAATTGAATGACAAACTTCCTCCAGTGACTCCCTCGCAAGATTCTTCCATGCTAGCGGCAGCGGCCACAGGCTCTGAGTGCCATTAGCATACAGGTCATATCAGTGCTTGTAAATGTTTAGTCTGGTGGAGACACTGTTAGTATTGGCGCCATGAGGATCTATGTAATGTAACAAAATGCAGGGGTCTGACTGTTCGTGGGATGGGGGGTATTAACAATCGATCCGACAGCCATCAACACCTAACCTCCCCATGTAGATGAAGCGATGGGCTTAGTCACTGTGGTCTTTCCTAGCGATGATGTCAGGGCCACAGAGCTGTGAGTCAGAGACCCACATCTATCAGTGGCTTGGCTGTGCAACATTCCGTGGAACTCTCACGTCTTCCACAGACGATGGGAATTCTACAGCATGAGGAAATGCTCTGTTTCCAGAAGCCTGTTAAAAAATTAGTCACTGAATAATCACCCTGTCCGTTTCCCAAAAGCATAGTTGCTAAACAGTTACTCTCACTTTTTCTAGAACCTTCCAAATCCCAACTAATGCAACATTTCTTCTATGTAACTTGATTGTTAATCATCTTTTGTAAATCACTTTGGTTTCTGCTGAGTTTATAACTGTGAATTATGTAAATCACAACTTCATCAACCTCAAGAAACACCTGGACCATCATTTCCATCAAAGTCACAGAGCTGAAGCAGATGTTTATGGTAGCATAGGGCATATGTGAGGTGAGCAGAAAACACTACTTACTCCTATGTCTGCTGTCATAGGAGGTGTATATTATGACTTACAGTCGGCCCAGAGGCACTGCTAAACATTTGGGCCCTATGACTGTAATTTAAGGGCCCCCAAACACCTCCCCAACACACACACACACACACACACACACACACACACACACACTATATGACATTATTCACTATTTGGAGATGTTAACTGAAGAGTGTCTTCAAGATCACTGTTCCATAATGAACAATCGAGAAAGCAAAAAAAAAAAACAAAAAAAAAAAAACATAGGCATAGTTAGCTGCATTGGTCATTGGTTATTTGGTCTGGATACAGAGAAGAAGGGCTTGGTAGTGACTTCTAACTCTGTCTGAAGCCAAACGAATAGAGTAAAATAGCATCCATCTGAATAGGATCTGACAGAAAAAGTGCTTTCCAGATGATGATCATGACGATCCGTGCTCTTGTCACGGAAAACCTCATCACGATCAGGATGCTTCTGAGAACACAGCTGTTCATTTATGGACCTTGGAAACAACGACCCACCATTCAAAGGATTCCCTTCAATTTGGCTTTTGGGATAGAATCTCTGAATCATACAACGCCCACTAGCTTTGGTTCCAGTTGTCCTTCCTTACTTCATGTAGCATCGCCGGGATGCCATGTGGCCATGCGTGTGCTTTTATTAGGCCGTGTTGTTCTAAAGAAAAAGATGACTATTTGGCTTGTATCGTGCATCGGTGTAAATCCCACGGCTCCTTCCCCGTTTCTTGGAAATGACAGTCAGTGTCTGTCTGTGCATAATTTTATATGGCGTGAGTGAGAGAGTCTGTGAGCCAAGGGACCTGCGGACTATTTGCATACTAGATGAGTCGCTGCTTCAGAGAGCCAATGATCCTCATGTTGAAAGAAAGCAAATAAAATTTGCACTAAAATGAGAAGTCAGATAAGAGGATGAGTGAAGAAAAGAAAAAAAAATACACAAACCACAAAAGTATATCTATGCATATATAATTTTCTTTGGATTCCTGTGTGCCCTGTGACATCCCTGCATGTATACACTTTTCAGAGTGAATAACCATGCCCATTCTGCCACAGATCATTGGATTCAAAACCATATACATGTAGATGTCTTTTAACAAGTTAAAAGTTAATTTCTCATCTGTTTTTTTTTTTTTTTTTCAAATTTGCCCTACATGTAGATGTCTTTTAACAAGTGAAAAAATTAATTTCTCATCTCGTTTTTATTCAAATTTGCCCTGAACATGATTTTTTCCCCCATACAGACTATGAGGTGCCAGGAATCGGCTGTAAACCTGAAGAGCCCCAAGAAAAAGTGTTGCTTCTTTCACATTTACAAGAGGAAAATCTGAGCAGTGCTTGAGGACCATTCAAACGTGTACAGAAGGAAATCTGTTTCCTGTCAGCAACCTTAGGATTTAGGCGGTTGGCCAGGCGACACATAGTAAGTATTATGGGATTTTAAGAGAAAAATGATTCTTGATTACATAACTTAAGCAGGACAAGGGTCAGTATTGTAGAGCAAGTATATACAACACTGTGCTTGCATCGGCCACTGATGGCGGTTGGTTCCAGGAGAACCCGTTGGCATTGGGATGGGAAGCACATCTGGAGGCTAAACCTCAATGCGTTCCATTTCACACCGGGGCAATCATGCTTTATCATCTGTGACTCATCTCTCTCTTTTTTTCTTTTCTTTTTTTTCATGGGTGAGGGGCTGTAACCGTAACCTGTGCTAGGGCATTTTCTCTTGTCTTGCACAAGACCCGGCACAGTTACGAGCCCTGTAAATAAGAGAGGAGAGAACATGGTCAAAAATAGAAAAGAAAGAAGACAAAAAAAAAAACCTAACCAGGTGTTCCAAATCTTTATCAGCTTGTAAATGGTCCCCTAGTTAGCGGCTGGTTTTGAGAGTAAGTCAGGCATTACTGACTCAGGAGAGTATGAGTCCATGCTTGACAACCATCAGAACACAACATACATTCCACCACCATGGTAACTCCTTCACAGTATGCAGTCTATGGCTGAATCTCAATGTCCACCCAAGACCTAAACCCTGAACTCTCAAAGACTTAAAGGAAAATACCGGAGTGAATTCCAGCATAGCCCTGTTAAAAGAGCTTGCTAAATGCGCTAGTTAGCGAGTGGAACAAAAATAATTTGGTACAGCACAGACTGAACGTAAACGCAGAAGCGAACAGGCACTTTACATTGAATCTATGGGTCCTGACTGTTGGAAACCGAAAGTAAGATCCGAGGTTACATTGACTCAATGTAAAGTGTTTCGCGTTCGTGTTAGGTCTATGCTGTTGGAAATTCTTTCATTTCATGCGAAATATATTGCTGTTAGTAGGCTCGTGCAGCAGGGCTATGCTTGAATTCACTCTGGTATTTTCCTTTAACTGGAATGAGTATGCCTTGTGATTGACCAGCTCATGCCAACTAAGTCTTTGAGGGTTCAGGGCAGGCCCTATTGTGGACATTGGGAATAAGCCTATACTACTCGCTAACAACAACTATTGTTCTTGCTCTTTAGCGGTCACTCCTTTTAGAACTATGGCAAAGTTTTAATAATTTAAGCCAGTGACAGATGTGAAATTTGTCAAATACATGGGCCTCAATGATGTGAAATGTAAAATGTGAATGTGGAAGGCAAGCTGCATGGATTTACACTTAGTTTTGCTGCTATAGTCCCAGTGCAGTCTCAGTATGCAGCTCCAGACCCACTGAGGCTGTCTAAATTTTAGGCCCATGTGGGAACTTTGTTTCCCATGGTACTGTATGACCTAGTTTTGATTCACATGACATTGCGTGACAATCTAGATCTCATTAAAATGGAGACCCGCTTTTAAAGCCTTCGCCTTTGGCCAATAACAACTGAACTACTCAACTGAAACACCTGGGAGAGAGTATTCATGCATGTCAATTGAGAGTTGCCTGATGAAGTGATACAGAAATGATGGCATGATTTTGCCTCGTGTTTCTCCCTAATGACAAGAGTCTCCATTGCAAACACACATACTGATGCACCGCTGCAACTTCAGTCAACTCTCTTGCCAAGGAACTTTGTGTACAAGTAGTTGCCTGTGCTTATGTAAAAGCAACTGAATGGAAGTTCTCTAATGACACCTGTCATTAAGAAGTATGTCCATAAAGTTAACATTTTGTTTGTGTGCTTCATTGATCTATGAGTGAGTGAGTCCACACATGTGTGTGAATGTGTGTGTGTGTGTGTGTGTGTGTACTGTATGTGTGTGTGATTGCAATTGTTAACTATTTGACGTATCAAGATGAATGTGTGTGTACATACTGTACAAGATTCTAGGATTACTCTGTGCTTTTTATTGACAACAGCAGTCAGATGACCACTTAAGGACTTCAGCAAAGTGTAAACAACAGACACCTCGGAAGCTTTTCCACGATCAAACTCAAATATTTTCTCATGATCTATGATGGCCTCGACTCTGGGGAAGCATTCCATTGAAGTGTGAGAATAGCTAGGCCTCCAGTTCATCTAAACCTCAGCTTTTTTCTTTCATTCTTTTGATTCTGTCCTTACAAATAATAGCAGGGTACTATATGAACTACAAGAACAGCATGGTCACGTAGCCATGTCTCTTCATTTTGCTCCAAATCAGGCGTCCGTCTCCCAAAAGAATAGCTGCTAACCTGTTAGCCGCAGGAAATTGCATTGCAACCTACAATATTGCAAACTATATGCTTTTGAGAAACGGACCCTAGTATAGCATTTTAAAAAGAGAAACACATTTGAATCCTCACTCTTTTTGAGCCATACTTTCTAATGTAATGCTGGCCGGCGTCTCAAATACTTGCTGTGGATGAGCAGTGCAACCCAAACTATGGGGTAAATGAGGTCAAGTAGCTGGCAAGAGGACCATTACTTAGCCATGAAAGCTGATGCCTCTCATGTCTTGCCACTCCAAAATGAGATTGATCATTTCTGGTGATTTCTTTGCTCCCGGCCTAATGCAAAACAGAGGTGGAGATGCAATATATACTGTGTGAAATGCCATCCTACTTATGTTCTCTCTTGACCGTTAAAGTTACTACCAGAATTTGTAGTCTTACGGCCGATTCACACACAAACCTGTGCGTGAGCGGCGCGTAAGCGGTGTGGGCGCGGTTTTGGGGCGATTTCATTTAGAATACATGTTAACAGGTTAGGTCATTCAGACTGCACGCGTGTTCTGCGCGGCTCCTGTCCGGTTTCTGAGCGGTGAACCGCGCAGCTCCCGCGCTGCTTTTTTGAAATAGAAACAAGTTCTATTTTTCCAAGCGTTTTCAGCGCGGTAAGCGGGACTTGCGCGGTGTCTATAGATTTTGAATGCAGAGCTCGGGCAGCCGCTTCGCGCAGAACAACAGAAACAATTTCTTGTGTGAATGCCCAAGTCCACAGGCACCGCTCACGGACCGCACCGCGAACGCCCAGATGCGGTGTGATTCGGCCGTTAGGTCATATGGTCAAAACATTTATGACATCCCCGAGCGCAAACCATCTTCGGTGAAAGTGCTTTTAACCCCCTGGTATAAATTGCAGAGTCGTCTCAAATTAGACTACCAACCAACAATGACACAGGTAAAGGACTAAGATAAAGGGCATTTTTGGTACAAAATCCACATGTATCGTTACTGAGCGCTACTGGTGATGATGTCTGAGCTGATGTTATGCTAAATGCATACTGTCTTGTTCTGTTTTGCATACTATCTTGTTGTTGTTGTTGTCTTATTACCTCCGCCTAGGGGGTTATGTTTTCGCTGGCGTGTGTGTGTTTGTTTGTCTGTGTACAACATAAATCCAAAAGTACTGCATGGTTTTGGATGAAATTTTCGAACATCGTGTCTATTGGGACAAGTAAGATCTGATTCAACTTTGGTGGCGATCGGTGAATCAGAGCACCATCTGTGACCACATTGCCTTGGCGAAGGTCTGCGCTCTCTGAACACTTTTCTAGTTTTAACATGAAACTAGACTGCTGTCTTGGCCAGGACTCCCTTGAAAAAAAATATTTTGAATCTCAGTGTGATTATTTCCTGGTAAAATAAAGGTAAATTAAAAATACAAGGGCGTACTACTGTTCAAGGCTCTAGCAGCCATGGGTCCCCCTCACCCCCTCACAATAAAATGACTCCTCAAGGGCCCTCTACCCACTTAGCCCCCCCCCCCCCCCCATCTAAGATGTCCCTGAATATATGCCAGAATACTTGTATGTTCCTGATTGTGTGATTTTGTGATCCTTATAGGAGCAATTATTCTAAGCATGAGCAAAATTCGATTAACCAATTAATATAACAAGGTTGGGAGTAAGGAGTAACATGTGGATTTATCCCCACGGGTGTACAGTTTGACCACACCTAAATTACAGCCATAGTGGAAGAATTCTCTACCTTCGTCTCTCTCTCTATCCCTCTCTCTCTCTCTCTCTCTCCTCAGATAAAGCATCTTGTTTATGCGATCCTCCAGAGGAATTAGATTCTAGCTTTGAGTCAGACACTGCAGACTCTGAAGAGCCTTTCTCTTCCTGTCTGCATTTCATCCAAGGATTGTTTCTGTCAACAGGTAAAATACGCTATAAATATCAATGAATATCAACACATATTTACACAAAACCTCTTTTAAAGTGTTATTTTATTCCATGATCTAAATCCAGCATTTCATTGCTCTAACTGAAGTCAAAAGACTATCATCAAAACATCTAAATTGGCTAGCACTTGAATCAGTTCTAGGGGAATCTGTGAATGGGTTCTCAGCTTTTCGCAGCATAAAGAGAACATGTGAAAAGATGCAATACTCAATCCATTACCAATATTAGAAAAGTACTCAGAGAGCGCAGACCTCCGCCAAGGCAATGTGGTCACAGACACAATATGAATTCTAGATGGTGTTCTGGATCACAGATCACCAGCAAAATCGAATTAGTTCTTACTTGGCCCAATGCAGACGATGTCCGAAAATTTCATCCAAATCCGTGCAGTACTTTACAAGCTATTTTGTACACAGACGGCGGCGAAAACATAACCTCCTTGGCGGAGGTAACAAACACATATACTGTATAATTGTCAATTCAGCAATTTTATGCAAAGATCTGAGTTGTTATTGCCAGCATTTTATGGTGCAGCGTGTGCTCTGTTGTGTCTTTGGGGCTATGCAAGGGTTAAAAGTTTGGGAACCACACACTGGCCTAGGCTAATGATATGAACCATTGCCATTTCCATGAGCAGTTTTTCCATGACTCTACTTTAGTCAGGTTGGATAATATTCAGCTCTAGGCTACTCAAAGGTGTGGATGATTATCATTTATGAGATGCCTCATTTAAAGGAAAAATCCTGAGTCAATCAGTCCACATCCCTGTTCTTTGAGGCAACCGAGTGCAACATGTATATCTGTATCAGAAGAGCAGCATTTGGTACAGCATACTGTAGACTGAATCTGGAGCTAATGCTAACAGATGAAGACATAAGAAAAAACAACAACTTGGTAACACTTTATTTGAAGGTACCATCATAAGACATGACACTGTCATTAACTATGACATGACATTAACTATGACATGACGTTCATAAACTTCATAAACTTTATAAACCTGTCATAATTTCTGACATACCCTAACCCTAACCATGACAAATACCAGGTGACACTTAATGACAGAAGTCATGACAGGTGTATAAAGTTTATGACAGTGTCATGTCAGTCTTATGATCTTCAAACAAAGTGTAACCAAAAAGTTTCATGCCCTTATCAGTTAGCACTGGCTACCGAAACGCTATTTGGTCTGTGTGTTATATTCAGTCATTCCCATACAGTACATTATCAACAGCATTTAGCATTATGCAACAACAGGGCTACGGGTTGATTCTCTCCGGATAATTCCTTTAAACATGAAATCTGATGATTCAATCCATACTTCTGTTGTTTGAGGTCACCAAGTGGTCTCGTTATTTGATACTACATAGACTGAACAGCAAACTGGGATGTGAAACATGCGTTTCAGCTTGCTTTAGGAACTGTTTTGGACTTATCCACCTGGGAGAATACCAGCCTCTGATTCACAGTCATTTTCTTAAAGGTGCCATGCCACACCACTACAGGGTATTTAAATTGTTCTTTGAGGTCTACAAATAGGGTATGCGACTTCACTTGGACTGAGAACGGCCCAAGGAGACCGTAATTAGATCGTTTGCAGAGTGTAGGAATAGCCTTCGAAAATTTCATGCGGTTCTTCCGGTTTTTTTTCCACTGTGATAATGGGCTGCGCTCTGATTCGCTGCTGAAGCTCAACGTTGTAAAGCACATGGGCTGAATATTTACATTAGTTTTAATTGCGAATTGCGAGGTATGAAAAAAAAAAACCTTGGAATATTATCATGAAACCGAGAAAGAGGATATCTGCACCAACCTAGCTTGCAGATTGTAAACGGCCACTTTGCAAAGGTAAGCTTACTACATAGTCAGGATGTCACAGTAGCCAACATAATCAGATACTTATTGCAAGAGTAGCCGACTGTTTGCCTATCCAGTCAGATTAACGTTACACTTACCAAGACTGTTGAATTCGCCAAGTTGACAAGTTCTTCTCAAAATATACAGGACACTGAATAAATGATGGACTAGCAGGTAGATGAGTTAACAGTTTGCTAAACTCATAGCCAAAGCTAAACTCACTAACGTCTTGATATTCAGTTAAAACTAAAAATAGTTGCCTGTTACCATTTCATGGATATTCCTTCTTTTTCGCGAGTATTTCAAGGGGCGGGCTTTAGTCAAATACAGGAGAGCATGGATTGGGCGATAATTCTCCTCAGTCAGCCAATGGCTGTAACGTTGTCTATACTACGTAGCACAGACCATGGATTCAAATTGACCTAATTTCTCCGCTATTTCTTTTAATGGGCTATTGCCGATAGCGAAGACAGTATTACATTTTCACATGCACGGTGTAACTCGAGGTCATATAGACCTATTCAATACCAAAAGCAACAGGTAAAAACGGTTTTGGGTGGCGGGGCACCTTTAAAGCTATTTTTGGGATTTTTTATTAGATAGGACAGTGTAGAGATGACAGGAAATAAGTGTTAGAGAGAGAGAGATGGGGTGGGATCGGGGATTGACCTCGGGTCGGAGTCGAACCCGGGTTCCCGGGTAATGGTCTGACGCTCTAGTCACTGAGCTATGCTGCCCCCCACAGTCATTTTCGTATGATTTTCCTTACTGACAGCGATCAGGGACCTTGAATAACAGAAGAAAGATTGATTCACCCCAGATTTCCCCTTTAAATATTCCACTTCACCTTTATATCATTACTTCCCACACAATACAAACAAACAAGCTGCCTGATAACGAACATCTGATAAATAAAGCGAATCTGTTGCTGGTGTAGTCATGATCAGCCGTGAAGCATCTTGACTTCAACTGTTGTTTTAATGACTTTTTGAAATGGGGTGAATTAGAGTTCATGTTGTTCACTATCCAGTCACTACGCTTCGGTTGATCGCCCCTGTCTAGTCTTTTACTTATCTTATTCATCTTGTTTGATGTTTTATTAAACGCTGTTATTGTTTCAGAGGTCTGTTGATCTGCAGGTATGGCTGGTTAGTCATTAAAAAAAAATACCAGCAAAACTTGGAGTTTAGACCAGATCACATGATTTCAGAAGATTGTTGTCAATGAGTGTTTCATACTTGAAGAGTGCTGACTTTGATTGACAATTCATCAATGTTTGATATAAACTTCAGACACAGGAAGAAATAATTGTCTTTCAAACAACACAACATAAAAAAGGTTTCATTTGAAGCCGTAAGTATTAGGCCTATTTGAAATAGTTTTAGAAAATGAACCTGCAATTACGGCTCTGAAAGGAAAAGTGGACAACAGCACCCCCTCTGGTCATGAAGCCATGAGAAAGAGTGAAAAGGGCAAAAAGGGCTGCTGTTTAAAAGACATAATTACTTTGACTCATACATAAAACATTACTGAAAAAAATGCAAAATCATTTCTTTTCACAATACGCTTCCACAGTTACTTGTAAAGGCTACTGATTGTCCCTCCGTGTTTAGTGATGGCATGGACACATGACCCTACAGTACGTAATGCTTTCTCAAAACAGCTCTGACATGCTATACATGCTAAATACATCCTCTGTTCTTGCTTCAAAAGGTGCTTCCCTTGAACATGAGTTAAAAAAAAAACAACATTTACCCTGTAGTCGTGGCTCCACATGTTTCACACAGTTCTGCACAAAGGGCTTAGGCGCAACAGGATAGCTCAAAAAGACTTTCCCTGTGTGACAACAAAGCTTCATAGAATTCAAAAAGACTTTCCCTGTGTGACAACAAGGCTTCATAGAACGTCAGTGCCGATGCCACAAGGCCAATCCTATGGCCGCTTCTTTTTCTTTCTCCAACTCAAACTTCTCCTCAGAAGTCCCCCCCCCCCCACACACACACACACACCACACACACCCTCCACCCTCCCATACAGCACACTGTGCCGCGGGCGGGCCTTGTTCCTCGGCAGGCTACAGAGCAGGCAGTCTCGACTCGGACCCTGCTAAGCTTCTGGCCTACTCTGGAGGGGGGCTGAGAGTGAGTGTGTGTGTGTGTTTGGGTGTGCGTGTGTGTGTGGGGAGGGGGGGGGGGGTATAGTGCTGTTCCTTTGTGCAGGCCGCTTATTCACAAGAATAGATCAGAGAGCTCAATAGATTCCACCCCACATACCGCTCCCTCGTTTTTTTGCCCATTCGGAGCGTTTCATGTTTTTTCGGGCCAAGTCGAAACGCAGGCCTTGCCGCTTTTGTTTTTGCCTCCCACGGCTCGAGCCCTACATGTTTGAGTCCTGCCGGTCTTTTTCATACCCTGCTGATATTCTGTGTGTCTGTGTGTGTGTGTGTGTGTGTGTGTGTGTGTGTGTGTGTGTGTGTGTGTACAGTGAATTTGTAGAGAGGGGTGTATTGTGGCTTTGGCTCTGTGGCAGTCCCCCTCATACTCAGATTGGCTTCATCTGATGCACATTGGGCTCATTTGCATAGTGACGAGTGCTCAGAGGGAAAGAGAGAGAGGGAGGAGAAAAAAGCCTCAGATGAGAAGTGATTAAAAAATGTATCATTCTGTTTGTGGCATTTTGAAAACATTCGCACACACACTCATAGAGGTTTTTTTTTATTTTTCTTTTTTTCTGTTTCTCTCTCTCTCTCTCTCTCTCTCTCTCTCTCTCTCTCTTCTCCTCCTCTCTGCCCTCCTCTTCACAAAAATAAATGGCCACGCTCGCTCAAGTATTTATATTCTTCTGAATTCTAAAGCGCGATATCTAATGCAAAACCCCAGCAGGTGTAATCCCTCACGGAAAGGGGCACACACACACACACACACACACACACACACTTACTCTCTCTCACACACATACACACACACACACACACACACACACACACTGACACACACACTTACTCTCTCTCTCTCACACACACATACACACACACACACACACACACACACACACACACACACACTGACACACACACAAAACAAAAAAACAAAACAAAAGGATGAAAGACAAACAAAGCAAACAGAGAAACACCAAAACATTTCTCCTCTACGCCATCAGTCGGAAAACTTTGAAGGTGTCTAACGCGTCCCCTGAGACTTTCATGTTTAAACGACACCCCCCGCCCGCCACTGCCCCCCCCCCTCCACCCCTCCCACTACCACCACCATTGTCACCACCACCAGCCCCAAACACCTCTCCAAACAATATCTTGAAAAAATAAAAAAATTCTCTCTCAAATAATTGTCAAAGCTTCGTCTGCAGGCACCGGTAGTCAAAACCCTGCAGGGTGATGTAGCGAGTGGTGGGGCCTTACTTTATTCATTTGTGTTTTCACTCTAAAACACAAACCCTGACGCATACTAATGTGGACATGTTCTGGACCTTTCCAACTTTGCCATGCCGGGGTAATTCATTAACACAGAGAGAGAGAGAGAGAGAGAGAGAGAGAGAGAGAGAGAGAGAAAATACATACATTTAGATGTTTAATTATCCTATCAGAGTGTGTGATTCACATTAGGGGTGTGCTTGAATAAATATTTTGTCTCTCTGTTTGGCTTATTCATATTTAATTTGATGGAGTATCCTCAGGCCTTCCAAATCACTACACACAGGTAGCAGAAATTGTGCATGGGTGCTCTGTGGTGTCATAACACAAGCAAACAGCATGCCAATAGGAGGACTAACAGAAGACACCAGCAGAATTTAATTGAGATTGCAGAGCCTGCCGAATGCATTTAAAACATTTTCACAAAGAGACAGTAGGCTCTGCCTGACTGACTAGCTGCGACAAGCTGAGGAGAAATGAAACAGACATGAAAATGGTGATGGTAGACGGAGGGAGGGAGGGAGGGAGGGAAGGAGGGAGGGAGGGAGGGAGGAGGGTTATTAACTGAACTATGAGAAATCATCATCATGCATACAGATGAAAACCACATCAATCACAAATCATTAAATATCCATCATTAAATATGCATTAAATGCATTTGGGGGGGGAAAAAGCCCAAATTAAGATTTGCTTGATTTTTTTTTTCAGATAGATAGTCAGCCAGGGGGGTTGCTGATGTTATCCATCAGGAGTGAAACGTTGACTCATGCACCTGTTCCGATTTCACCACAGGTAGCAAGCTGTGAGGACTTTTTCACCTTCAACTTGAATGCTCTTCATTCACACAGTTGCGAATGAGAGTCACACATTTCAAATTCAGGGCCGTTGCAACAGGACAGGCAAACCAGGCAATTGCCTGGGGCCCCAGGCTGAAAGGGGCCCCCAAGATTGACTGTTTCAGTAATTAGTAGTTTATTTTTTAGTGTGTTTTTCAATAAAATGTGGCTGCAGTTAGGCTGCAGTTACACAACTATGACATCAACACAAATAATTATAGTAGGCTATAATGAAAGATGCTTGAATTTCTTAACAATGTGATTAATGTTTGCTTGGGGCCCCCAAAGTACCTTGAAACGGCCCTGATCAAATTCCATCACTGAAGTTCATTTTTGCCCTGGCAGGCCGCACCATTTTTGGGGGCTCAGTATTACACCCTCCTCCACCATTGTGTCTGCCATGTTACCTAAAATACATCTATCCTTCTTTGTCCCTAAAAATAAAAATAGGCCACTTAGAGGAAATGCTGTTGCCCATGGTTTAATCTGATTCGTGACTACTGTGTGTGGTTTACAAATTGTCCTTGTCTGTCTGTGAAGGGGAGTGGGGTGGGTGGACAGCTTGCATGTGGACAGCTTTTCTTATAGGGCGGACATGCCTGGCTTGCCCAATGTGGGTGTATTGTGGGCCACCTTGTCTGACATGTTAGAAAAAAATGTCTCCCAGCTGTGGTAATTCTTAAGGCCTAACTGCACACTGGCTTTGACTTTATTTCAAATTCGACAGCTTTGATTGCCCTCCGCTAACCGGTGGCTCACGGCATGCAGCAGACTTCATGGCAGCCTGTGGATTCACCAATGGATTTTCTTGAATAGCTCCGATAAAGTAGAGCTGAAAATTGTAATCGACAGGTGCATGGCGGCTGCCGAGATTGACACGGGAGTGCACAGTAGCCTAGTATTGAAAACAGTCAATGGAGTCTAAATGAATTAGTGGAATAAATGAAGTAATGCTTCTCACGTTTGTTGGAGCTGATGTGTGCAGAAACCTTAAGTATTATGTACTTGCTTTATTTATCTAGTCCAGGGGTTCTCAAAGTTTTGATACCTCAGGGCCAATTTAGGGACACAACATTGAACTGAAGGCCGCCAAAGGGGCAGGGGTAGAAAAAAAAAAAAAATGACCAGGTTGCATATCAACGGTTTAGGCTACTTTATTGCAATAAATTAATGCCTTTAGATGACACTAAACACCACTAAACAGAGATTAATTCTTTCAAAGCAATATACAGTTTTACCAGTTT
>JAODXP020000008.1:23776718-23808310 GCA_027497455.2 Sardinella longiceps | reverse complement strand
TAGTCAAGTTCATTATGTATTTTTGCTGGATTTTTTTGGAGATTTGGAAAACTATATATTTTTGGAAAGTATATTGTATAAGCAATCAGAAAACCAATGTTTCCATTTGCACAGGTGTCTGCATGGCGGCCATCTTGGATTTTTCAAAATGGCGTCCGAAAAACCCATATTTTGACATTTCTCAGCTTCTGAATTAGCTAGAACACTGATTGTAACTGCTAAACCTACATTTTCAGGGACAAGGAATCCAATGACACCAACATAAATTGGATAGGTCTTAACAAAATGGATTTTAATACAGAATTTTTCTTTTATTGATTGTTTTACAGACATGCGCACATGGTCAGTGAAATGGAACGTTACACATAGGAAGGATCATGCCCTTTTGACAGTCTCTACACCTCATCGTCATCATCATCATTGTCACTTTTGTACGTAATGTCTTGAGAGTCTTCATCATTCTGGCAGTGGCTGCCACACTGACAGAGATCTGTACAGATCTGAGCTGGAAGGACCTCTGTGGTGGTAGGTTTTAGCTGACCATCTGAGTCTTTGAAGTACCCATTTTCCAGGGGATCCAACTGTGGAACCTGGTGAGCGATGGCTGCCTGTCCCCACACCCGTGTTTGGATATGGACTCTCAAGATGTGCTGTTTCAGAGCTCCGATTGTTGGAGGGAGCTTGTCACCTTCTGCCATGTGCTTTCAGAAGAGATGCCAACGTAGGTCACCTACCAGTCACCTCCCAGTGTTGTCAGCCCCTGTGAAGGCATGGAAGGCCGGCAAAGCCTTTGCTCTTTCTGGACTTGGAGTTCTCCACAGTGGTTCAATTTTCACAACACCAGATGCCATAGAAATGGAGGTGTTCTTCAACAGGACATAATAGTTTGCTATGACCAGCACCAAGACATCTGTGTCTGGTGAGGACACCAGCTGTGCATCAGGTGGGTTTCGCTGTGACGCCAGCACTGCCTGGTGGATCAGGAGTGTGTATGCTTTGTTTGTGGTTGTTGTCCCCAAAGAGCAGGTCTTTGTTGCTCTTTGTGTGCCCAGAAGCAGATGTGATGATCAGCTTGGAGGATCCCATGTTGTACTTTAGGATTTTGGCAGCAAGGTAGCTGAGATCATTCTCGTGTTTGACACCTACAGAGAAGACTCTCTGAAAAGTGCTACCAGAGACAAACAAAGACAAGGCAAAGCTCCTGTCCAGTACCAAGTCAGAGATGACACCAACATCAAGCACATCCCAATGAGCAGGTTCCTCTCTCATGAGAAAACAAGGGCTGACTTAACCAGCTACCTTGCTGCCAAAATCCTAGTGTACAACATGGGATCCTCCAAGATGATCATCACATCTGCTTCTGGGCACACAAGGAGCAACAAAGACCTGCTCTTTGGGGACAACAACCACAAAGAAGCAGACATACTCCTGATCCACCAGGCAGTGCTGGCGTAAGTCCAGAAAGAGCAAAGGCTTTGCACGTCTTACATGCCTTCACAGGGGCTGACAACACTGGGAGGTTCTCTCGCATAGGCAAGACAACATGGTTCCAGGTGTACCTCAAAGCTGATGTGGATGTCATCAGTGCTTTCTGGCTATTTTCAGACTGCACTCCAAATCTGATTTTTTGCATATCGGATCAACATCTTATCTCTCTATCGACCGCGTTCACACTGCTTGTCATATCGGATCTCCATGTCCGCTAATCACCTACCATATCCACGTGGGTTACTATGGTACCCTAACGCATCATTGCACTGACACGTTGTTATAGCAAACGATACTGTTTTTTAAAAGGAGAATTAACATTAATCTCTCACTTCCGTCCATTTGCATTCCACGTGTTGATGTTTGTGTCACGTGACAAATGACGCAAGTGACACGGTGAAATCTTATCCCATGTGGAAAAGCTGTTCAGATCGCAGCATATCCGATATGAATCGCAATTGACACCACATGGGTATGTAGGGCGTAACAGATTCGGAAAAATCGGAATTCATGTGGTTTTCTGCTGTTCAGACCACCCGAAATCAATTGTAGATACTATCTGGATATGAAAAAATCGGATTTGGGATGCCAGTCTGAACGAGGCCTTTGAGGGAATGCTTTCAACACTGGCTACCTTTGTATGTACAGCCTACACACCCAAGGGCATCAGCATCAAGACAATCCCTGACCTACGTTGGCATCTCTTCTACAAGCACATGGCAGAAGGTGACAAGCTCCCTCCAACAATCGGAGCTCTGAGACAGCACATCTTGAGAGTTGTAGCGAAGGGAGAGAACAGTGACCCCACCTGGGGTGCTAAACGTGCAACTTGACTGCAACGCCAAAGAACCAGGCTCGCTTCATGCATACTAGCGTCCCTAACAAATCCACCAGCCGTACTTCTCCCATCCCAGGGCCCCACATTCTAGTGCTTCACCCATCTCTGGGGTCCCTATCACCGGGTCAACCTATCCTGGAGGTCCCTCATACAGCTCACACATTGGGTACGCCTCCGATGGCCTCACGGTCGCCATCCCACTTCTGACACCATATGTAGCGAAGGGTGAGAACCCGGGTCTCCGGGGTGCTAAACGTGCAACTTGACCGCAACACCAAAGAGCCAGGCTCATTGGTATGGCAGTCAGAGCGCATACTCAACCGTAGTGACGGTACTCCGTCACAAGAGTCCATATCCAAACACGGGTGTGGGAACAGGCAGCCATCGCTCACCATGTTCCACAGTTGGATCCCCTGGAAAATGGGTACTTCAAAGACTCAGATGGTCAGCTAAAACCTACCACCACAGAGGTCCTTCCAGCTCCAAAAGTCATTGTTGAGATGGTGAGATGTCAGTACAAATCAGACTGTTCCTCTACTAGGTGCTCTTGCAGAACTAAGAACTTAGCCTGTACAGATCTCTGTCAGTGTGGCAGCCACTGCCAGAATGATGAAGACTCTCAAGACATTACGTACAAAAGTGACAATGATGATGATGACGATGAGGTGTAGAGACTGTCAAAAGGGCATGATCCTTCCTATGTGTAACGTTCCATTACACTGACCATGGCATGTCTGTAAAACAATCAATAAAAGAAAAATTCTGTATTAAAATCCATTTTGTTAAGACCTATCCAATTTATGTTGGTGCCATTGGATTCCTTGTCCCTGAAAATGTAGGTTTAGCAGTTACAATCAGTGTTCTAGCTTATTCAGAAGCTGAGAAATGTCAAAATATAGGTTTTTCGGACGCCATTTTGAAAAATCCAAGATGGCCGCCATGCAGACACCTGTGCAAATGGAAACATTGGTTTTCTGATTGCTAATACATTACAGTTTTCAAAAATATATAGTTTTACAACTCTCCAAAAAAATCCAGCGAAAGTTAAAATCCAAACGTAATGAACTTGACTAGAACACGAACACAGGAGTGAACAGGCACTTTACACTGAATCAATGTGGCCTGACTATTGGAAACCGAAAGTAAGAGCTGAAGTTAAATTGACTCAATGTAAAGTGTTTCACATTCACGTTAGGTCTATGCTGTTCGAAATTCTTTCATTTCATGCGAAATGTATTGCTGTTAGAAGGCTCGTGCAGCAGGGCTATGCTTAAACTTACTCCGGACTTATACTTTAAATGAGCTGTGTGCAGGACTGTGACCAAAATTGGTACAATCATATTCAAAATATTTTGCTGCTTTCTATCGTCTCCATCTTTCAAAAGCATCTCCTATGCATATCCTTGTTTAATTTCTCACATTGTCATGATGTATTTTGGAGGAATAATGAGGCCTTGACAATGAAACAACACAAACACCACTTGAAATGACAACATAAACACTATTTATGGGCTGCAACTTAGCTTTTCAAATGCAAATATTCTGGCTGTATAACTGTCAGTGCCGTTACAGAGTAATGAGGGCTACTGATAGCCACGACATTGACCGAATTTCGTGCAACTAGACTGAAATAGCGAAACGGCAGTTAGCACTCTGAAACAGCAGGGCTACGTGTTGATTCACTCCGACTAATTCCTTTAATCTCATTAGATTTGGGCCATTGTCACTATATAGGTTACTATATTCTAATCTAGGCGTTCACATTTCTTTGATGCTATTGCTCCACAGAGTTTGTCAATGTCTGTACTAAGTCTATCCAGACGGGAAGATCTCCACTGCTGTTCCTGCTGCTGTGTGTACGGTCCCCACAGTAGCCAAGAATGCGTTCCTGAATACTTCCATTAGGCTTCCTATGACCTAATGACCCTCTGGAGGAGATAGTGTGTGTGTGTGTGTGTGTGTGTGTGTGTGTGTGTGTGTGTGTGAAGTATCTCCATAGTAACCAAATATTTAAATATGCAGGAAATGCAGAGAGCGAGAAAGAGGGAGGAAGAGAAAGAGAGAGAGAGAGAGAGAGATTCATGGTTTCCCTTGACAGCCATTTGTCATGGTGCTTGGATGGACAAAACCAAATACCAGTCTGACAGATTTTTATCTTGGTTCAGAAAGCCATTTCTGATTGATAAAGCCTCCTGTTTCCTGTGTCCACAAGTGATAATTACTTCATTTTAATGACTTTGAAGCAATGTCATGGTTACAAAATCTAATGTGAATAATAACGGCACATCATACAGTAAATTGGTGAAAATTCATGGCAATTTCAGTGTGATTCTGGGTTTGAAAGGGCTTTTTAGCACAGAACCATTTAAGGGCAAGAATTGGCATTTGGAAGAAAAAGACTGATATGAATAGAGACCCCTTGAGTCTTGTCTGACATGTGCAATCACAGACTTTGTCCCTCTAGGGTGTAATATTGAAGACACGGGTTCTTGATGACAAACTACAGTTTTCTCTTCTCCTTTCTTTTTTTTTGTTTCACGGTTATATTGCATGCCTCTCTGATCGAGAGCCAAGATAACGGAAACCGACATAAAGATGAATGATTCACTGATTCGGCAAAAGGGAAATCTTTGGTTAAATCTTTTCCTTTCTTTGTCATATAAATCAAAGCATTGTTTCCTTTCCCTCGGTAGCTTTCCATCAAATAATGTCACTGCCTGTAAATAACCCATCCCCCTGTCTTTATGGCAATGGCCATAAACACGTTTAATGTATACTATGGCTAATAATGTCCGTATATAAACACCTTGGCATTTGCAGATGTCTCTCCTGAAAATACCCATTCAAATTTACTTGGGTATAGGTACAGAACACTGGGTTATCTTCCTAGAAAAAGCAATGGAAACAGACAAAACTAGAAAAGCGCTCTGAGACCTCCGCCAAGACAATGTGGTCACAGACGGTGTTCTGGGTCACCAATCACCACCAAAATCAAATCAGTTCTTCCTTGTCCCAATACACACGTTGAAAATTTCATCCAAATCCTTGCAGTACTTTTCGAGTTATGTTGTACACAGACAAACACACACACAGACGCACACACAGACAGACACACACACGCCGGCGAAAACATAACCTCCTTGGCGGAGGTAATAATCTCTTAGATTAAACTTTTAAAAAAACGTTTAATAATAAAATCCATATTTGAGGGGCCCAAAATCATTTTCTTGTCACAGGGCCCAACATTTCTAGCGGCGCCCCTGAGCAAAGTTGCCTGTGATTGTCTGGTAGCAGCTTGCATAGAACAAAAAAAAATAAAAATAAAAAGTACAAACCCTGTTTTGTCCATCCCTGACTGTGAACTGGAAACAGACAAACTACTCTCGGTTGTGTTTTAGTTGGTCCTTAGTTTGTATATTATGAAGGCCTATGTTATATTGGGTAAAAGTATCTGTGTGGAAAAGAAAACACAAATAGTTGCAACTTTTGTATGAAATGCATTTCAGTTTTTAACAATTCAGGAATAGCATGATTTAAATTTTGAGGTATTCCTTTAGAAATTAATCTTCCTCTGTGCTAGACCAACAGTAATTCAATTCAAACTCCAATTTGTAAACTGAACTGAGGCCAACAGTAAAATTCAGAATTTTGCATAAGCCTACAGTAGTTGTGCTCTGCTTTATACAGTAATAGCCCAGTGATTAACAAGCCCAGAAATTAAAGGGTTTCCTGTCTCTGACCTACATCATATGGCTGATCGTGAACAGCCTTATTGATTAAATCTGCCGGCAAATCAAGCTGCAGCTGGAATGTCACAAATTGGCATTGACCTAGCCTCATCATTAGCCTACAGTACAGTTGACTACAGGATAGGAGAACACTATAGCAGTATAGTCTGGCTTTGCAAGAGGGGAGAGGAAAGGGTGTCAGGGTCATATGATCATCAATTCAACCCTGTTTCCTCTCTCCCTTTTTTTTTTTTTTTAATCTTTTTCAGACAGTTTTGCATTGGAAATCACACTAGGGTTTTATCATTTCTACAATCCATCAGCTTTTACAATGGGATTGGATACAAAGTAGACTGATGGATAAAAAAGAAAGGTAAGTTATTTATGCTTAAACAATGTTTTAGTATTTCTGTAGTAAACAGTGGGTTTTGCTGCAGTTTATGTAGCATTTTACTACTATACTTGTGTGAATGCAGCGGGGGCCACGGCCTTGCCTACACTTTAACATTAATGAACTGGCATATAGGCCTAGCTTAGTGGTCATGATGAAGCTTGAGTTTTAGGTTAAGGTTATGTGTAGCTCAACAGCTATGAAATTAATAGTGTCCATTGCATGTGCATCTTGTGTGTCAGTATCCACAAATACAGAGTGCAAGGTTTCTATATGGCTTCCTATAGCTGAGTGCAGGGTGTCTATGCTGCTTACAATCTCTTACAAAGAGGAGAACATTTTCTTTATACGCTTTATATTTATTACTATTATAAGATGATACCGTTCATAACATCTTTTGCTCACTTTATCATTTCCAAAACAAAATTGCACAAATGTGACAATATATAGGCTACAGGTTTTGTAATGGGCTATATTTTTATTTTTCCAATATCAAATTAATGTATACTAACAGCTACATTATGATGGTACAGTAGCAGCAAATTGTTTAGCCAGTACTACTGGGTTAAGCAATTACAATTTTGTCTTGTATAACTATTGAATAATTGCTTCAACTCAGCTCTTTGGAACAGTTCAGTTCTATTATAAGTTTTTCTTCCTTCTCATTTGTCACTGCCACTTTACTGTTTAATTAAACGGAATTAGAGTATTATACGACTAGCACTGCTGCGAAGAGAAATGTTGAAAAGCTTCATGTGTTTAATTCATACTCATTCATCAATGCCATGCCATTTACATGAAAAATATATCCCTCATGGTTCTCTGACAGACGACCAAATTAGTGCAAAACACATGCTTGCAATTTTGAACAAAAGAGAAATACTCAGATCTGTATCTTTGCCTCTGGTTGATTTATATGGCTTTCAAAGAACTCTCCAGAACGCATCACACCAACGCATGTACTCCGGACCTTGTCATGAGGCATGCCTGCAGAACAGACCATAATAATCATGAGTAAGATCCTCAGCAATGTTCATCAGCCCACAGGAGCATAGTTCAACTCAGGATGGAGCAGTTGCCATAGTAACACCCACTTTGTTTTGGCTGGGTTTGGATAGAGTGCCGTTTTTATTGGGACGTGCCACGTGTGTTTGTCAGCAAATATTTCCTACCTACTGTAACCTGCAGCGGTCTTGATTGTTTCCTTTTGTGCAAATGAGTTTGGCTAAGAGTTTCCCCAAACACTATGAAATCAATCATTTAACTCCAAACCAACAGCTGTCTATTGCCTAAACTACAAAACTAGCCTAGACTACATGATGTTGAACTTATAATAACACATGAAGAATAACAGCCAGTGTAAATCATATAGGATTATCTTGAGACATTTTCAAAAGTATTTACCGTATGGCTTACTTACATCATTATGGTTAAGTCACCTGTTGTACACTATAAATAATAAGATTATCAAGAAGCATTATTGGAAACTTTTAGGTAATCTTGTTGGACAGCCCCAGTGAAATTACACTTAAGGGAGATGAAGAGGGAGCGTTCGAGGTTAGAGGTGATTGAGGTGGAATAAAAGATCTTTTAGACGCTCTTGCAAAGAAATTTTGTGTAGCAAGAGCGACTTGTGGAGAATAACTCAAAGTAATACCTAGAGAGTAAATTGATTTGTTTTCCCACTTTAATACACCACACATAAAACAAATAACAAGAGTGGCTTCTTTCTTAGTTATTAGTATGTGTCTGTGTCAACATAATAAAATTATGTAAGATATTTAGCCCTTCCTCAAAGTCATGGGCAGGATGCCATCCATACTAAAATGATCCAAAAGATCCATTAAAGCACCATGGCAACCAAAGCCATAGCGACCTAAGACGTTCTTTTTGGCCACCGTTGCTACCACCGTCTCTGGTCATGATAGGTGCCACGAGGGAGCAGTGCAAGGAGTGGGAGTGGTTCCAACCGACTGGACATTTTCCAGGATACAATGACTCTCTTGTACCCCGGGCTTTTTGTGTAATGCTATCAGCTTAAAACATTACCTGAGAGCGTTTCCCTTCAGAGAGAGAGAGAGAGAGAGAGAGAGAGAGAGGGAGGGAGAGAGAGAGCAAGAGCACCACCATGCCATAAAGCTCGTCCTGTCCTAGGAATTTATGCCTCTCTCTCAACTCTACAACTTCTGTGCATTCCTGAAATTATCCACTTTTAATCTTCTGCTGGCTGTTAGTCAACATCATTCAGAAACCTTATCATGACGTGGCGAAAGAGAAATATGACATCTCTGGACACTTCTGTGGACGATGTTGGCTCAGAGTTTGAGAGCCTTAGAGAGAGTCAAGGCAGGTTTAGGTGAGTGGTCTTACCTCTGCCAAGATTTAGAAATGTAGGTAAGATATAGAGTTCCATCTGAGTGGTCACAATGTGAGATTTTGTCATTCTCCCTTTCACATTTGTTTCAAAAAGGCACTTTTAGTCACCCTTCACCACATGCCATGGGGCCTGGACAGTGTCTTGCATTAGACTGACTAGGCCCAATGTATTGAAGCACAAGACTATCTTCTGATGATGTTATGACAGAAGTGTCACTATATTGAGCTTCATTAGTACTTTAAAAATAGCTATTTCTATGGGTCTAGCGCAGGGGTGTCAAACATAAGGCCTGAGGGCCAGATGCAGCCCTTTGCATGATTTCAGACGGCCCACTTCAAAATGCTTGAAAAGAATTGTAGCTTTAATGATGCAAAAAATGGATTGTGTCATGTTTGCGCAACACAATCTTGGCAACTCCCTTTGGGATGTACAACTAAACTGCTTACCAAAAGCAAAGGAATACAAAATCAAGTGGTGGTGGATAAGACTGTGATGGTGATGGGCAGAAAACAAAGAAGGAAACAAGGTGGAAGTGTGAAACAGTTTTTTTTTCAAATATTCGCTCTGTATCTCACCTATGGGAATGCACCATTGGTCCGCCAGAGGCAGACTTGGTGTCATTGGAGCTTCTGTGATTGGGCACGCACGGGGGCGCATTCCCATAGGTGAGATACCTCACTCATATTCTCAAAGAACCAGGGTTACGAAAGTAACCTTTAGTTTTCACCCATTTATGGTCGCACACGTAAACTTGACATGGCGGCCCTCTGAGGAAAATCCCAATGCCCATGTGGCCCTAAAAATGAGTTTGACATCCTTGGTCTAGCCCATTGGCACTACGCTCATTGAAACCCATATTTCTATAAATGGAAACGATGATCAAACTTAAACTGACGTAATTTTGCTTGAAACCTAAAGTTAGACTTGTGTACATGATGAAAAAGACCCTGAATAGCTTCATCATTGGCTTTTCACTTCAAGTGGCAGGAATCTGCTTTTAGATAGGCTAATTTGTGCTATAGTGTAGACCTAGTCTTTTACTCTTCATCTACAATCAAAATGAATTTGCAAATGCAGAATAGAAACTCTGTTTATATATAATGGATGCCAACTAGCTAGGCTAGCTGGCGGCAGTGCAAGTAAATCCTCACATCTCCGAGTCCTTCATGAACGCTTCTAACTTCTGAGTTGGAAGCCTGAGCTTTTAGCTTAGTGGTTAGAGTGTCCATATCCGACTTTTGCCATAATTCTATGGACTTATTACTGGAGTACTTTACTTAGCTTACTGATGACTTAGACTTGAACTCGGTGTTGTGTGTTTTTACTTTGTAATACCTTGTTCAACAGAAAGGGTTAACTCTGTCTTGGGGACAGACTCGAGGTGGCATTCATGTTTCCAGTCTTAGCTGTGACAGCGTTCCCAGCAGATGAAGTCAGACAGGGCCAAACACGCAGAATGGCTGACATCATGGTTGGATGGGCATCAGTGAAGCTCCTCTTCTATAAAAAGCAGCGTGGTTTTAAGCAGGAAGTCAGCAAGAAATAGGCATTTCGCATGCTTTCTTTGTGTCTCGATCCTCAGCAGGACTTCTGCTGCACTTCGTTTTATGGATTCGGTCTAAACGGTTTTCATGGCAGAATGATTTTTTATGATGAAAAACACAAAGACACCTCATGCTGCTTGAGGCGTGTAGACATGTGAAGACAGGGGAAGCATCGATCAGGCACACATATTCCATTCATTATTCTGAAAACTAAGCCAAATCTGACAGTTACTTCACCTCATTTGCTAAGTATTTAAAAGGCTCAACGCATTGCACTATTATCATAACGAGATCATGGAAAAAGACTCAACACCAAGCATGCATTTTTTTTTTATCCAGATACACCATGCACAGAAACTAGTGATGACAGCAGGCTATCCCCACTGAGGTAGCTGTATTCCCTACTGAAATCAGTAGTGATGATTCAAAATATAGCACTTACAAAGTAATTTGGCAGAGTCGTTTGTCATTTCATAACATCAGTCGGCCCCAAGAAACACTCCACTCGGTAGCTTACGGAATTACGTAGGCTGCTTTGTCTTTTATCAGGCTGATGGTGTTTAGACTGTAAGACAGATGTGACCTGTGATCCGGGACAGACTGTTGATTTTCCCTGGTTTCCTTCATGAAGGAGCTGCCTTCTCCGCCATATGAAAACAAAGAGCTGGCCTCCGTTCAGGGCTGCAGTGTAGACTGATGATAACTAATTGAGTGTGAGGTGCAGCTTAGTTCAAAAGACTCAGACACTCTCTGACTGTGCTGTAAGTAATGCACTTTACTTAGTATTACATTTATTTTCCACCGGAAGAAATTTTGTGGCCCAGCAGACACTGGCTTGCACAAAAAATTTACACAATGGTAGAAATAAATTCAAAAGTAGTCAAATGATACACTGATCATAAAAAAAGTATTGTGGAGAACTAACTCCCCCTGAATTCTGGTCAGGAGCAGTATTGTTTTCTGTTCAAATGAAATATTTTCTGAAAATTAATAGTTCATTGTCATGGTAGCTGAAAACATTCACCAACACAACACAAGGGGGGCACCACAAACGGATGAATGATGCAAGGAAAAAGGCAAATATTTTTGTAACTAGAAAAAATAAGAGACTGAAAAACTTTTTTTTCCCCCACTTTTTGATCATCACAACAAAATTATTCTACTCTCATAAATATTTCACTTCAAATGAGAGCATCTCCCTCCAGGCCTCATCCAAGCAACAGTGATGTCACTGTCTGGCTATGAACAAGAATCGTGGTTTTGGTAAACAAGAACAGTTAGTTACAAATATGTTTTAAAAATAATCTACCCACATCAGTTTCTACCAACTGCAGTAGACCAGTATGAACGGCACAAGAAGATGAATTGTCACTGATGTCATCTTAGCCAATCATTTCTTCAATTTCTTTCTCTCTTTTTTTTTGCTTGCATTCATATTTCTTTTTCCACCATTAATTTGGGGATCATATAATTTCCCCTTTGTAATTTCGCAAAAATTAAAGCCTTTGCAGTTGGCTTGCGTCCTCGCATTAGCAGATTTCTGTGGTTTCATCAGAATTGCTGCCGGTTTCATCTGAGACTGAGAGGCGTTGTCATCCGTGACACATCAGACATAATTTAGACATAGCCAGCGGCTTCTTGTCAGAGTGTAACGAGCCAAGACAACTGAAACGCTGCGACGACCACAAATAATGATCCATTCGCGACACTCGTGGCACACCGCGGATAATGATTTGTCCATAGTGGAGGTGGTGGTAGCCAGGGGCAAGAGCTTCCCCAGCAAGATGTCGCTCAGGGTGACGTTCAGTCTGGTGACTCATCTAGGTGTACAGCTTTAATGAATTGTCCACCCCGGCAAGACTATGACATGTTGGTTTTTTTTTTTCTGTTTTCTTTTTTTAAACCACCAGCTCTGTTTGAATGTAACGAGACGATAAATCAAGGTAGGTGCTCAGACATACAGCCTCTGGCACACTCCCCATGTCTCTCTGAGCTGGCCTGAGGATGACTGGTGTGTCTCAGGCTGTGGATTACATACCAAAGGTCAGGGAGAGAGTTTGTCTTGTTGAGAAGATGGACTGGTGGCTCTTTAAACCTCTCAGAGCAGAAACTTCTTAAGCAGATGTAGCGAGGCAAGAGAGAGAGAGACAGGCCATTGTGTCATTTGAGGATGAACCTGCCTGCCGCCTGCCTTCTGAAAATGTCAGCCAGTGTTGATCCTAGTAAGATGTATTTCGCCGTTTGGTCGGATGTTTGAGGAGCGTGTTTACATTTTTTCCACGCTAGAAAATTATGCTGTTTAAAGAGTCAGCAGAATGGAAATGCATTTTTTGGAGACTTATTATCCAGGTGCTGCTTTGAATGTGTCCAGAGACATTGTTGGTGCGTCACTGACTCGGTCTGTTCTCCAGTCCCCTGACCCCCCTCCAACACACACACACACACACACACACACACACACACACACACACACACACACACACACTATTACCACTCCGAGAGAGCAAAACAACATTTTTGTCGTACCAAAGGCCTCAGCGTAGCAGAAACAGAGGATTAAATAGGGACCACAATCTGAACACACTGTAGGCTACATCCCTGCACTGATGTCCGTCAGGCAGCCATACAACATCCCCAGGATGTGAGACAACATCACAAGGGGGTCTTTAACCATCTTTTAGCCTATAAGGATATTTAACGCTGCCCAGGGAGTGTGTTCTCCTGCAGAGTACAGTGGTAAAATACAGCACAGGGCGTAGCCCCTTGCTGTCTGTTTCACTGCTGCCTGATTTTCCGCACACTCAGGCCTAAGGCCGCAGCGTTTAAGCAGATGTGCACATGGAAGCGGCTCTGAGATGTTAGAGAGCCATATAGCCAAGCCAGACAGCCTGCTCCAGCCACAGCCACAGCCCCAGATCCAGCCCCAACTCCCAACCCCCAGCCCCTGCTCCAGCCACAGCCCTCAGGCCTCAGGCTCCGGCTCAAGCCCAGGCTGGACTCCACTTTCCCAGGGTGGGAATATGCCAGAGCACTGGCAGGGAATGGAGACCTGCTCTGACCTTCTGGCAAAAGGCTGTGAAACTCTGGGTTCAACTAACTGCCATGGTCACTCCATTATAGGCAATATGCTGTTTAAAAAGAAAGAAAGAAAGAAAGAAAGAAAGAAAACAAGAAAGACAGAAAGAAAAGGGAAAAAAAAGGCTTTTTGAGACTTTTATTCACTGACTTTTCCCCATGTTCTAGAGAATGATGACGAAAGAAATGTGGGGTTTTATCATTGATCATATAAAAATAGTTTCCTTATTTTACATTTTGATGGAAGGAAGACATCTGGAAATTGAGCACAGCTTGAGATAACAATAAGCCTGTTGAGAAGAGTTTAGTTATTTTATTGGACCTGACAGATTTGGTTGAAGGGATGATGTGCAAGACTAAGTAAATATGAGATACAAATTTGAGTTTAATCTTCTGCTTCTCAGGCCATAACCACTGTTCTTCTATTTTATAGCACCCTGTGTGCTGAATACCAAAAAAAAATTTTTTATGTAAAATACTCTTTAAACATTGTGGATCTACAGTATACTAAACACTATACATTCACAGTCATTTACATTCAGTTATTCACAAATTCAATATATTTTGCTGTGAATACAAGGGTACAAAACCTATACAGAATGCAAAACTTCTAGAATAGAATAAGAATGTAAGACTGATTCCAAAATGCAAAACCAGTGACTCAGTATTCTCCGAGAGCCACTGAACTAATCTTTGCTTTTCCGAGCGGACATGGAGTGAGAAGTGTTTTGACTTTTAGGGACACGGCCAACATATTTTAACCAAGTAGGCCCATTCTTTTGGATACAGACATGTTTAATCTTTGAACCAGGAAATCCACCATATCACAACATCTATGGCAATGACCTCCAGCTGCTCACAGCAGTTTGTCAAGCAGCCCCGAGACATCTCTGTGGAAACATTGTCATACTGGAGATAGCTGTAGCATTGTGTGTCCTGACTGGAGTCTGAGTATTTCTCTCCACTGACACCCCCTCATGCTCCATGGAGGCAGTACAGGATGCTGCGTCTGGGCTATTTGTTTTTACTGTGGTTGCTATAGAGCCGTGTCACGGATTAGGGTGTAAAGTAAAATAAGCTTCTAGGAAATGCCTTGTTTAATACTAAGAACTCCTGTCACCTCTATATACTGTACTGTATGCTGTTGTATTTTTATTGAGACGGATGTGTCGTGACATAAATGTGTTTTCACTCTGTCAAGAATCTAGCCTGTTGTTCGCTCATGTACTTGAGATCATCAATATTTATGAGGATATGACATTGCTAATTAAGCTCTTAGGAGATTGTCCAGCTCCTTTGAACAGTGACAGCCCTTTCAACATCACAACATGTGTGAAACAACGTTGCTCTAGGCAGCTTTGGTTTTTTGAAAAAAGAACATGATTTTATTTTTGATTTGCCCTCCTCTCTTGACTGTTATGAAATGGCTCTTGTCCTTGATAATGGACTGTCTCATATAACTAACTGCATGGAACATTGCAGACCTCTTGACAACTACTGTATTTCAACAAACAGTTGTTAAAGCACTTCAGCCTCAAGCTGTCATATTACGGGACGAATATGGATTCCTGTCGGCT
Organism: Sardinella longiceps; assembly: GCA_027497455.2. Taxonomy (NCBI): domain Eukaryota; kingdom Metazoa; phylum Chordata; class Actinopteri; order Clupeiformes; family Clupeidae; genus Sardinella; species Sardinella longiceps. Next base: position 23,793,292 of record JAODXP020000008.1, on the reverse strand, counting down.
TAGCATCACACATAGGCTACAGGACAGTGATGCACACAGCTGTTTAAACACATTATCGGAGTCTAACAGAAGGGGAGAGAGAGAGGGCAAGGAAGGAGGGAAAGAAAAAGTAAAAAAAAAAAAAAAAAAAAAAACGTCCAGTCTCACGAAGCACATTTTTGTTCCTTTTGGTCTGTAATTAAACGTTGCCATGGGGAGCGGATTTAATGTTCCGATTTTAATTAACGGCCTATTTGATTTGCTAACAGCCTGCCGACTGAGTTGTCACCTCTTGGCACGTCTGAGTCACTCTCGCCATCAGAAAGTGCTAAGGTGCAAAAAAAAAAAGAAATGCCTTGTCATTTAGTAAAAAAAAAAAAAAAAAAAGCCTGACACACTTAATCGTGCTGTCTAACATTGTCCATGTTCAAACGGTTTGTTTTGACTTGTTTTGTCCAAAACCCCTCATGGAAGTACACGTAAAGTCGGACAAGAGAGCATGGAAAGCCAGCACAGAGCAAAAATCAGATGCACTTCCTTCTGATCTGGACTGTCCCTTTCCCACAGTGTAAGTGAGGGTGTCAAGGGGGAGGACTGTCCCTGGCCCTCGTCATCCAGATGCTTCTGATGGATTTACTGTCGTGGAGCAGCTGGGGAAAACTCGGGAATATTCATTTTCTGCCCATAAATTGTGGCAGTGCAAAAACGAACACATGCTAGCATGCAGCATGACCCAGATTTATGGCAAGTGCTGCCTTGTGAGAATGCATGGATGTTCCTCAACGTGTTTACACTACACTGAGGAAGAGTGAAGTGTGAAGGTACTTTAGACTAATTTCCTAAGTTATTGGTAGAAAATGTCCTGTAGGGTGCTTAATTCTGATGAGTTGTGGTCATGTTTTGTCATGTGCAGCTATGTAAATGGTCTGGAGAACTGTGCAGCAAATATAAGTCATAATCAGAACATTTCCCTCATTCATATCATCAAGGTTGTGCTGTAAACAGGTGATGTATGGGAAGAGAAAAAAAAGCAATTTGTAAAAAACGGTGGCCCAAGAACACATAATTGTTTACTTGACCGACACATAACTATAGATACTCTATAGCCAGTGCATTTATTATGTGGAAAAAAATAAAACTGTGGACACTACTGCTGAGACAGCCACAACATTTATATATGGGTGATTCTGACTATTGTCTGCAATGAGGTAATTGATGACCACTTATTACAAAGATGTGACCAAAATGTGTTGCACGATGAATTACTGACGCATTGCACAAATCCTTTCTCACATCTAAGCCCTTGGACATGTTCTCGTCTTCCACTCAAGGATTACTAATCCCGTAAGGGCTATAATTAATGATGGAATTAGTGTTGTTTCACGGTTATCCACATTTGAAGAGACAGTCTTATTGATTGCCTCTGAGTTACAATCCATGACAATGAAGATAGACCACTTTCCTCCTGTTGCAACTGGCAAGCGCTGGTTCCCTTGAAGTCACATTTTATTCCCTAAGTATCTCAACCTTTAACGCTAATGCATGTAATCAACGCATTCTGCTGTTAGATTTGCTAAATACACGTCTATTTGAAGCAGATGTACACTTTAAAGGGGAGTAGAATTCCACCAGAGCTTCCGTGACCTCACCCACGACCCTGAGAATGTGAAGAACACGACAGGTGACACCAAAATGTTAGACCTCCCGCTTGCCTTCTTTGACAGACCACTTGAACTTTAACCTTTCCAGCTCACTTTGTCCTTTTCTTTAGCCTGGGAGTTCCCATGCTCCTTTGCGCGCTTATTTCATTTCACTCTGCAAAGCAGCATGGTGACCATGGCCGTTTTTCCCGCTTACTTTCGGTATCCAATCACAGAACAAAAAGGGACTAGTACGGCCCTTGATTGCATTTTACGTCACATGGTGGCTCTGGTTTCTTGCTGAAGAAACCACAATTTTGTCAAGTGTCATAGCTGGAGGAACCTTTATTACCTTTAGTGATGGCTCAGGGGTCCATTTCCCAAAAGCATATGTAACGGAGCCCAGCTAGCTCGGCGTAGTACGTGTAAATCCTCATCACCCAATTCCATGGGCGCTTCTATCGGCTGAGTTAGAAGCTTGGGCTTTTGGCTCAGTTGGTTAGAGCGTCCCATTCCCCCGCCAGGAGTTTGTAGCTTGCGGGGTGGCGGGTTCGAGACCTGTGTGCGGTGCGGACCGCCACCGGCTACACATAGTTGCTAACTAGTTTAGCAACTTTGTGGTTGCAATGCAATTTCCCATTGCCAACCAACTTAACTTAACCAACTTTTGCTAAGTGGTTAGCAACTACTGTATGCTTTTGAGAAACGAATGCCAGGATGGCCAGATGAAAATACCTTCCACCTGAGTTTTTCCCTTAGAGCTAACTTCCATAAATAAACTCTGGTGTAAGTAGTGTGATGATGCAGAGTGTACTTTATCTTGTAGTGTCCATGACTCACCTGACTTGAAGCAGACTGCTATGGACTGCTATGGGATTACATCAGGCTGTTTGGCTGCTTGTGCCTGGGGCATAACTCACTGGGACTGCAAAGCAGTAGTGTGTGTGTTTGGCTCTCTCAAGATGTCGACCGTGGCTCTCGATCATCTCCCAAGTGTGGAGTGCTGAAGTTGACTAAGGTCAAAGATTGTTTATGGTGTAAAGTTGCTACTGCTGTTGTTGATTGCTAATGAATGTGTGTATGGTCTCTACAATGACTAATGAGTGTTTATTGTGTGGAGCTGTTATTGCTATTGTTAAAGTTTACTAAGAGCAATGATTTGTTTATGATAAATAATTAGCGGTCTCAAAACTAGTGGTCTCATTCAGTTGCACTCGTATGCCCTCATGTTCTTGGAATGAGAAAGGGCTTCTTAGTGCATGCATACAAAGACATTTGTATAACTTACCGGTACGTACACACGCACGCACACACACACACACACACACACACACACACACACACATGAATGTGTTCACACTCAAACATCATTGAAGCAATTGACACAGTGCTATAATGCCTAACAGACGTGATATTCCCTGTAAGTCCCAGACAAGCAGGAGAAAGGTCATAATGTGCAGGAAATAGTTCCATGGCCTCCTGGATTCGCAAAGACATCTGGAGGAGTTTGTGGAAAAGTAATTTCTCCCCTACAGTGAGCTCAGAGCCACAAGGCAAACAAAACAGGAACATCGTAATAACAACTGCATCCGTATTAGTGATAATGACAGAAATAGCCTATGTGATCACCACGCTGATTGCAGCACATGGTGGTAATGCAGACCCCCTCCTGCCTTAGCATAATTGGTAATCACAGACAGGTTAGGGGAGAGATTCAGGGATCGCCGTGACAACAGGTACAGACTCACTCATACAGTAAGTCAGCATGTTGAAATACGATTCAATGGTTCTATTTTTTTTTAAAAACAACATAAAACATGCATCCAACTTATTTCAAAGCCATCATCTATCAAACAGGGATACCCGGGTGGTATGTAAGCAGTTACCATGTTACAGTCCGTCGGTCCCTGTGGTCATGGTCTCGACTTTGAAAAACAAACACACACACACACACACACACACACACACACACACACACACACACACACACACACACACACACACACACACAAGGTAATACCCCTTAAAAGCATTGCATCACAGAAACTGGAAAGTGACCCAATGTACTCAGCAGAAGGAGCACTGCATTGGCAGTCACTGTGGACTTAGCAAAACAGAAGGATGGTGGCATGAATCCCATATTTGTTCATGTTTATGCTCCTCCAAGACAGTGCTGTCCTGCGGAGCATCTGTAGAATAACATTTAGAGGATTCCGAGGAAAGAACTGTGACCTCATAGATTAGACTTCCTTCTGAACTCTCTGCTTCCTTCAAATTGTTTTCAGATCCTGTCTCACTCGCACATGAAGACGACACACATAACCAATGATCATTTGACAGGGTTAATGACTTGTCATTGTTATTTCATTACGTCTATTACAGTCGGTTATCATCTTGTGAACTTGTGAAGGGTTTGTTTTGTTGTGTGTGTTTGAGGGTGTGTGTGTGTGTGTGTGGGGGGGGGGGGGTTTCATCTTTGAGATGAAACAGACGGACATTGTAGCAAGACATTATGGTCATTACAGCAACAGGATCGTCTCACTTTAATTTTCCCTTATTTCAAAGGTGCATAAGGTTGACTAAAATGAGTTCTTTGTGCTTTTACTTTCAATGGGTCTTCTTACTAAGGAAGTTTTGTCTTGCCCCTAGTGTCTCTGAAGCTCCGCAAGGTAATTGGATTGGATTTTGTGACTTTGGCCAATGTGGCCTCTAAGCCCTAGCCTGACATAGCCCGCCCATAATACGAACGTTCATCCCTATCCATGGTCTGGGAACGGTCTTCTGGGGCGTGTTTACATCGGTAGAGAGTCTACCGGCCAATAAGCGAAGCTGATGAGACGAGCTGTCCAATCGTTTCAAACCAGAAGTGAATGCCCTCCCCCCCCGCAATATAATCGCGTCAGGTTAAAGAACCTCCAGACCATGAATACGGATGAACAGCAGTATTATGGTCGGGCTATGTCAGGCTATCTAAGCCCTACTGTTAACCCTGAACCCTCAAAGACTTTCCTGTCATAATTCAAATTCAATTTATGCAAGTTAAGTCTATGAGGGCCCAGACCTTAGGGCTTAGTTGGATCATTGAGATTCAGTCTTTGTGGTGCTTGTTACTCCTCAATTGGAAGTTGCCATAAGGAATTGTTTTGTTGCATTGTGTTTGTAACTTCTTTCTAGTTTTGCAATAAAAAAAAGATTTTTGCGAAATGGACGAGTGCACTCCTGAAAATGTGCATATTCAGTGTTTATGACTGAGGCAGTCCAAATAAATATTTAGTTTTAATGCCCTCAGTAATGCTGTTCTTTACTGATTGTGTGCTTTATTTGCACTGGGCCTGCATCTGTGTTTAGGGTTCCACAGGCTTCAGCTTTGGACAAGTGACATTGTTTGTGTCTGTGGCTTGCTTGCACATAGCCAAAGATGTGTCTGAATCGTGTGAATCATGAGTTCCTTTGTTTACCCATTATTCTTTATTTATTGTTTATTAATAGCAATTTCCCCTGACATAAATCCAGTCTGGAAACGAAGGACATTTTTCTATTTGTTCATGTTTTTTTTCCCCTAATTCCCAACAGAGGGACAGGCATCCTGCTGTAATATGAATTGCAGATCCCATTTAGTAATGAACTTGGCTGCAGTGAGACTTGGCACGCTGTTGGCACTTTCTTTTTATATATTTAACACATTCTTGTGTAGGAATAGCCTAGTTGACACATACTGATCTACTAGCTCAATTTGATTCCCCTCTTCAGCTTAGTATGCCTTTGAGGCCTATTTCCACTTTGTGTAGTTTGTCTGAGATAGAGACTCAGTCAAAAATGGACTTTTAAACTTGGCAAAGTGGAGGAAGGCTTAAAGTGTTGCTCTGGAGTGATTTCAAGCATAGCCTTGTTGAACTAGTTGCTAAATGCACTAGTTAGTGGTTGGATCAAAACAATTTGGAACGGCATAGACTGAACGCGAACACAGAAGCGAACAAGCACTTTACACTGAGTCAATGGAAACTCAGATTATTTGAAACCGAAAATAAGATGTGAGGTTCCGATGACTCAGTGTAAAGAGCTTGTTCACCATTGCGTTCACAGTCGGTTTATGCTGTTCCAAATTCTTTCATTCCAGCTGCTATCTAGTGCTGTTAGAAGGCTCTCGGGCAACAGGGCCATGCTTAAAATTACTCCAGAGCTACACTTTAACGTGTGTTTTATTTCAAATTATGACACGCCCTCCTCAGTCTCATCCGTGTAAACATCATCGGAATCAGCGTCATTTCTAGGCATTGACGAACTAGGTGATCACCTAGGGCACCAAGTATCAGGGGTCATCATTATTATATAGTTATTACTTTTTTTCTTCAGTTTTTCGCTTTCTATTTCTAGAAAAGCCAAACTTAAATTTGGCATAGGACAGTGAAAAGAACCGGACCTGATCGGACTCATTGATTGGTAGGTTTGTCCATTAGCATATAGAGGCAATTCTGTTGATTAATTCTGAGGGAATTAGCCTAGAACTCTAGATGCACTCTAGCGGTAGCAAATTGAATTTGCTCAGCGAGTACGTCTATGGATGAGCCATAGCTCAGACCTCGATTGTGTCTGAGCTGTTTCTGAGCCTTTTTATGCTCTAGATTGTATTCAGACATCGTGGTGTTTAGCCAATCACAACGTCATATCAGGACAGGGAGTTATTGGGCGGGCTTTGCGTTGTTTGAACCGTTTGTTAGTTGCGCTGATTAGTTTTAGCCATTTTACCTGGGGGTCTATCACTTGTCCCCAGACGTGTCAGGGAAGTAGTAGATGGAGGCATCCCATCTCAGATTGAGCTAATGAGTCACCAAAGTCAGACTAGTGTGTGTGAGAGTGTAAATTTGGACATGTATTTTGTGTAAAATTGTGTAAAATTTTGTAAATTCATTAATCAATACTCCTAAATTCTATCTTAACTTGACAAAACAAAACAAACAAACAAAAAAACACAGCAACACATACCATTCCAGCAAACACAGCAACACCAACAACGCATACCATTCCCTGGAGATCACTTCCAACTAGTTGTTTATCTGTCTACAGGTATTTTGGTATTTTGACTGGCTCAAACGTCATTGGAGCCCCTGGTTGGTTTCAGAAGTGTTTGCGTGGACAGAGCTGGAACTACAGCAACAAAACTAGCCCGTAACCCAGAGGCAGGGGGCACCTGTGGAGCTTTAGAAGCCTCTGTTAGCACTTTTACGACCTCCTCATTGCGCACTCGCGTGCTTTTGTGAGTGACCCGTTCCTTCTCCTCTCGTCACGCACCCACATCTGTGTGGCAGATTGTGCCAGAGAGCGTGTAGCCTACGTACGGTAGGCCCATATACACACACACACACACACACACTCAGCGCTGTCGTCGGAGCTCTTACGTGGCCACTGGTGAAATGAGGTGGTCAGACCAGGTCACAGAAACACCCTAAGGAAAACAAAGAAGACCTGGGGGAGGCTGAGATACGTGACAAGGCGCCACTGGCGTCCATATTTGTGTTAGAAGTGATCAGCGCTGCATGGGGTGTGGTGATGATGGTGGTGGTGTGTCTCTCTCTGGTGGGTTACAAGTTGCCCCCCAGCGTATGTGTGTTACGCTCCCGGTGGTGACCTAAATGCATTGCGGTGGGGTTAAGCGTTAACAGGACGGCCGACCTTCCCAGGGGGGGTCATGCCATGGAGCTGAAAACACATGTGGGAGCTTCCGTCTTCACGCTGTAAAAGAACTGCAGAGTGACTCTCCATCACCTTGCCTCCAAATCAACTCCCCCCCCATGCCTGCAGAAGCACTCGTCTCCCCTGGGAGTTTCCTCCCCAACAACACTGTGGGTTCATTGTGCTTGGTAAGCCAAGGGGGTCGCCTCTGATGCACATCGAGACCGGTCGTGCGTGAGAGAGTTATTGTGAAGTAAATATTTATGCTAAGGAAATGGGACTGTTTTCATTTACCGTCAATTGATGGGCAGCGGCTGGGACAATATGCATTTGTCTTCTTTTTTGGTTGTGTGTTCATGGGTGTTATTCCACCTCTGGAAGAGTTTTGCATTGATGAGTTGAGTTGTTGGAGCTTCGAGGGGTTTTAATGTGGCGCGAACAGTTCCACATTTATGGATGCTTGCCCTGCAGGCCTGGGAGCATTTTAGTCCAGCAATAAGTTGGGAAGCTTTCAAAGTAAAGTGTGTCTTTTGATAGCCTTTGTGTAATTATCCTCATGCAGATGCAATGCAAGAGGGGACTCTGATATCTGATGTGTGTCTGATGGGTATGTGTGTGATGTTTGTCCCATTTTTTCTCTATTGTTCTTATTCACTCAAAAATCTTTGATACCCCACCCTCCATACACACACACACACACACACACACACACACACACACACACACACACACACAAACACAAACACAGTTTATATTCGAGTACAGTATTTGTGAGGAAGTGTTGCACTCTAGTGATTTTGATGAGTGAGCATTGTAGTCATATTCATCTGAACATCATTCATAATCCACCTGTAGTGTAGACTTATTCTATCCTCTTTTTGAAATATGTACTGTATTTGTTGTTACCTACAATATCAACCTCCATGGGACCCTAAAACGTTAGAACTGAAATGGCTCAAACAGCGCACCAGTAGGCTATGTGCATAATAACCCACCTACTTACAGATGGGTAACCAGCCGTGACAAATGCATTGTTAGTCATCTGCCCTGTGTCACATTTCCCCCTTTCTGTCCCCCCCCTGCTGTGAGAGAATGTTAGTTTTTATCACGTTTGCCTTTGGCTATTCAGAATTAATTAGTTGGTGAAGGCCATTGCTGCAGCATCCATGACAGGCAAACCCAGTCTGTTGAGTCGACCGTCCTCTGCAGAAATACACTAAATGTGTCACGTGCCACAGATCTTTATTCATTGTCGCGAGGAGCTAAAAGCTTTGATAGTTATACGAAATGAAATGAGAGATGATGAAAAATGAGACATTATTACAAGAAGCTTTCATCCTATAATTTGAAGAAGGGAGGGGAAAGTAACCTCCCATGCTCGCCTGGTTCTCACACGTACTGATGTGCTATGAATATAAGTCTGGCTAGGAGGCCTATCTCCACTTCCTCCCTTTTGCCTGAGATAGAGAGCCAATCATAAACTGACTTTCACCCTTTTACACAATAGAGATGAACTTAAAGGAGAAATCCGGTGCAAATCAGTCAATAGCTCAATAGCAGGTTCTAGCATTATTTTTGATTTCTTGTGAGTGACGTAGTATTACTTCCTAGCAGTCAGTGGGGTTTGACTACAAACTACAATAAAACTTGCTAGAAGTCATATTTTGCTGTGATATTTATGTCAGCAGATCAGTGAACACTAAAGACCACTCGGTGACTTTCATAACTTTGTAAACAGACGTTTAATGCGTTTTAGGAAGGATTGTTCCAGGGTACGGAAGATCTGATATCACCAAGTAATTGGACCAAGAGTCCAGGATCAATGTCAAACTTGTTGCCCTGGATCAATTGGTTAGGTTTAGGGCCAGGGTTAAGGTTAGGGTTAGAGTTAGAGTTAGAGTACATTGATCCAGGACAAACAAGTTTAACATTGATCCTGGACTCTTAATTACTTGGTGATATCAGATCTTGCCCAGGGTACATAGGCTGCTGTCTGCTATCACTGCTCATTTTCTTGTTCAAGGCATGTCCAATTAGGTCCATAGTTTTTAATCCTGCCCCATGGAAGTTAAAGTTGACATGAAATTAGCCAGACTGATATACATAGTTGTACAGTAGATCAGTCAGTGTGAGAGTGGGAGTCAGGCGACTCCCAAACTGGATTTTATTCCAACTAGAAAAGCACTCAGAGAGCAAAATGGCAATAGGGTTAATAGGTCCAGGGATGCAATTCAAATTCCAGATAGCTGAAGATTTTCAGATCAGCACCAAAATTGAATCATCTGTTCCTCGTCCTAATACCCACGTCGTCTGAAAATTTAATCAAAATCCATGCAGAACTTTTCAAGTAATTTTGCTCTCACTCAGTCAGACAGGCAAACAGACAGACAGACAGTCAGACAAACAAACCATTGCTGGCGAATACAGTACATAACCCTCATTGGCGGAGGTTAATGATGATGAGGACGAGAAAGGCCCAGAAACATGTGAGGTCAGGTCTCCCAGGCGTCCCCCCCACACTGAAGAAAACGAGGCTTTGGTGCCGCCCGACCCGACCCGACCCAACCCGGGCCTTGGGAGCAGACCGACCCAACCACATCTTACGGTGATCATACTGTGTGTGTGTGTGTGTTCACGTTTCCATTCAGCTCAGACGTTTGAGTGTTAGCAGCAGCAGAGGGAGGCTAGTGTGGTGGAGTGGTTGAACCACAGCACAGCAGAGCACAGCCGACCAGACCAGAGACCAGAGACCAGGTGCTGATGACTCAGCGGGCTTCCATGAGGAGACAGACAGCAGCCAGAGACGGGACAGCGTGCGTCTGTGAGTCTGTAGAGTCTCGTCCGTCCGAGACACGTGCCTAAACAGCACAGCTCTATTTATCTCAGTATTGCTAATTGCCAGAGGCAGTTGTGACCTGGCAATGACCCTCAAAACATTTGCCAACTTTTTAAAAAGTCAGTGCGGTCTGGACTTGTCATTATGCTGTCTTTCTAAAAAGGCTCTATTGTATTTAACAAGTTTATTTGTACTTCCACTGTATTCATTGGTGGTTGGTTAGTTGTATTGTAGTTTGGAATAGTCTGTCAAAGCACTTCTGCACAGTTGATTGTGCTATGGAAATGAACATCACCGTACTTGATTTGATTGCTCCAAGAGAGTGTGTGTAGACTAATTTATGGAAATTGGTCATAAATTATGCACAGATGTATAATGCACAGCCGTGGTTTGCTGATTTCCCCCCCTCTTAATTAGTGGTAATGAGGTTAAATGTGGGGAATTAAACTTGTAACCACCTGAGGTTTTGATCACTCTCAAAGGATGTGGATGGGGGGGGTGGCGGGGGGTAAAGCCAGACCAAGCATAGACATGATACCATGACAACGCTTGTTTGAAAGCATTCCAGAATGCGGTAGACCCAAGCTCCTCTTCCCCCTGGCTATGAGTAATCATCACTTAGGGTAATTCCACATTAGCACAAAGCAGTTGCTAACTCCTGGATATCAAGAGAGCATTATAGGTGAGCATGGTTTGGCCTGGGTTCCCCCATGCTTTGTCCTCCCCTGTCTGCCTGCTTATCAGACACCGCCATTGGTTGTAATTGCCCTAATCACAGGCAGCCAACATCGCCGAGGTGATTACAAACAGGTGGGAGTTTAGGGCAGTGCTTGTTTGGAGCCTTCTGTCCTCATCAAAAGCTGCCAGGGCTCAACATCTGTTTTTTTGTGCGTCCAGAGATGTTGTTGGTCGGTCGGTCGGTGCGCAGAAGCTCGGATAAGGCTGTGCATGTTTTGTGCTGCCAATGAAGGGAAACTGCCAAACAGAAATCGGAAATGGTGTGGTGGGGGTTACCTGGCTGTGCTTTTTGTTGGAAAATAAATGGATTGACAACTAGAGGTTTGAGGAAATTGCTCCACCGAGGGAGTGATATTCTCTCGTCGTTTTATTTCATGCCTGTGCAGTCTTCACCTTTATCCCTTTTAAAAAGCTTTTTGTTACACAGATTCTTTCATTGTTTGCTGCCGCGTAATTTCACGGTAATGCTCCGTGACTTCTCCCTTTTTTCCATGAGAACATTCACAGTTTCAGAGAGGCACAGAAGACAGAGAGAGAGAGAGAGTAAAAAGAAAGGGGGGGAAAGAGAGAGTTGACTTTATTAATGCCAATTACAGGCATCACGATTTGCCAGTGATTTCATTTTTAATGGGCTCTGTCCAAACTGTTTCAACACCTCTGCCAAAATATCGCTCGTTTCCTGCTCTCTGCTTTTCAGTGTCTGTTAGATGCATCTACAGTACGTATATGTGAGTGCACAGATGTGTGGAGAGAACTTGTGTCAGAATGTGGTGTTCTCGGTGGGCCAAAGTGTTAATAGTGTTTGTGTGTTTCCATGTGCGGTTGAGTCTGTAATATTATGCCATATGATTTTCATTGCTATGCAGTTATGTGTTAAACCTTATTCCGGAAACCTCTTAGAATATACCAAGAAGCAACAGTATGAGAATTTTTGTGGAGTTTTTTGGGAGAATGTTTTGTTTGTTTTGTGTTGTATTACAGTTGCTTCAAGAACAACTTCAGTCAATTTTCAACAACAGCTCTATTGCTCAAGCTACTCAAGACTAGCCAACACTAAAGATGCAATAAGGTTTGGTCCAATTCATATAAGTTTCCTTGAACAGAGAATTAGCACTGACCTTTGAACTGTGTTTGTAACATCTTAACATGCTTCAAATGTCACCACAAAATCTATGAAAAGACCTTACAACACAGCACTATGACGTCAAATGTCTAAAAATAAATGGTTAAAACGGCAGACATCCCCAACCTACAGAAACTTCAGGGAGGTGTCGTACAACAAAAACAAAACTGGAACGAAACAAAACTCGTTTTACTGACAAAGTGATTTGATGATGACAGAGACAAAGGCCGTCTGTTTAGGTATGTACCTTCATAAATAGCCTACTACACGGGAACTCTATCTCCATTGCGCCTCTCTCACTGTCTCTCATTTGCGCCGCTCCACTTCAAAGGAATTTTAACGCAACAGTGCAAGACGTTATTTCTCTTGACTCACGGGAGATTTTAGCCTACATCACTCGTGGACGTCCGTGAGCCACTAGAAAAATCTGGTAGGCTCACAGACGTTTGGGGAGACTTCGGATGTCTGAAACTGTGTGTTTATGCAAGCAGCCACATATTGTTTGTTTACAAATGATTTGTAAACACTGCATAAACACCCTGTTTTAACCACGTTGTTAGTCATTTGTAGTCATAGGCTACACACTACAGTTTTGCCCCCGTGGGTTAACTGTCAGGGCTAATTCTCTGTTCAGGGAAACCTATATGGGTTGGACCAGAATTTTTCATGTCTTGAGTACTGGCAAGTCTTGAGTCTTAAGTTCTCCTTTAATTCTGTGTTCATCTAATAGGTGTCTCAATTCTTCCTCCTCCGTCAGTCAATGGCCTACATGGTAACGCTGTTGTCATCTGCCCCACTTTACAACCATTACATAACAGATCTATTAGAAGATGATTGGCAGGCAGTCATATGAGAATTCAACACCTAGCATTCTGACACCTCAACAGCATTACTCATTTGTCACTGAAACATTTTGTTTTGCTGCTTCATATTATAATGAATTAATGATAATAATTATAAAAACAAGATGATGAAGAACAATAACAATGACCACAATCATCAACAATAATCATCATTAATCATCCATCATAAGTTAATTGAGTTATTCAAAAGGCTGTAAACGTCTGTCTCTCTAAAGCACAGTTGCTAACTTAGCAATTTCCCATTGCTAACCAAGTCGCTAACTGGTTAGCCACTATGCTTTTGGGAAAGAGAGGCCAGACATAACAGAGCGCTGTTGTGGATGAGTAAAGTTGCGTTAAATGTGCTACAGTAGCCTGATTGCCATCCACTTTCAAAGCTCTGCGAGACTTTGGTCAGACCAAGAGCCCGTATAACAAAATTTCTCAAAGCGCATGGTTGACCCGCCTCCCTGAAATGCCTCGGTTTGTTGATTGGTTCTCGACCAAGGGGGGGCTGTTCCCCAGTTTGGGGGAATTCAGAAGTCCTGCCCGATCAGCAGCTGGCCAGACCAGCGACAGCAACGCCGAAGGTGTTACGTCACTGGGAGGGCGTGCCAGGCTAGTGCTACAGTACATAAATAAGATAACTTGACATGTCACTTGACTTGACTGACCTCTGTGAGGGCTCTAGACCCTTAGGTCTTAGTGCCGCAGTATTACACCCCAGAGGCTGAGACGGTGAGATCTAGAGCCATAAAACAACCAAACGTCTCCACTCCAGGTGGCCCAAGAGAGACAAGCTCCCAAAATAAACACACTAAAGGGTCTAAACAGGCACATTAAGATCAACAAAACTGGTAAATGTTTGAGGAGACCGATGATTGACCGAAGGAGGACTGAGTTCAAGACCATTTAACATGGTTCCTGACAGAGATGTACTCCAGACACAAAGTAATGCCCCTCAAAAATAATGGTTTAATGCTATAATGGTCCCCGCAGCATTATTTTTTTTCCAAGACCGCTGGTAATGTAATATACTGTACTTAGAATATAAAATTACCAACAGTGGTGGGTGCAGAGTGGTAATAGTCGGTTCATTTCAGTACAGACCAAGGCTGTGGATCGAAAGCAGCCCTTTTGAACGTCTCCATGATCAAAGAGCTTGTCAGTTAGGAAGGCATATGAACGGACAAGCAGTGAAACTCTCCAGAAATCGAAGTCCCAGCCTGTGAGTGCTTCCGCCATGAGCGCAGCAGACTTTGCTACGTGAGCCAGATCATTTTCAGATACACAAGATATAAAAGTGCACCGGTTTCCCTCAAGGGATGAAGTAGTCCAGCAGGAGTCCAGAGAAAAAGGAGGGGGAGGAGGAGGAGGAGGAAGAGAGATAGAAAGGGAAGTGTATAGGAAAGGAGAGGATGAAAGGGGAGATGGATAGGAGTGGCTCTTGGCCTGATAAAGTAAAAGTTAAAGGAAAACTGTGTAGTTTTTGCTGTAAAAAAAATAGTGAACAACCTACATAAGGCATACAAATATTTTCAGTCTTTCTGACACTATTAGAACATGCTATTAGTTCTTATAGCAAAACAACCTTTAACCGATTTTTAGGGTTCAGGGATTCAGATTCAGCCTGTGTAGTCATAGAATGTTAGTTACTTGGGTCCCTGGGGGATTTGCTGGAGGTGATGAGTGGTATGGCGTGATGAATAGCAAAAGATTGGACATCAGGCAAATAATGACCAAGGAGACCAAGGAAAACAGAGCCTGGAAAAATATACAAAGTGTTTTGTGTTCCTGTTTCACAGACTGTGAACTGTGACTCCAGCACAGCATCTAACCAGCAAGAGACTAAATAATTTGGGTTTTAAGTGACCTAGGATGAGTTAGAGAGCGTGCAGAATGTTTCATGGTCCTCTTGAATGTGTACTTTTCATGGCATCACAAATCTCTCTGCCAGACACAGACCATCGCTCTCCATCACTCCATCTTAGGCAGTGTTGCTCTCGCTTGCTATCCTATCGTCTGGGACTTCAGTATTTCATCTCTTTCCACTTCTCTTTTCTGTTTTACGTCCTCTTTTTACATACTTCATCCACTATCCACTTCACACTCTTTGTACTCCATACTCTTTCCATTTCTCTCCTTTGTTCTGAATGTAATTTTTACATACTTTATCTTCATACTCTATTGCCCATGAACTCTGTCCACTCTCTTCTTTTCATTCCACCTACATGCTACTGTTTGCATTTTTTTTATAGTGCTCTCATCTTCCTTTCCTTCTCTCTTGACATTCACTCTCTTTCTATCTCTCTTTTCCTCCTTCTCTCTCTCTCTCTCCATCTCTCTTACTAATGTTCTCACTAACGCTCACTCACTTTTCTCACTCCAGCTCTCTTGTCCTCTTACTCTCTCTCTCTCTCTCTCTCTCTCTCTCTCTCTCTCTCTCTCTCTCTCTCTCTCTCTCTCTCTCTCTCCCACTCTTATGCTCCTACACTACAGTAGTGCGAGTGAGAACGGGAACACAGGAATCTCATTTCAAGACACAGCATCTGAGCTTCAGAGGGAGGGAAAGGAGGAGGAGGGAGGAAGAGAAGGAGAGAGAGAGAGAGAGGTAGAGAGAGTGACAGAGAGGAAAAAAGGGAGGATGAGGAAGGAAGGAAGAAAGCAAGAAGGGCTATATAAGGGCAGTCTCTAAACGTCAGGGTGTCTGACCAAAGGCTTCCCCATCATTAAAAGGAGGGATTTCTCTAAACCCCTCTCTCTTTCTTTCTTTCATTCTCTCTCCCTCCATCCCTCCCTCCCTCCCTCCTTCACATCCAGTTCTCCAGAGGAGGGTCTAAGGTGAGCTGAGCTGAGCAGGACCTGTGGAGTGCAAAGGAGCCAAAAGGAGAGAGGGCAAGCAGCAAGACGCACGCGTGCGCGCAGGAGAGAGAGAGAGAGAGAGAGGAGAGAGAGGACAGACGCGCCGAGACACAGAGGTGGAAAGCAAAAGGCGTCTTCTAGAAGAGCGGCGCCTTTCTCGTCCTCACCTGCCTGCCTGCCTGCCTGCCCGGGGGTTGTGGGTTCACTCATTCATTGAGGCGTCAGTGCTGGTGCCGGTCTGCGTGTGCGTGTGTGTGTGTAGCTGCCACCCATCCGTGCATGCGGTCACAGGCATCTGTGAGGAGACAGCTGGTGCCCCACTACAGGTAAGCCCAGGAGATCAGCCTTTCTTTTTTTTCTTTTTCATTTTCTGTTTCTTTTTCTTTTTGCATGCATGCAGGCGAGTTTGACTCCCATATGGACTAAAATAATAATCACATCATTTCTGATCTAGTTTAAGTTACCATCTTCAATGACAATGCTGAGATGTTTTAAAAGTGGACACTAAATTGTGTGATTCTTATACACCTTTTCTGACACTATCCTTCCTACTTTCCATTGCACTGTATCAGGTTACTGTTACATTATTCATCCATCCAACCATTCATTCATCCATTTGTGATGGATCACTACTACATTATGCAATGTCCTGAACTTGAATGACACACTTTTCTGTTTAATGAGCACGGAACAGCTGGTATACTCATTCATTACATACATATCCAGACCTGACCTAAAATCCTAATTCACTCCCTTCAGTCTGAGAGAGAGAGAGAGAGAGAGAGAGAGAGAGAGAGAGAGTGTGAGAGAGAGAGAGTGAGTGTGAGAGAGAGAGAGAGAGAGAGAGAGAGAGAGAGAGAGAGAGAGAGAGAGAGAAAGAGTGT
>JAODXP020000008.1:23706718-23771718 GCA_027497455.2 Sardinella longiceps | reverse complement strand
GCCTTTAAGACATCTTTTAGTGTGAGCACACACAGTCTGGTTCAACTGTGTGTGTGTGTGTGTGTGTGTGTGTGTGTGTGTGTGTGTGTGTGTGTGTGTGTGTGTGTGTGTGTGCGTGCGTCTCTCTCTCTCTCTGTGTGTGTGTGTGTGTGTGTGTGTGTGTACGTGTGTCCCCCACATTGCTTAGTGCATTGCATGGTTTTGTCTGGCCTTTCAAGGAAGTTCCCTGGAGCCTGACACATAGACTGGTCATCATCGCTTCACTACACCTTACAAGGCCTGGGAAAACGAACACATTTCCCCCCTCCTCAAGCATACTATAAATTACAAAATCAGAGTTACTTCTCACAAATCTAATGACTCAAAGCTTTTGCGATGAGTATCTACCCTACAACAGTGTTCACGCAGGGTCACTTGTAGCGGCTCTTGAGGGACTCCCGTTTCCTTACCTTGTTGACACTTTTATCAATCTCATCTCAGGGATCCACGTCTGCTGTGTGATCTGAGGCATATGTGGTGGGTGGGGGATTTGGTGCTAGTTTCAGCTGGGCTGTCATCCTTGCCCATGTCCTGGAAGGGCTGGGACTTAGGGAGTGTTCTCTCCTCTCTCCCTCTCTCTCTCTCTCTCTCTCTCTCTCTCTCTCTCTCTCTCTCTCTCTCTCTCTCTCTCTCCCTCTCTCTCTCTCTGCACTGGGAGCAGCTGGTTGTTTAATTTGGACAGAGTCGGGTACATGTAAACTAAGACACCCTGGAGGAAAAAAAGTGTCTTCGCTCGGCGGCAATTTGGCCGACCGTCGGGCGGCGCGCTCAATGTCTGAAGCCGCTGGGCGCTCGCTCGCTCGGACTCATCCCGTCTGGACGCGTGACACAGTCTTTTTACGCCTTCGCCCGTGGCCCAGCAGAAACAGATGGCCGTTGCTCGAAGCCAACATTCCTCTTCCTCTCTCTTTTCCATGCGGGAAAGTTCCTCGCTCCGTGCCAAGACAGGGGGAGAGTAATAAAGATACAATAATTCTGGATTAAAGATTTAAGAAAACACAGGTATTTCTTTTTTTCAATCATCCGTCTCCAATTGTCCCCCCAAAGTCCCGAAGTGAAATGCAGCATGTCCTTGACCAACCTCGCGCTGAATTTTTTAAACTGGGCCGCTCACCGCGGGGAATATTTGTTCCCAGTGCCTTTCCCTTCCTGACGCCTTCACAATTTTAGTAGCCGAGTAATGTGGGATTTTACAGTCAATGTGTGAATCTTTCAGACGGCTCTAGGAATCTAGGAAATGGTTCCTGTAACTCATACGATGGTGAAATACCCTTACAACCCCACAGTAAGATCATGGAATGAATCCCTACTGGCTCACGTTCTCATAGAATAAGTACAAGTCCGCTTTTCTTTTTTTTTATTATGTTAAAGTTACAAAGATGGAATTCTATATTGATTATGATGATGATGATGATGATGATGATGATGATGAAGTCACTAGTCTCACAGATTACTGACCAACACACCATATTACACCATACATACCATATTTTCTGTTTATCTGAAGTGACACATGGCAGCTGACCTAATATAGTGAATTAGTCAGAATCAGATAGCAAAGAAATAAACAAAGTCCATTTCCCCCAGTGTGTTAGTTTACATTATCTCACCTTTAAAGGCGACAAGCCCTGAGACTGCAATCAAGTACTTAAGCTACTTATGGACAGTGGCAAGCAAATAAATCAGTGTGAAAAACACAGTGTGCCTCCACACAAGTGCCTCCAAAAAAGGAATGAACCTTGCAGGCTCTCTCTCTCTCTCTCTCTCTCTCTCTCTCTCTCTCTCTCTCTCTCTCTCTCTCTCTCTCTCTCCCTCTCTCTCTTTCTCTCTGTGGCCCTCCAGTTGGATTGGGTCATTAGTCTCATTTGGGGAGGCCGACTCGTAAAGCCATCATCCATAGGACACCTTTATGTTTGCCTCGCACCAGATGTGTGCGGAAAGTCTTGTGAAACCTAAACCTGGCTTAGCATGTTACCACCACCACCACCACCACGTCCCCGCCACTGCTGCCGCTGCTGTGCGGTTTTAACAGCTCGCCGGGGGAGGGATAGTTGTGTGGAGATGAGAGGAGGCCAGCGGTGCAGGAGAGGTAAACAGATAGATCAAGAAGGCAGTATTCTCTTTGGTCTGGAATCTGGATGCTTGCAATTTTTTTTTTTTTTTTTCAAACACTGATCTTCTTCAGTCATTATCCTGGCAAAGATCAATCTGTCTGCAACAGTACCTCTCAACTAAGCCTGTCCTTTTTTCCCTCCCCCATGTGCTTGGACTGACAAAGACATTGACCACCCCCTCAACTCCAACCTACTCTTCCTTTTCCAAAGCTATCCATAAGGGCCTAGGAGGAGATGTATAGGTCAGGCTTGTAAAGACATCAAACTATAGCCCTTCAAGAGAAAAAGCAGTCAAGAGTCTCTCTCAGGTGTAAAAAATGACGACCCCCAGAGACATCACAAGGGACTGACCCTAGGTCAGTTGACTGCTGACCCGCCCCCTACCCCCCGTCACACACACACACACATACACACACACCCTCACACACACCTCCCCAGATGCACTATTACTATTATTATTGCACCCGGTCCCCGGGCCTTGACTTGCCTGACGGCAGCAGATCACTCTAGAGCATCCTCCTCCTCCAGCTGTGTAGCTGTCATGAAGAACCCCTGAGCCTCTCACTCTTTCAGCAGGCTTTAGTTTAGATGTAGATGGCTTCATCAAGAGTGTCAACGTCAGAATAACACGTGGGATGAGCTTAGCTGGGTGGGAGATTTTTCTTTTGGACTTTTGGACTTGTTTCCTGCGGAGAGAACCAGAGGCCTAAAGCAGCGTGATCCTTCTGAACCTCAAGGGTGTAGGCTGCTTCAGGTTATGGAAAGAAGGATGTAGCTTCGAGGGGGTGGGGGGGGGGGCAGAGTTAAACTAGAGTAGATTTCAGGATGTAAAAGCACCATTAAAGCCCATGCTTTGTGGTTTGATTGACAAGGGCAGTCACAAGGCTATCTATAAAATTACTCTACAGGGGGTTTGGCTTTTAGAAAATGCATTTCTGACATCAAACTTGAAGTGACATGAAAGTTTTTTTGCTACCAGGGTTCACATCATGAAAAATGGACTGAAGTCTAATGGACTAAAGTCTGTAGACATTAAGGGTTTTCTTTTTTAAATTCATTTAAATCATTTCTGGCATGCTATAGCAGACCTAAACTAGCTCCAAGAGTTATTACAGTACGCAATTTGGAGGCAATTACATTGTCTTGATGAAGGCTTTCCATTCCCTTCTGTTTTACTTTCATCATAAATCTGCTTAACGTGACGGGATGCGTTTAGACAAGTATGGTATATATTTCTGACACTACAAAAGTCTTATAAAAGGTCCAGCGAGGAGCCAGGGCGCTGTCATCAGTCAAGTCTGTGACCCGCTGGGATTTCTGGCTTCAATTTCCGTAATGGAGAATACATGTGGAGAGTTAAGGGACTGAGAACTGCCACACCAGCATAGGTCATTAATTGTCCTAAAAAGTCCTATAGCTATGATCCCTGGTATAAAAGATGAATAAAACAAGACCTATTTTTGCCAAACCACAGCCATGGAGAAGTTTGAATTCATCTTAATGAGTAAGTAATTGAATTTAGCATTTTTAAATCTCTTCAAATTTCCATTCAAGTCAGTCAAACCATGAGGAAATGACCTCTGTCAGATTCTGCACCCAAAAAAAAAGGTAGCAAGTTTTTTTTTTCGCTTGTCCTTTCTTCCTTTTTTTATTCCCTTCTTTCAAAGGAGTGTAAATTTGGCTGTCCACATTTCATAAAACACCAGCACAGGGCCGTAAAACCGTCCCAGACAAAGACGCTAATAGCCCTGGACAGACAGGCCGTGTGTGCCCAGCAGACTGTATGATAGTCCTGCTGTGTGTGCCAACGCCTTTCTCTTGTCTGGAAGTCCCCTTTGTCTTCCCCTTCCCTACAGTCCTGTATGCCCAATCAGTGATGCTGATGGAGGACAATAGGCATCTGCTTGCCTGCCAACTATGGACGGGTCATTAAGAGAAGAATGTCCTCAACAAAAAAGGGGCTTCCAGTCAGGGCATTTAAAAGTCTGAAGTACATTAACACGTGTTCTTTAACTGTGTTCCGAATAGAAGCAAGACCCAGACAGGAAAAGCGGTGACAGGTTCAAAATCACATTTGCAGGTACTTTGCTGTACTGGACAGCCTTGCATAACTCTCAGGCCTGTGAAAAGTGATACCGAGTCTCAGAGAGAGTATCAGTCAACAAAATTATTCTCCCTATCTCTATGCTGGATGAGAGAAAAATGTCTTTGTTCTTTATTCATTTCTCTTTCGTTCGGTCTTTCTGCTTTTCTCCGCCCTGTAGTGTCGTGCTATCAAACAAATGGAAAAAATTTGACAGAGAAAGAATTGTTTTTTTTTAATGGACTAAGCACAGGACGAAGGCAATGTGTTTACTTTCAAGTGGCGAATAAAGATGGAAAAAGCAGAGAAATAAATTAAAAAATGCACTGGGACAGCTTTCTGTCCAATAGCATTACATAAGACTTTTGAGAAGAGAGAAGAGCTTTCTAGAATTCCGTCTCCATTGACTTTGAAATGGCTTGTGTGGGCTGGGCCATTGGTCAGTGCCATACCCGAAAGAGCACTTGCTGCATTCCAACCCTAAACGAACTCAGTTAATTTGATGTTTG
Source organism: Sardinella longiceps (assembly GCA_027497455.2). Classification (NCBI taxonomy): domain Eukaryota; kingdom Metazoa; phylum Chordata; class Actinopteri; order Clupeiformes; family Clupeidae; genus Sardinella; species Sardinella longiceps. The sequence continues at coordinate 23,766,973 of JAODXP020000008.1, read as the reverse complement.
CTGAGTATATTATTCCATCATGTCAGAAGGAGTGGATGCTGTAATTACGCTAATTAACGATTTGGAATGACTCCTCCAGCACTATGATACTACAGTAACTGACCCCTCTTTCTTTCTCTCTCTCTCCCACTTTTTCCATCTCTCTCTCTCTCTCTCTCTCTCTCTCTCTCTCTCTCTCTCTCTCTCTCTCTTTGGTGTGCACCCATTGCTCCCACCTCAGTGTGTTAGCCCAGCTTGTAGGTTTTGTAGATGGTTAACAATTCATGACCTGTGCTATAGCTCTGCACTGACTGACATAAAGTACAAAGAACCTCTTTCCCAGACCATACTTTAATGGTAAATGGACTGCATTTTATATAGCGCTTCTTTACTCCTATAAGCTCTCCAAGCATTTTACAATGTTTGCCTCACTTTCACCCATTCATACCTACACATTTCACACACACCGATGATGAAGGACTGCCAACTTGCTCACCAGGAGAAATTAGGTTCAGCTGAGGGGCTTGTACCTGCAACCCTCTGGTCATCAAAGGGCACCTCTACCATCTGTGCCATCATCTTCCCACCCACGTTAAGGAGTGTTATTTTTTCCCCCAACCATCTTATTTTCTGCATGGAGTCGTCTGGTCCGAAAATAGAGTGGCGTGACTGCCATCTCTCCTGTAAGTGAGAATTGGACGTCCTGTCACTTACATCAGCTCCCAGGCACAAAATCAATAGCCTCTTTTATGGCCACAGACCAGTGCTCCCGGCAACATTGAGGTATGCAGGTGGTGTGTATGTGTGTGTGTGTATGTCTATAGGCTTGTGTGTGTATGTGTGTGTGTATAAAGACTTGTGTTTGTGTGTGTGTGTGTTTGTGTGTGTGTGTGTGTGTGTGTACGATCTAGCAGGCAGGTGGGGAAGACCATGTCCATCACTGTAATGATCAGTTGAGGGAAGGTGATTCGACGGGGCTAATTACAGGCACAGTCACAGGGGACCTCATTATAGGGTCGGCAGACGGCACGCAGAAGGCTTCAAGCACGACAAGGGTCATTCCCAGGGTACACACACACACACACACACACACACGCTCTTGGTAGCTTTTCATCCCTACAGGCCAGCCTGACAGACAGACGCACTGCGGAGCTGCGAAGAAATCTTTTTCCGAACTTCCGAACTAATTAACCCACTTCTCGTCTTCGGGCATTTCGAGAGCTTATGTTGATCTCCTTTCGTGTTTGTATTAGATGGAGCTGTTTGCTCAACACGTGCTTCTCTGTCGTGTCATTATACTTTGGAGGTCCTCTCTCGGCGCTAAGTTGAGAATGGAACAGTTCTCAACAGGTCAGGCATCATCACCAGGCCCTCGTGGCTTTGCAGAGTATCAACATGTGGAAAAGATCAACGTTTCCATTCTTGGACGCTGCGCTTCTGCCATTTTTTTTTTTTTTTTTAGAGCATTCGCTTTCCTGGACGCTAATTCACACTCTGCGACTGTCTGAAGCGCTGGGACGGTGTTTGGGGTCACCATTGAGTAACTCAGTGGAAAACAAAAGGTGCGGCCAGCTTGCCCTTCCAAAAACACGTGGCTTGTTGTTTCTCAGCAGCTTTTGTCGAGTGCCATTCGATATTCACTTGGATACTTTTTTTTAAGCAGACAGAAAGGGAATGTATAAAAAAGAGTCTCTCTCTCTCTCTCTCTCTCTCTCTCTCTCTCTCTCTCTCTCTCTCTCTCTCTCTCTCTTTCTCTGTGTGTGTGTGTGGAGACAGAGAGCTGATCTGAGATCTGTGCTGTACTGGGCTGGGCCTTCATACTGGCCGAATGTGGAAACTACAAAGCAGCCAGTTCAGAATGCTTTCCCACGGGCAGTGGGCGAGGAAGAGGAGTCAGTCCACTGGGCCTGATCCATCTCCCACAAATTATACATCCCTGATCTCCAGATATGAGGTCATTTCAGTAAACGGGCAGCGTGCATGCGTTTGATGAGAGCCACCACTAATTGCTAATATTATTCCCACACAAAAGTCGCCTTGTGCGTCTCGTGTGGCTTCCTCTGTTTACAGAGGACTTTCTGCTAGACGGCAGAACTGTCGTTGTAAAGGCCAATTCAGACTGAAGATCTGCGATGATACAAGATGGTTTTGGAGGAATTGCTGTGGTGTGAATCAATCGTCATATGCCATTGCAAGAAGTTGCAAGCTGTCGCAAAAGATTCAACATGTCAAATCGCCGTTTCTGAGTTTTACAACATCGCTGGGTTTTAGAACGTCGCAGCCTGTCTCGTCCCAGATCTTTGGTCTGTAGCCACCTTTAAGCAAAATGACTTCTGCAAAATGACTGGTGCTATTTCACTACTGCTGCAACCTTTTCTTTAATGGCCTGGTATTGCCTGATATATCAACGCTTTAAGGCCAAAGCTAGCATAAATTGCCCTTTATTCATTTCACGCACTGACTATTCAGAGTAAAACAGCTGGTAAAAGGGAGAAAATTATGCAGCAGAACTACAAGCGCAACCTCCATTGATATAACCAAAAACATTGAGATCAATATGTAATTGCAACTGCATAATTAGGCATGTTTATGGTTTTAAAGTATTTAGAATACTCCAACTCCAAAGGACTAAATTCTTTTATTATTTTCCCATCAGACAGCACTTTTCAAGGTTCAAGGCTCAAGGATTTTATTTGTCACAAACAATGAAACACTTGTGAGAATGAATAATAGTAATATGGTTGGAAGTTGCCACACGTCTTAGTTTAACTGGGATTTCCACCCCCTGGGATTTTTTTTCTTGCTGTTAGCATTAGCTAACAGCACAGCATTAGCTAACAGCACAGCATAAAGTGTTGGCAGTCAGGGCCGTTTCAAGGTACTTGAGGGGCCCCAAGCAAAGTTATAAAGTTATAATCTTCAAGCAACTTGCATTAATATAATTATTTGTGTTGAACTTGCAATTGTCTAACTCTGTCATATTTAATTGAATGAACGCCACCAACTAAACTACTAAAATGATTAAACAGTCATTCTTGAGGGCCCCTTTCAGCCTGGGGCCCCAGGCAATTGCCTGGTTTGCCTGTCCTGTTGCGACGGCCCTGTTGGCAGTAGGAAGACGGACAAGAGATGTTTGGTACCAGCTATCGCTGACTTATAGTGATAAAAGGGGCCATAAACTGACTTTGCTTCATTTCCGACGGCCCCTTGTAGTTAGTGTAAGCTGCTGCTTCACTGTTCAGTTTTTATCATTCTTCTGCCTACTGCTAGTGCTCAATGACCTTAAACAACAAAGCAATAGGTTGTAATTCTCCAGAATATCCCTTCAACAGCTTGGGCTTTGAAAATCCCCTCATACATTACATTATATCCACACTGAGGTCAACTTGAAATGGGTCTAGGCAGTTACAAAGGCGGTTGTAAAACAGCTAACCTACAAGGTCAGCGACATTGGGAGGATCTGACCCAAGTCTTTCATTATCCATACCTTTTGTATGTTTACAGTAGCTGTCGGCAGCTTTAGAGCTCATGTTGACTTATGTCCCTCGTTCCCAGCAGATCTGCCTTGCTTTTGCTGAATGCTCCCTCTTACAAGAGCCAAAACCAAAACCTCCCAGACTCAAATACTGCTAATGAATCACAGATGCCATTGACAATTACCAGCGACTCCTAAACAAACAAAGGAAAACGATTTTCAGCTAATACAGACATCATCTAAGAGAGGAGTTACTGGCAGAGGCATTAAAGTGTGTGTGTGTGTGTGTGTGTGTGTGTGTGTGTGTGTGTGTGTGTGTGTGTGTGTGTGTGTGAGGTCAAGTGGGTGTTTGTTTATGTGTGTGTGTGTGTGTGTGTGTGTGTGTGTGTGTGTGTGTGTGTGTGTGTGTGTGTGTGTGTGTGTGTGTGTGTGTGGTGAAGTGGGTGTTCTGCTTAAAAACGTGCAAACCAGAATTCTGACATGCCTGCAGTTACGAGTTCCTCTGTAGTTGTTAACGGTGCTGGGAAGGTCAGAGTGGAAGTGCTTTCTGCTTTCTGCTTTCACCTTTTAATGTCTGTCTGTCTCGCCTCGGAGTGAAAACTCCTCATCTGGCCTGGCCTGGCCTGGAGCTGGGACTGGGACTGGGACTCCAGCGCTGGTCTTTACAGCATGATTACAAGGGGCATTACCAGGTCCCTTTGTTCCCATAAGAGACTGGCTGGCTGGCTGGTCATTACAGTAGTTAATTGCAAGGCTGTAGGCCGGGCCAGAGTGAGAGAAGCATGTGTTGGTGTGAAGCCAATAGCCCTTAAAGCTCACGGTGAAACTCAAGGTCTTTCATTAAGTGAGTGAAACTATACTGTGTGTGCTGTCTTGACGGAGACAGCTGACTATGACATCTATCTATTTGTGGACAGATTCTGTGCATGTATGTGTGTGTGTCTGTCTGTCTTTGAGTGTGTGTGTGTGTGTTTGTCTTTCTTTAGATGTACAGTATGTACAGTGTGTGTGTGTGTGTGTGTGTGTGTGTGTGTGTGTGTGTGTGTGTGTCTGTGTGTGTGTTTGTCTTTCTTTAAATGTACAGTGTGTGTGTGTGTGTGTGTGTGTGAAGCTCAGTGGTGTTTATGCCCCCAAAAGCACCCTACAGGCATCACAGCCTAAAAGGCACTACCATAACCCAAACCCTAACCCCCTCAACCCTCACCCTCACCCTAAACTGGGAGGTAGTGCCTTGAGGGCAGCGTTCCCTGGAAGGCACCGTTGAGGGAAAAAAGACCAACGACCGTGTAGCTCAGACCAAAGACGAGTGTCCATCTTACAGGCATCTTTAACATGTTATTTTTGGAGTGCTTGTTGTTGTAAGATCATGTTCAATTTTAAACCATTACTCAATGAAGAATGAAACAGGATAAGCGAGGAACAATATCAATGCCAAAGAACACAGGAAGCTCTTAAAACAGCACCGCCACTAAAACATTTCATATGTCACAATAAAGCTTCAGACAATCCACTTTGACATCTGCAAATTTGGTTTGTTGCTGTCCTGGTGTTTCATGTATTTTTTTTTTTGTTCTTTTTTTTCTCTATTTTCAGACATCCTGCCCAAGTCTTACTGGATTTCTTCTAAATCCTTATTATTACCAAAAGCAATCAAAGCAACCGAGGCAGAATTGACTTTGACTAATGATGGAGGCCAGCCGCCTGCTTTTGGGCGGTCTTGTCTTGGCTGTCTTATTCAATCTCAGTGATGGTGGTCTGGTCAAGAAAATCCTGAGACATCGGCGACAGTCTCTGATGGCACCTGGCGCAGACAACATCACCCTCCCGAACCCTCACCAACCCGTCGTCTTCAACCACGTCTACAACATCAACGTTCCCGCTGGCTCTCTGTGCTCCGTGGACCTGGATTCGCCCGGTGGTACGGAACTCGAACCACAGGACGAACCCGCTGGAACGCGTATGACAGAACACACTCTGGACAGGGAGAACCAAATCGTCTTCACCCACCGCATCAACATCCCCAAGAAGGCCTGCGGCTGCAGTGACGGGTTGCCTGATCTGAAGAACCTGCTGAGTCGTCTGGAGATGCTGGAGGGAGAAGTGTCTTCGCTCAGGGAACAGTGCACCAGTGAGGGAGGCTGCTGCGGAGCCCAGGCCACAGGTATATGGGGGGGAAACATGCATAGTATTAGTTAGTAAAGACAGGCTGCTACAGTAAGTCAAGCCCAGGCCACAGGTATGAGGGTGGACTCACATAGCTTTAGCCTAAGAAAGGCTAACTCAAGCACAGGCCACAGGTACAGTATATGGGTGGTAAACCAGCATAGCATTAGCCTAAGAAAGGCTAACTCAAGCCCAGGTCACATAAGAGGAAAAACAAGTATAACATTATTTAGTTAAGACAGGCTACTAAGTCAAACTAAGGCCACGGGTATATGAGGGAAAAACAAGCATAGCATTTTAGTTATGACAGGCCACAAGGTCAAGCCCAGGTCACAGGTGGCCTATATAAAGGAAAAACAAGCATAGCATTAGCTAAGACAGGCTACTAAGTCAAGCTCAGGTACCAGTTATCCAAGAAAAACTGGTCTCATTACTTATGACATACAGGCAGGCCACCAAAATCAAGCCAAGGCCACTGTTCTGAGAATAGAGACTAGTGTTCAGACAGACAGGTCATGAAGTGTTCAGACAGGGCACACAGTCAAGCTCAAGCTGGTCTCAGTATGCCAGTGACTCACCTGACTGCTCAGCTCATTGTTTGGCCCATCTGTTTTGGCTGAGATCATTCAGGCAACTTAGCTTGGCCTCTTTAGCGCAATGGTCTATACTGTTGTTAATAGTAAAGAATATTATATAATTATATATAATATTATATTATAAAATGGTCTCCTGCATCTAGATCTAACAGTTGTGTGCATAGGTATCTTTTTTTTCCTTAGAAAACGATTGAGGTTTTCTCACATCCTCTCTGCTTTAATCTTGTTTTTACAAGCAGGTAATGTGGGCATGACCCCCTATTGCGGCCATGGCAACTTCAGCTCAGAGGTGTGTGGTTGCATCTGTGAGCCTGGCTGGAAGGGACCCAACTGCTCCGAACCTACGTGTCCCGATGACTGCTCAGACCAAGGCCGCTGTGTGGACGGAAAGTGCCAGTGCTTCCAGGGCTACGGTGGACACAACTGCAGTCTGGAGATCTGCCCTGTGGACTGCGGCCAATACGGACAGTGCATTGGAGGTGCCTGCGTCTGCACCGACGGCTACTTCGGCGAAGACTGCTCCCAGTCAGACTGCTTGAACAACTGTCTCGGCCGTGGCAAGTGCGTCGACGGCGACTGCGTGTGCGACGAACCGTGGACGGGCTTCGACTGCTCGGAGATCATCTGCCCCAACGACTGCTACGACCGCGGCCGCTGCAACAACGGCACGTGTGAGTGTGACGTCGGCTTCACTGGTGAGGACTGTGGGCAGCGCACCTGCCCCAATGACTGCATGGGCCGCGGCTTCTGTGTGGATGGCCAGTGCGTGTGCAGCGCCGGATACACAGGCGAGGACTGCTCCTCGCTCACCTGCCTCAACGACTGCAACGGTCGAGGCCAGTGCTTCAACGGGGTGTGTATCTGTGAGACGGGCTACCAGGGCGAAGACTGCAGCCAGCTAGCCTGCCTCAACAACTGCAACAGTCGGGGCCAGTGCATCAATGGACGGTGCCAGTGTGACGCGGGCTTCCAGGGCGAAGATTGCTCCGAGCTCTCCTGCCCCAACGACTGCCGCAACCGAGGCCGCTGCGTCAACGGGCAATGTGTGTGTGACGAGGGCTTCACAGGGGAGGACTGCAACGTTAAGACCTGCCCATCCGACTGTTACGGGCGCGGGACCTGCGTGGACGGCAAGTGTGTGTGCCACGCTGGGTTCACCGGAGAGGACTGCAGCGAGCTTAGCTGCCCCAACGACTGCCAGGACCGTGGCCGCTGCGTCTCTGGTCAGTGTGTTTGCAACGAAGGCTTCACAGGAGAGGACTGCAGTCTGAAAGCCTGTCCCAACGACTGTCTGGGCCGAGGCTACTGTGACGATGGCCGCTGCGTCTGTCAGGAGGGTTTTGCAGGCGATGACTGCTCCGTGCTTACGTGCCCCGCCAACTGTAACAACAGAGGACGCTGCGTCAATGGCGCCTGTCAGTGCGAGCCGGGCTTCGAGGGTGACGACTGTGGTCAGCGGAGCTGCCTGAACGACTGCCACGGACTCGGCCGCTGCGTGGACGGACAGTGCGTGTGTGACGAAGGCTACATCGGAGAGGATTGCTCAGAGGGTGAGTTCTGTCTTTTTGTCCCGTGGGAATCGAAGGGGAAGGGCAGCGTGGGTGGCTAACCTCCTCTGAACTCTCCTCTCTAACCTCTCAGCAGTTCTTTTTCATATTGTGTTGTGTTTGGCCTTGTTTTCTGAAACTGTGGAAAATACATGCAATATGCAGCAAACCAAAGGCCAATTCAGAGTGATTGTGTGTATATAAATTACCCAGACTCCTCAGGGCTGATCAATACCACATGTGCGTCTGGTAGAGTCGTCTGTCTCCTGCCTTATAGTTCATTTGTGGCTGAGGGGAAGGGAAACCCTCGAAAACAATAAAAGACTTGACAAATTGTTCAGTTAAAAGACCCAGAAACCATTGAAGTGCCCGAAGCATTTTTGCTCCTCAATAAGAGGTCGACTAATTAAAACGAAATCTGTTTTATCCATCCAGTGTTAATCTCTTGCAGCTTTGTCCGGCAGTTCCCAAACGCTTCATAAAAACGGCTGTTTTATCACTCTGACAATAGGATTATTTGGAAAGTAATGTCTTTATGTGACATAATGGAATCTTTTTGAGATCATTTTGTAAAGTTTCCAACGATAAGGCCCGTGCCACCTTTAAGCAGTGCCACAGGGTCATCAGGAAAAATAGCTTCGGAGACTTTGGTGGCACGTTGCTATGGCAACTATGCCTTTGATTTCAAGTATATCCTGGTGGCTGGAAAAGGGAAGGGGCTTGAAATGGCCAGTGAAGAGTACTGTACCTTTGATCACGACACAGACTTTAATGTCCCACATGCTGCTCTCTCTCTCTCTCTTTTGCAGTATCACCTGCGAAGGACCTGGTAGTGACTGATGTCAACACCGAGTCCGTCAATCTCACCTGGTTCAACGAGATGCTGGTGACGGAGTACCTGATCACCTACGTCCCCACCGCACCTGGCGGGCTGTTGCTGGAGCGCACCGTTCCAGGCGACCGCACCGCAGCCACCATCGACGACCTAGAGCCTGGCATCGAGTACCTGATTAAAGTCTACGCCGTCCTTAGCAACAAGAAGAGCGTGCCAGTCAGCGCTCGCGTAGCTACCCGTAAGTTCATCGTTACGTCCATACATTCACTATTTCCCCATGTTGATTTTGGCTCATCACATATTATCTCTTTAGCGATCTAACATTGGGAAAACTTAGATCAGTGCCACCCTTACAGCATCTACTATTGTTGGTATTTAAGAGGTTTTTGCCTTTTCCCTTACTCCTCAAGTTATTAATACACTCTATGGTTTTTGACCAAAACTCCCTGTTGTTGCTGCTGCTTTGTCAGTTATACTGTGTGAAGTAGCTGTTGCTAGTGCATAATTGATGCCTCCACTGGTACCTGTCAGAGGACTTAGTCAGTCCCTCACAGTTGGGGACCATGAGATGGCAGGAAGGGAAGGGAATTCATATTCAGGAAGTGTGACTAATCTCGAGCACTAGAGCTGTCGACTGCCCAGAGCAGCGAGGCATTGCTGTGAAATCTTCACACTTAAGGGAGATATCTTTCCTCGGAAGAATCGCCCACTTTTGGTGTCTTGCCTTGTGTATTATTCCTTTGTATCCTGTTGCTCAAAAAGAGAAATGATATATATGTGTGTGTGTGTGTGTGTGTGTGTGTGTGTGTGTGTGTGTGTGTGTGTGTGTGTGTGTGTGTGTGTGTTTGAGGAAGGGGGGATGGTTATTGATAAGTTTCCAAAAAAAAGTCTCTATCTCAATCTCAATCTGTTTGTTCTGGCAAAGCATAAACATCACATGAACTGTCCCATCTGTCCAGATCTCCCACAGCCTGATGGCCTGAAGTTCAAGTCCATACGTGATACATCAGTGGAGGTGTTCTGGGACCAGCTGGACATCCCATTTGAAGGCTGGGAGCTCTCCTTTAGGAATACCGTGAGTATTCCTGACTCGGAATCGTAGGCTGAGGTTCCAACCCAGCTATGGTGGATGGATTTTGTTTTTAATAACTCTGGACTGCCCAAACTTTATAGATCTGATTTTAGTGCTTAGCTCAAAGTGAGTGAAAACACACACACACACACACACACACACACACACACACACACACACACACACACACACACACACACACACACACACACACACACTCAAGAGACAGTTGTTTGTTTAATAAATCTAAATTAACAGGCTTGTATTGGATAGCAAATCCATTGCAGTAATTGACAAGTTGAGAGCCCATACGGTGCACAGCATTTTATAGGGAGAGTAATAGAAGCCCAGAGCGCAATATTAGCATTTTTGCAAGGCCGACACATTTTAATGTATATATCTCACCATGCTATTTTCTTGGACATCTAGAATATTCTGTGTAATTGTTACCTTGTCATAAGACAGATGATTCCAATATCTGTCCTAATTGCATCCCATAAAACACACCCATCCTGCTCTCTCTATCGCTCTCAGCCCTTGATATGGAGAACTGGTGTAGATCTCAATGTGTTTATTGCCAGGAGGGCCTTGGTAAGGGACATGATTTGCGTTGCCAAATGCAGGGAAGCCAGCGCAGTAGTTTTCTTTGGAGCCTGTCGTAGGTCACTAAGGTTTATTGTGAGAGACTGCTGGTTCTGTCAGAGATACTGTATGGGTCATGTCTCCTTTGTATTTTTCTCTCTGTTTTCGCTCTGTTAAAGAAAACCTTGGCGACCTCACACTTTTTATTCACTGTCATCCTAATGTACCCAAGATTGTGTATTGTCTATTTTGGAGAAGGGTTGGTGGGGAGTTTTGTGTTTTCCCCCCTCCCACCTATGATCTAGTATGTGTTCCTGAGCAGTGTGTAAAAAAAAAAGGTGTAACAAATCATTATTATGTTTTATTACATTGTAATAAACCTTAATGCCATCCCTCATTAATGGCAACCATTGTCAGCTAGCCTATTAATTTCATGAGGCAGTTTCGAGAATAATTTAGTTTAAACACATTGGGTGGAAGGAATGCTGATTTTAAACAGTGTGAAATCCCTAAGTAGCAGCTGTTGTGAGGATGCCATGAAATTCCATTCACTGTTGACTCTAAAGGTTTCTAGCGAGCATATTTCACACTTAATTCACGTCTTCAAACAAAGCGGCTTGTTAAGTTGAGACTACAAACCCCTGTGACATGTAAATTGCCAAGAGATTTTTTTTTTTTTTTGCATATCTTATTGTTTTAATATTGATTCAGACAAAAGCAATTAGCTTGGGGCTTGGTGTGTGAATTATGCATGCTACTTCCTAATCTTTCTCTTTATTTCACTCTCTCTCTCTCTCTCTCTCTCTGTCTCTCTCTCTCTCTCTCTCGTTCTCTATCTCTGTGACTTCAGAAAGAGGAGAATGGGAAAATCTTGAACACGCTGAACCGGGGAGAGACCAGCTTTGAGCAGGTTGGACTCGGACCCGGTCAGGAGTATGAGGTTTCACTCAGCATCGTCAAAAACAACACCAGGGGACCGCAGACAACCCAGACTGTGGTGACGAGTAAGTGGCATTTTCAAAATAATCGTCTCTTCTTTCTTGGCCCTTTCTCCCCCCTGAGACCCTTCCAAAAAGATTCAGTTGCACTCTTATTGTGAAGCATATTGATCCAATTGCTTTGAATTAAATTTCACCAACAGCCCATAATGAGGGTAAGTCTAAAAAAAGTGTTACTTAGGTTACCATTAATCCTCTCAAATGATTACACTTTTGTGGGGCGTATTTATCAGAATCCCGTATAATGAGTTCACTTGAATGTTTGCCTGTGGTCTACAGACATCCATTTTTCAATGACAAAACCACCCTAGAGGTGTGTAAGGTGTTATGGGGACTTTTAGCATGAAGCTCATATGCAGCAAGAGGATATGAGGAGAGTGGGAGAAACTAAAGTGATTTGTTATTCTACAAATCCCACAGCCCGTGGGTAGGAAAGGGCGATCTTTCTTGGCCAAATAAAATGTCACTCAGAGAGGATTTTTCAATGGAAAAACCAGGCAACTCTTCCCTGGACTCTCTCTCTCTCTGTCTATCTCTTCCTCTCTCTCTCTCTCTCTCTCTCTCTCTCTCTCTCTCTCTCTCTCTCTCTCTGTCTATCTCTCCCTCCCTCAATTCCCAAATTTACGGCCGCAGGAGAAGGAGGGACGCATAGGTGGATTATTTAGGAAGTCTTTTTCCAGGGGAAGCTCCGAGGGTGATAACAAGTGTTTTATTTGATCAAGTGTGACAACGAGGGGCTTTTCTAACACGGTTTACCTAAGGTTTTATGGCCTCCTCATCATTCCCCTTGTCAGATAGCTTGACATCCTTTATTTATGGAGAGTGACTTACCTGCCAGTGTAAACAACAGTGCGCTCATCTAAGCGCCTGTGTGTGTGTGTGTGTGTGTGTGTGTGTGTGTGTGTGTCTGTTGTGTTTGTACAGTAGGCTATGTGTGCGTGCCTGTGTGCGTCACAGTGTGGGTATGTGTGTGCCTGTGTGTGTGTATTTATGTGAGTGTGTGTGTGTGTGCGTGTGTGTGTGTGTGTGTGTGTGTGTGTGTGTGTGTGTGTGTGTACGGATCTGGTTATGTGTGGGTGTGTGTGGGTGCACATTTTGCAGAGAAGCCATTCTCTTTCCATTTCTATACTGAGGCATTACTTCACTGCTTAACTTCTTGGCCTGCTGTTGGAAATGAGTCTTCAGAGAGAGAGAGAGAGAAAGAGAGGGAGAGAGAGAGAGATAGAGGGAGGGGGAGAGAGAGGGGGAGAGAGGTGGACTTGGGTTCTGTTGAGTGATGCTGTGCATAGTCTCTGAAAGCTCTCTTTGTGAAACTCAGTGGTTGGTGTACAGAGAGGAATTCTTGCTCTAATTGAATTCTGATTGAATGTTAAAATAGGGCACATGTGGTGGAGGTTTTTACTCATTAGCTTATGTATACCAGAAAGCCTAAAGTATCTGAATTCAGTATTTATATTTCAGCATGCATGCACCAGATTTAGGCCAAGACTTCACCTCATGATTTTTTATGTCTCACTCATTACTGTTTCTTTCCTAACCCCTAGAACTTGACACACCACGGCAGACGGAGGTGCGTGACGTGACGGACACCTACGCCGTCATCTCCTGGTCTCCACCCGTGGCTCAGATCGACACCATAACCCTGTCCTTCGGGCCGACCTCCGACCCCTCCAACAGGAAGTCGGTGAACCTGCCCCCCACGGACACACAGCACACAGCTGACGGCCTGACTCCAGACACAGAGTACGAGGTGACCGTGGTGTCCAGGAGAGGTGATATGACCAGCGACCCCGCCTCGGAAACGTTCACCACAGGTAGGGGAAACGAATTCGACTTGATTCAGTTCGCGTCCGTCCAATCATGTGTTCGCGGTCTGCTGCTGTCCTTCACGGTGCGTGTGTATTCACATCAGAAAGTGTCTTCGGTTTTCTGCGCAATAGTAGTGATCTCATCTAGTGCATATACCGCAAGAGTGGAAAAACTTGTTGCTATTTCAAGTGGGCAGTGTGGGATCTGCTCGGCATACAGAGGCTGCGTCGAGCACATGTGCAGTGTGCATGGACTCACCTGCACTTAACATGCATTCAAAATGAAAACAGGCCATCGTGCTGGAATGAGTCTTATCTGTTTGTGTGTTGTTGTTGTTCTAGGCCTGGACGCCCCCATAGATCTGCAGGTCGTGGGTCAGACTGACAACACGGTGACCCTGGAATGGACCAACAGCCAGGCCGATGTAAACGGATACCGGGTCAAATTCAGTCCAGTGTCTGGAACCGCTCATGGAGAGGATCTGTTCCCTGAAGGTGCTGGTGATAAAACCCAGGCTACTATCACAGGTAATGGTTATTTATTTTTTTATTTATTATTACCTCCGCCAAGGAGGTTATGTTTTGCTTGGCGTGTGTCTGTCTGTGTGTGTGTCTGTCTGTGAGCAACATAACTCGAAAAGTACTGCACGGATTTGGATCAAATTTTCAGACAACGTGTGTAACAAGGAAGAACTGATTCGGTGGCGATGATTTTGGTGGCGATCGGTGACCCAGAACACCATCTGTGACCACATTGTCTTGGCGGAGGTCTGCGCTCTCTGAGCGCTTTCTAGTTTATTTATTTATTTATTTAAGAGCCAGGGTTTTTAACAAAATTTGAATTAGGGGTACACTTTACTTGAAATTGTTGACATGAAAATGAAAATGAAATGAAAATGAATGTCACTTAATAAATATTTACATGACTGACAAAGTCATGAACAAAAGTGTTATTAATGTTCATGATACATGTTGTGATGTTGTAATGGCAACACTCTGAAGTAAAGTGTTACTTAAATAAGTCATTTTGATATACAACATGGGGACAAAATAGCTGCAATGTTTTCACCAAGATGTCATTTCACTTAAAATCGAAAAAGAAATCTTGACTAACATCTGTAACATTTCCATGTAATACCCTGGGCATGTTTTATATCAAAATGCACTAGTTTCACAAGCAAGCCTTTTATTTATACTTTTTCATTTCTGCTCAAGGTCTGAAACCAGGGACTGAGTATGGCATCGGTGTGACAGCCGTGAAGGATGAGAGGGAGAGCCTGCCAGCGACAGTCAACGCCGTGACTGGTAGGCCTTCGCCGTCTTTAGCATGCATTGCAGTGCAGGGGAGGACAGTCCCCAGCTACAGGCCTTCAGTGTGTGGGAAACAAGGCCCCTCCACGCGGGACCCTATTTGGTGTCCTGGTGACAGCCTGACATATACTGTATAGTGACACTGCAGCAGTGTGTGTCCCAGCAGAGTGAACGCAACAAGGCTATGAATGTTAACAACGCTGCTACTCTTTAAAACCCTCTCACCTGTCATTCCCAAATAACCTCAAGCCCAACTGCTCTGTGACAACTTGTCCTCTGCAATTTTTCACCACTAATGTACTTAGTTCTGCCATATGGTGTCTTCAGGTTTTTGTTTTCTTTCTTACTTTCTTTCTTTCTTTCTTTTTCTTTCTTTCTTTTTGTTTCTTTTTCCCCAACTCTTGTCTCAATCATACCTCCCACACAGAGCTGGACCCACCGAGGGACCTTGAGGTGACAGAGTCCACGGAGACGACCATGACGGTGGCGTGGAAGAGGCCCAGGGCTAAGATTGGCAATTACAGGCTGGTGGTGGAGTCTATGGTGGATGGCAGACGAGACGAGGTAGAGGTGCCAGGCGATGCCACCACCTACACCCTCACCGGTCGCACCCCTGGCACACGATACACCATCACCCTCGTGGCCGAACGCGGGAGGAAGAGGAGCGAGCCCGTCACTACAACTGCATCTACAGGTGAGCTTTTTTTCCCCCCTTTTCATCCACACCTTACAAGCAACTCTTCAGGTGATCTTCAGTGCCTACTGTATATAGTATTATTGATAGAGTTTAAAACATGTGTCTGAGCATGTGAACATTTTGAATGATATTTCAACTCCACAGGGTTTTCAACACTGGACTGGGAAACATGTACAGTACATACAACATTGTTCTTCAAATTTACACACAGTTGTCTTTCAGTCACTGATTTTAAGCATGAAATGCTACACTGACTAAATATAAGATATGCTGAATGTACATGCAAACACAAAGACACACACAGACACACACACAGAAACAAACTCAAATGGGCTTCTGGTTGAGGGGCCTGAATTCTCTCTCTTAACTCTTCCCTCCCTGGTGTTCATTTCATGTCATGTGTATCTCTTTGTCTCTCTCCTGTAGCGTCGTTCACTTTCTATCTAGCTGAATCAGGTCCTGAGCTCTCTGCTCCGACAAGCGCCGACGACAATATCATTAGCTTTCTGCCAATAGACACTCCTGATCTGACCCAGGCCTCTGGGCAGGAACCAGAGGATGAGACAGGCACCTTGACTGTCTCGGACGTCACGTCTGACGGATTCGATCTGTCTTGGGAGTGGAAGGCAGACGTTCTGTACGATAGCTACACAGTAGAGCTGACAGACGTGTCTGGATTGTGGGACAGCCGGGAGATCCATCTCGCAGGAGATGCGGCAGGCTCTAGAATCCGTGGCCTAAACGCCTCCACGGAATATCAAGTAAGGCTTTATGGAGTAATCAATAGCCAAAGGTCCTCGCCGTTTGAAGCTGTTGCAGTCACAGGTATAAAATTCCGTTTCAAGCCCGCATGCCAGACAAGCACGCCTTTTTACTTAACTGGAAAAAGCGTTCAGAGAAATACTGTGACGTGTGTGGAGTTCTAAAATTGCAGAAAAAAGAGAAGAGAAGGCAGGGCTTCCAAACCATCTTCCGCAGTGCATGCAGAAGTAGAACCTAGCTCCCATATTAATTATGGTTGAGCAGTTAGCATGATTGAATCACCAGACAGACTTGATCATTTCACATTCCTCATTTAAAGCATCTGAAAAAACCATCCTACTCCTCCATCCCATTTTACTTCACCATGCATGCTCTCATCATCTCAACCAGCAGCACAATAGAGAGTATTGCTTTTTCCAACAAGTCTGTATTTTATCCCTCACCCCTTTAGCCTGGATTGAAAAAAATACAGATAAAAATAGTTTATACTTTTTTATATTGAATATACAGTAAATATTATATAATTTCTGTTGTTGCATTGCCCACCCACAAATATTCTGCAGCAGCCAATTCTTGGCAAATCTAGCTTAAACGATAATCAAGAACTCCTTGTTCTATAGGCTACACCAATGCTGCCAACAAACAAAACAGATTTTCTCTCAGAAGAGGCATTGTTGAATTTCTGAGAAGGAACTTTGACATTCAGCAGAATAAGATAACACTCACTAGCTTGGATTTCCTGCCTTGCTAAGCTGTCAGAAGCCAAAGCAGTTACTCTCTTCCAAAGCGTGCCAACAAAGCCATTTACCTCACCCCACTGTTCCATGTCAACACCATTTTTGGGTAACACTTAACACCTTCAGAATTCGGTTCTGTAATTCTATCATAAACATGGCAGGAAACGGATCATAAACATTTTGTCAGTTTATAAAGAGTGGCTGGTTGCTCACCAGACATGAATGTACAATATATAAATCAAACAATGGCAGAGGAATTGCAAACTCCATTTTCAGTTAGGGATCTATTGACCGTTTACTTCAGTGATGGAGGAAATGCTGTGCCAAGATTGCAATAGAATTACAGAAGTTCCAAGAGGTGTTACTCTTGTACTGTTACCGTAGTTTCCTACTGTGTATTTTGCCTGAACAGTGGAACAACCTCATACTGCATGTTAGATTTGGGAGGGTATAAAACAAACAAACAAACAAAGACGACCTCTGGCATGTAAGTCCCCCGAGTGTGTGTGCTCACCAGTGCGTTGCATGGCTTTCCAATCCAGGTTGAAGTGTGCTGTGTACTTCTGCCCTGGCGGACTACGCAAAACCCTTCAATAATTAATGGCTTTGGATGTAGCCATTAATGCCTTGGCTGCTGAGTGCAAATAACACCCTTGCATGTGTCAAGGTCACGAGAGGTGGCCTTGACATGAAGTGTTGATATATTAGAATTCAGGTGCTGTTATCAGTTTGACTGGCCTAAATGTCTGAGAGGTGAACATAGCATGATTAATATATATTATGCTATTAAGCCTAACAGCACGATGGCATAAAGAAATCATGCTATTAAATCGTGATATGGTTGAATTCCTAAGACAGGGTGAGATGGTGCGATTCTGATGAGTCGTTGCTTGGTGAGGATTGTCATAGACTAATCCAACAACTGTTTTTTAAGGATTTGAACCATGTTTGTAAGATTTTGCAGACATTTTATTTTGGCCTGGAATGTATTTGCATGTGGTCATGACTGAAAGATCCCTGCATGTTTATTTGAGAGCCATGTCTATGTTATGCTTCAGACAGAATTTTTCTCTCTTGGTCTTTGGCGGTAGACGTTATTGCAGTTAAGCTCATTGAAGTGAAAAGTCCCACACCTATGACGGTAACACACCTATCAGGATGTCACAGTATTTCTTCAGACACACATGCGGGTCTAGCAGGCCTGTAGTGTTGTGTCTGGCCATGTCGAGCCGTGTCGATCAGTAACGCTCCTAACCTCCTAAGTCATTTCTCCACAGGTTAATCCTCCAATTCTCACCTTGCCTCTTTGTGTTTTCTAACAGTCTACTGCTCTTAAACCTCTGAATGTACTTTTGTTTAGCCCCCAAGTCTACCTCTCCAGATGTTGTTGCTTTGAGATTAAAAAGTGCTCCCACAAGTCAGTTGCCCCCCGAAACAGGAGTCACATCACCTGCAAGTATTAGCACAACCCCTCCCACAACAGAGGCACCAATGACACCAGCCGTGCCAACGCAAGGGCTCACACCAACTGCACCAATGCTCATGTTAACTAAGATAGCTGTGCCAACCGAGGGGGCCATGCTAACTGAGACGGCTGTGCCAACTACGAGGGTCGTGCTAACTGAGATGGCACTGCCAACCGAGGGGATCAGGCCAACTGAGCGAGCCGTGCCAAACGAAGGGCCCTCGGGTGCAGGGCCTGAGGGTTCTGGTCTAGCCCCTCTAGGTGATCTCAGGGTCATAAACGTGACGCAAACCAGCTTGGCACTCACCTGGTTGGCGCCGGAGGCTACGTTCGATAGTTTCCGAGTCGAGCTGGCTCCCTCCACACCGACGGCGCTAACACAGGTTAAAATGGTGCCCGACAGTGCCAGGAGTGCCCACATTGATGGTTTACTTCCTGGAACACAATATGAGGTTTCTGTGTATGGGATGGTGGCAGGAGAACAAACACAACCAATCCTTGTTCTTGCTAACACGACAAAAGGTACATGGACATCAGCGATGACCCTCCGAAACACAGGCTATAATAGCCGTCATCTACAGTCATCCTTCACGTCATCCTTGGCCTGATGCATCAGCTTTGTCTAACCTGCTCGTCTGCTCTCCTAACTAATGAGATCTGCCATGTTCTAATGGGGACAAAGTTCCCTTGGAGGTTTTTAGGACTCCTGAACAGATTCACTTTGTGAGAAAGAAAAATATTTTCTCTTCAGCTTGAGACTAAAAATCATGTGGCCTTCCCTCCTTCACATGTTCTCTCAGCTGCTCCGCTTCTTTTGAAGTCCTGCCTTCTCTCTGTCTCTCTCTCTCTCTCTCTCTCTGCACGGTTGAAAAATTATTCTTGAGTGTAGGCTATCCCCTTTGCAGAATAACAACTAACATTGTCCAAGGAGAATTTCCCTTTTTTGAACTTCAAAGAACACTTATGTGTTATGTGTTCAAACATTTAGTACCCACCCCCTATGAGTAGAATAAATATTAATGCTCTTTCTTCAATATTTCCCGCTCTTTCTCATCAAAATATTATTCCCAACCCTTTCATTTTTCATGCTAAGCTTTTACTCACTCCCGCTATCTCTGTAATGGTGCAATATGAAAAGTCAACATAGATTTCTGACTCCTGACTGACTGACAAGTAGTCTTGGTCTTTTACTCCTTCTGTCTCCTCTGTTTCCACAACCACCATCATCACCATTATCATCAAAACGTGCATATCTCTATGAGTGTGTGTGTGTGTGTGTGTGTGTGTGTGTTCTGAGAGTCTGTAATTTATGTGTGTATCTGTATATGTGGGCATATGTACAGTATGTTCAGTTATGTATTGTTTGTGTGTGTGTGTGTGTGTCTGTGTGCATAGCCTTTACGCTTTAACCATAAATGTGTGTGTGCAGAGTATAGTGTATGTCGTGACATTACGCTTTAACCATAAATAACTTCCATCCTCTCTCCTTCCCCCCGATACTGTGATTGACCCGACTCTGATGTGTTTGTCATCCAGAGGAGCTGAAGCCTCAGGTGGGGAACCTGACTGTGTCCGACGTGTCTTGGGACAGCTTTAATGTGTCCTGGACCGTCGAGACGGGCGAGTTTGAGGGCTTTGTCATAGAGGTGGTCAACCTGGAGGGCGGGCCCGAACGGCAGAACCTCACACTCTCCGGCGACGCCCTCAGTCTGTTCATGTCCGGACTGAGCCCCAGCTCCACCTATGCGGTGTCTCTCTATGGCCTGCACAATGGCTACCTCTTGGGGCCCTTGTATACTGACGCCACCACAGGTACCCACCGCGGCGAAGGAGGAGGAGTGCAGGAGTGCAGTCTTCTCCATTCATCCCTCTCTTTCTTTCCCTCTTTCAATCTTCATCTCTCTTTTTTTTCCCCCTGTTCCTCTGTTCTTTGATCCTTGATCCGTTCTTTTCCAGTTTTTTTGGGGAATCTGTGGTGTCAAGCGATGGGGAAAGGGAGAGTCGCCTCTCCTCCTTGTCTCCATTCACTATATTCTATATTCTCTCTCCATATCTCTCTATTTCCATCTCTCTCCAATCTAAAGCATCCCCTGACAGTGCACGGAGCAAGCCAGTAACCTGCGTGAAACCAAAAAAAAACCCAAAACACAAAACACCTCATCGCTGCCATGATGTTGCTGTGTGGAAATGCTGGCAGCGACTGAAAGATAACCAATCATTTTCTAACCCAGCACACACAACTCACATTTCCTCATATACCCTCCAGTCACTGCTGTCACTCCGGCCCCCCCACGGGAGAGGGTTTGGGGTGGGGGGTTGGGGGGGGGGGTGTGGAGGGGGTCATCCCATCGCCTCCATCCCATCTCCCGTATTCTCATTACACTCCATTACCCACATGTCACGTGCATGGCATCCATCTTCCCTATCACCCTGCATCGTGGTGAGTTTGTGAGTTTGCGTATGATGCGCTGCAGTGATTGCAAACAAACAAACAAAACAAAAATAATCAATACTCTCTCTTTCTATATATATATATATATACACAAACACCCCTATCCCAACCTGTCTGAGATCGCGATCATTACTATCATCTCACCTCATCTCTCTCATTCTCATACATCATCATCGCGTGTCGTGTCGTGTCATGTCATGGCGTTTGCGTCCATTAACAGTCTGACCACATGCCTGCCCTGCCCACCCAGTCATGCCGCTGCTGTGTGTTGATATTGATGAGTGCATCAAGGAGTTTGACATTCTAGGCAAAGCCAGTTCAGTTTGAGTAATATATTAACATCTCCATCTCGTAGGCTTGTGATGGGCATACAATTTCAACTGGAAATACCTGGTGGTTGCATTTAGTTTATTTATTTTTATTTTATTTTATTTTATTTTATCTAAGGAATATTTTCAGTACTGCATGTACAAATACATGGATCATTGAAAATAGTTATTTCTCCCCTGGTATTTCTATGGTTATGAAACTGTTCCATCTTCAGGAACTGTTTTGTTCCTAAGTGCATGCATCTAACATTCCTGAAAGTGCTCTGGCTTAATATAAGTTTGGCCAACAAAGAACATTTCTCCCTTCACGTTTGTCCCCTCATACTAACACTACCCATACAAGAGCTACATTCTTAGAAAATTACGTAAATCTTGACAAAATTGTTTAATGGATATCCTTCATCATTTTTGTCAGCCTAGGAGATGTTAGTAATTCTTCCTACCTTCGTCCTAAGTTGATAGTAATTGGCAGGCAGAGATGCCTGTCTCTTTTGTACTTTTCTGATTGGTTTGTACAGCCAGATTGAGTTGATATTTCAGTCACTGATTGAAGAGCCGAGGAGAGTCTGAGAGACAATTTATCTCTGTCACACGGCATCCATTGCAGTGACAGCTATTAAAATCTAGAGATAGATAACTGAGGTATTCTTTAGAAAAAAAGAAAAAAAAAAAGTATTCCTGACTGAGGCTTCACGCTGATGTGCCTTTTCATTAAAGATTCTGTGGAAATGGCCTCATCACTGAAGCGTGGTGAAGATTCCCTCTCTTTTATGGGTTTAGAAATCTTGTCATCTCGTTATTTTCTACCTGTCTTGACACCTCAGTGACCTTAAACCTCCTGTCTTCCTAAAGCACATGACTGAGGCTCCTCATTTTTTTTTCTTTTTTTTTTCGTTTCCTTTTTTTGCTTGGTTGCTGTGTGGTCTGTCCTCTAAGTGAACTGTCCATAGAAAAGTGTGTTTTTAGATTTTGTTTGTTTTCTTGGTCTCCAAACTAAGCACTTCTTTACGATACATGTCAACAATATAGTAAACATTTACTTACTGGCCATATCAACTAGATTAGTAGTTTCGTCATTTGTCACAGCCCTTTGTTACTTTGAGGAAGTGCTGCGTTAGCATACAAATTCTGCTATGATCAAAATACAGTGCTGCTATGATCACATTACAGTAAAAATTATTACACAAATTATGTGCAATTCTAACCGAATCAGTCATAGCATTTGGCACACTATAATAAGTCACAAGTCTCATTTTTCGTTGCACTTTATAATAATAACCATTAGATTATTATGATAAAGCTTATTAACATCAGTAAAAAGTTAATTGGAAATTTAGAAGTTTCAGTCAGTAAGATGACTTACTGTAATTCCATCAAGTTTTTTTCCCATTAAATGGGAAATGTTAGTTTACAGTTTGTTTTTGCTAAATGACTAACAAAAACAAACTGTAAACTAACATTAACTAACTAATTTACTATTCTGTGAAGTTTCATTTATGTTAATTAGCTACTTACTGGTGTTTATAAGCATTTAATAACTATTTATAGAGGATGGTTATAATGAAGTGCTACCCATTTATTTTATATATTTAGTTTTGACATACAGCATCTCGGTGATGCATGCTAATTGTGTTATTACACATACTGTAATCAACACTGTGTATTTAGAGCTGAGCATTTTGAGAGCGAATCGGGAGGTGAGTGGCACATATGTTTTTAGAAAGCTTAGGTATAATCCGGAGTGAATCAACATGTAGCCCTGCTGTTTTATACTGCTAAGTGCTATTGAAAGCCACCTCAATGATCGAATTTTGTGCATCGTAGAACAAGTTTGCGAAACGGCAGCTAACACTAACTGAATGAGGCATGTCAAAAACGAAACCTAATCGATTTGCTTTCGTTTTGAAATGCCCCATTCTGTTACTGTTAGCTGCCGTTTCGCTATCTCAGTCTGCCTTGCATGAAATCCAGTGATTGAGGTGGCTATCAATAGAGCTTGGCACTATAAAACAGTAGGGCTACTTGTTGATTCACGCCGGCTTCTTCCTTTAAAGAAATTAGTGGTTCATTTTCAGAAATAGTTTTTTTTTTCTTATGAGGAAGTGCACACTATCCTTCAGTCATCTAAAGATGCTTGCTTCTTATTACTATCCTACCACAGTAGGCCTACACCCTGAAAACTGAACTTGAAAAATCCAATGATGGTTTCTCTCTGTAGTGAAAGCCCCCGTGGTTGGCAATCTGTATGTGTCTAATGTAACGCACAAAAGCTTCTCGATCTCCTGGAATGGCACAGAAAGTGGATTTGAGGGTTTCATCCTGGAGTTTATTGATACCAGCTGGCAAAAGGAGCCGGTTGAAGTAAATGTATCCCATAATACCATGTCGTATGACATCACAGGGCTCGAGCCCAGCACTGACTATATTGCCTACCTCTATGGTGTAATGAAAGGAAGGAGAACTCATGCTATCAGTACGGTTGCAACCACAGGTATTCCCTCATCTTTCTTCATGCTTCATAATGTCCTGTCATATCATGTGTATCAATGACCACATCAATGTGAACAAGAGGGTGAAATTGTTTGTGTATGATAATGCTTGCTTGCTCATACATTTTAGCTTCATTGTCTATGAGGTTTCTGGGGGAAAAAAATAGAAGAAGAAACCCAAAAAAGGAGTGAAGAGTTAGCCAGAAGAAATAAACACTACCCTTTTCTCTCCTCTATAGCCAAACCGCCCGACTTGTACGGGCTTGTTGTTTCTAACATTACCTCAGACAGACTGTCCCTGTCATGGAAGACGGGTGAGAAGGCTTTTGATAACTTTATAGTTGAGGTCAGAGAGTCTGCTCTGCCCTCGCAGGCCATGGGCCGCACTGAGCCCGGCGGGGCTCGATCCACCGTTTTCAGTGGCCTCAAAGGAAACACGCGCTATAACATCAAACTCTACGGCAGCGCGGGCCGAAAGAACTCCCCGGCTCTGACCACCGTAGCCAGAACAGGTAGGCCTACTGCATTGCATTGCACTGCATGTGGCAATACTGACCAATGCTGACCAATGGCAGAAGCCTTTAACATTTTCTCCAAACTTTATCAACATGTTAAAGCATCTAAGGTGAACACCCTTAGATTTACATTTTCCCTGTGTTCTGCTTTTAGTCTGTTTCTTTTGGTTTTGTATCTCAGAATCCTATTCACCTTGGTTCCAGTACCAATTCCCAGTGATTGAAGCTCTTAAATTTTCTTTCATTCAGAGGCTAAAGCCAAACTGGGCCGATTATCAGTATCAAAAATCATGGCACATAACTTCACTTTGGTCTGGAAAACGGTGGCAGGCCACTTTGATGGTTTTCTCATTCGCGTGAGCGACCGCGAAATGCTGTACGACCCACAGGAGCTCACGCCACCCGG
Source organism: Sardinella longiceps (assembly GCA_027497455.2). Taxonomy (NCBI): domain Eukaryota; kingdom Metazoa; phylum Chordata; class Actinopteri; order Clupeiformes; family Clupeidae; genus Sardinella; species Sardinella longiceps. The sequence continues at coordinate 23,742,755 of JAODXP020000008.1, read as the reverse complement.
CAACACACGTAAGCTTATCGTCAGCGGGCTGGTGGACTCCACGGCCTATGACATACAGATGTATGGCCTCTCGCACGGGCGCCGAACGCCCCCAGTCTCGACGCGTACTCGCACAGGTACTATGTAACTTTTTCATGCTTGTGACTCCCTTGAAAACAACACACGCCGTACGATAAATCTGCCTGGCCGAACAAGGTGAAAAGCACCCTGCTCCTCTAGACACAAGAATGGCATGAGCTACAGCTGTGTCCTCTCAGATACTGGCTTGGCTGGGAGGCAGCCAGTCTCGGTCGTTTCTGTATACAATGCTGCCCCCTCTGGCAGAGTGGGGAAAAGCAGCATGGTGAGATTCTGACACTGAATGTTTTTTTTCCGCCTTCTTCTTCTTCTTCTTCTTCTTCTTCTTCTTCTTCTTTTGTAAATGCAAGCAGTTTAGTGGCATGCTTTTGCGTTTGCCTGTTCTCCTTCCTGCCATGCTAATGTATTTTGCTAAGATTCTTGTCACTCACAGCTAGCTAAGTTTATAACACCACCAGAGCAGTGCAGTGTAGTGCACAGGCCGTGGCCAACGTTTTTGCACTTACACAGACACACACAGTCGCACTGGAAACCTGCATGCCATTACTGTATGAGAACATGTCTGTAATGTTTAGCATGAGCACATGAGACAGTCCCTCGCTGCGCTTTACCATATGGACCCTATCCACCATATGGCAAGACTCCACAAAACGCCATTTTCATGAACATGAACTCACATCTTCAGCCTGCCCAGCTTTATGTGTCTATGCACGGCTGTAAATTGAGAGAAAATTAGGTTTGAATGCAGTAGTAATGCTGGAGGAATCTTGTTAGCTACCTGTAATTGCTACCTGTAAGTGCCACCATATGTTGAAGCATTGCATGATGTATGCCTGTAAATGCCTTGTGACATTTTTATGATGTCATCAGTGCAACGCCAATGCACCCCTAGTTTTGTAGCTTGTGTCTTTTCTTAAAGCTTGAGGTCTTGGTGTGTGAAATCTCATCTTTATGCTTTGCACAAAACCTCTAGATCTCTAGATGTCTGCAAAGTCTTTTGTTTACAGCCAGTGGTAAAGAAAGAAAGATGTTGTTTACATTCATTTTTTTATGGGGGTGTGTTTGCTTCTTGTGCATTTATCTAAAGATGCATTGTGTTGGCAGCTAATGTGTTTTAAACCTCAGAGATAGAACTGATTCTGCAAACTGATTCATACCCTTTTGCTTAACACTCAGAAACAGGATTCATTTGTGCTTGATAATTACACATTAGCAAGCATCTGTTACTGAACCAAAGGTTGGTATCCAGCTCAACATCTTAATTTTCTGTGTTCTGCATTGCCAGTTTCAGCAATTAAGGTCAATGAACACAATTTCAACACATTCATTATATCTATTTCTATTTCATACATAATGTATCTCTAGCTGAGGTTTGTCAACCCAGATTAAATCCAGTGCTTTGGTAAATATTATTCGACATTCATCAAAAAACAAAGATTTTGTTTTTGCAATCACTGCCCACATCAGTGCTCACGTAACCCTCTATTGGCTCTTGCCATTCCCAACCCAACATCCAATCCCAAGCCTGCTCTCCCTTACAAAACAAAACACCCATCTATCCCCGTCTCCTCAGCCTCGTTGCCCAAAGTGGAAAACCTAACCGTGTCAGACATTACTCCGTACGGTTTCCGGTTGTCCTGGGCCGCCCGTGACGGGGACCGTTCGGCGGGCAAGCGCTTCAGCCACTTTCAGGTAGAGGTGTCCGACTCCGGGCGGCTTCTGGAGCCGCATGAGTTCACAGTGCCGGGCAACCAGACCTCGCTGGACCTCTCGGGCCTGATCACTGGCATAGGCTATGAGGTCAGGCTAACCGGGGTGTCGGCGTCCGGGCTGCGCTCTCGGCCGCTGACCGCAGTGGCTGTGACAGGTATCGCCATCTGATCTACCTCACCACACCTCTCTCTCTCTCTCTCTCTCTCTCTCTCTCTCTCTCTCTCTCTCTCTCTCTCTCTCTCTCTCCACACACACTCTTGTCTCCACACTCCACACACACACACATCATCAAAGAATGGGCTTCTCCATTACAGCTGGTTTGGGGCAAACAAATCACCACACTGACTAACTAACTAAACAAGAGACAATGCAGCTACCTGATATTCAAGGGCTGAATCATTATGTCTTGTAGACTTAACTGCCATGAATCATCCCATCTTTTCAAGTCTATTTATGCTAGTCACATCTTTGAGGATTCATGGGGATAAGATATTTGGATTTAACCCAAGGTCATATACTATTATCACTTATCAGCCATTTGGCTATGTATCGACCTTGCATAGGCCTAATTATATTCAACTAGATATAAAGTAGGCCAGGCTACCCCAGTTATGAAAAAGCTTATCCTCTCTGACTGACGTTTGAAACTTGTTACTATGCTTTACTGGAGAAGCTCAGTTCACTCCCAAAACACCTCACACCCACCCCCTTCTCACTGTCAGCTCTCAAGACCCTGTCCCGGCATTAGCACATTGTTGTATCTCTTGTATCTTGTCTTTTTGCTGCGTTTTGTTACAGAGGACAAAGGATGGATTTTCTGTCGCCCACACTCTCTCCCCTTTGAAATATGAGCACACACATTCGTGTTGCCATATTTAAACTGTGTTTTCCCTCAGAAGTCTGTAGAGAGTGACAGCCTAATCTCTCAGTGTACCACAACGCGGCTGTCCCTCCTTGCTGTGGTACAGACTACAGAGTCCCCTTCTTTTACCAGTGATAGAAACTGCCGGAACAGAGGCTGTGAAAGCTCTGGCCCTTTGTGAGTTTGTGTGTCTACTACTCAGTATCTCATCAGTAATGCTATAGCACTGCTATTGTGCATACTCAAACACAAAAGCTCACTTTGGCAACATTGCTATTATATTAGTCCTCTAGGTGCAGGCATAAATCATTATCATGCAGCATCTCATTCGGCTTGAATAATGATATATAAATGATCATCTGGGAAACACAGTTTCAGCCCAAAGAATAAAAGCATGTTTTGTACCGGCTAATTGATGATAGCTGGAGGGTCAAACATCTAGAGGGCTGGGTTCAAGCTCCTTTTTTTAGTTTATTTTTTCCTGTAATTACTGAGTGGACGATAAATTGTGCCATGCTTATGAAACAAGTTAAAGAAACCTTTAAAGGCATAGAATTATTTGCCTGTTTATAACATTCTAAAGTGCAAGCTTGATTTGATTTCGCTCTTCAGCTCAGTATTGCCTATAATAAGATTAAGTACACATAATCTACAATTATACACCAACTAGCCTTCTTGGAGATGTTTGACAGCTCCACCTGTGACGGCCATACTGGTTTGTCTCTACTGAATGTACTTTTGGCTGCCCTGACGGAGACATGCATTTTTCTGTCCTCAAATTCCAGGAAGTGCAATTTTATGACCCAGCTGCATTAATCAGTAGGCCTGGAAGCTTTTTTAAAGAAAGAAAGAAAGAAAGAAAGACCCTGGCAAGCACAGTGGTCGATCCATTCCTCGTCCTCTCTGTCTTGGTGGATGAGACTAACATTAACGGAGTCATGCTGAGCCTACATGTACTAACATTTCAAAAGCATGGTGGAGTGGAGGAGTTTGGACTGTGATGACAATTTAACTGTTCTTTCCGTTCCCCTGATTACAATCATCTATTTCTTCTCCAGTGTCATTGCAATGTCTCAATGTCACCTTTTAAATTGCTTTTTGAAATGGGAGTGTGTGAGAGAAGGAGGAGAAGGAGAAGGAGGGAAATGGTGAAAGAAAAAAAAAAAAAAGATTATTCCTTTCTCAACCAGAGGCCGAGCCTGAGATTGAGCACCTCTTTGTGTCCGACGTCACCCCCGAGAGTTTCCGGATTGCCTGGACCGCCGAGGACGGCGTCTTCGATCGATTCGTGATCAAAGTTAGGGATGCCAAAAAACTTGCTCACCCGCATGAGTTTAATGTCGCTGGTGACGAACGGACCAAAGTCATGACAGACCTAATGGGTGGCACTGAGTATGAGATTGAACTGTACGGCGTCACGCTGGAACACCGCTCCCAGCCCTTGACCGGTGTTGCCAGAACAGGTACAGTTGGACGCTGCTGTGCGTTTTGATGGAAGGTGATGGGTAATTGTTGTGTCTTGTGTCCTCAATGTGTCGTCTGTCTCTCTGTCTGGTCTGTCAATGCATATTATTACACACTGTGTGTTGTTATGAATGCAGTTCATGTGCCAAGACTGCGTCTGCCGTTCTCTCTCTCCGTCACTGATGGATCCATTTATCAGCTGGCCTGAAATGTATCTGCTTGAGTGATACAATTTCAAACCGCTGACCGACTACCATTTGCATGTTCCGATGCTTTTCCATCCTGACATAGGAACTTGGGAAAAGAACCCACAAGGGCTTTGTGGTTGTGTCCATTATCTTATGTCTTATAATCTTATATTATCTTAAAGTCTTGTGTTTGGAAATGTTTGGTTATTGAAACTAATATACAGCCACGTTCTATCCCTCATCCACAGGAATTACAAGTATTTTACAAAGGCTTGATATTGTTGGCATGTTTTTGTGTGATGGTTGACTCTCTTCGTGTCTGTTTGTACTGAACTGTTTGTGCTCTCACAACTGCTTCCAAGCAACCAACCCTTCCTTCAAGGGTGTGTGTTCTTCTATTCTCAGGTTGGTGTGTGTGTATTGAATGGTTTTCCATTTTGATGAAGGCATGTTCAATCTGTGGTATGGGTTTTTTTCCGGCCTGTTTCTTTGCTTGTGAAGTGAACTGTGTCAGGTCTGTGGTTGCCTAACTCCTTCTGGGAAGATCCTGTTTAAAAAAAAAAAGAAAAGGAAATTGCTTGATGAGATGTTGCTCACCAACACACTTATGGTCCATAGGTTTTCCCTCCAAGGCCAGAGTGTTGCCTGTTCTCTCTCTTTCTCTATCTATCTCTCTCTCTCCTTCCGTCTCTCTCTCCTTTCCAGGAAGATATGGATCTGTTCTTTTTTTTTTAAACGGCACAGGCAGTCTGGTGATTGCTTCCTACACGTTGCTTTGGGGGATTGTGTCCGGTGATGCCTAATGACTTGTAATTATCCAATATAGTGATGATTATCCTCTTCTTGTGTCTCCCCATCCTCTCTCTCTCTCTCTCCTGCGATTCCTCTCCGTATCCCATAAGGCCTTGGTGCTCCCCGAGGCATCCGCTTCTCCGATATCACCGCCACTTCCTCCATGGTTCACTGGACAGTTCCCCGCGCCAATGTGGACTCATATCGGGTGACATTCGTGCCCCTTCAGGGAGGTGAGTTCAAAGGTCAAGGAAATATCGTTATTTCCCCACTGGGTATTTTTTTTTTCCACGTTGATGTTTGTTTGTTGTTCCGTGAGATTAAACCATTTTTTTTTTTTTTTTTTTTCCTTTTTGAACTCTGGAGAACAATCCGGAGATGAGGCAATTTTTTTGTTTTATCTGTGCTGCTGTTGGGAAGTGAATTGGTGTTTTTGATGTCTCTTCTCTTTCTCCCTGGTTGGCATGCAGGCGATCCGGAGACTATGACGACTGATGGGACTCTGTCAGAGACTCTACTACCCAATCTGATTCCAGGAGAGACGTATAGAGTAACTGTCGTGGCTATGAAGGGCCTCGAAGAGAGCGACCCTGTCACTGACACACTCACTACAGGTAGGATTGACATGTGTTTCAAGAAGTACTTTTTAAAAAAAAATTGTGTTATTATTTACTTTTCGGATAAATAATGCCTTCATGGAGATTTGTGCAGGTTGATTTTGCTCTGGTGTTGATATTGATGGTGTGATGTGATGTGAATTCAATGCATTTTTATTTAAGTTACTTTAGGCTACTCGAAGTAGCCCTTTTTGTCAAGCATTAAGTGCTATTAATAATTATTAATCACGTTCAGAAACATTGCAGATTGCCTCTGGAAAATCATTGATTGAGGCTGTGCTTTTGCATTAATGCCAAGGAAAATGCTCATGTTCTAAGGAAAGCTTGACAGGCCTGACAACAGTAACTAAGTAGGGCGGGGCTTAGTGAAAGACCAATTGATGACCTCTGTGTCTATTTAAATGCTAAAACCTCCTCAGAGATCAAAACAGAGATCAAATCCATATGCCTCATTCAAGTAATGTTAACTGCAGGTTTGCTATTCGATCTATTGTTGTATTGTTGTATAATTTTCTCATTCTTTTTCCTACCGATGACAGCACTCAGTGATCTCAAACAACAAAGCAAAGGAGTGAATCACATCGGATTTCTCCTTTAAGACTTTAAGCTTACAATTGAAGTCATTTTTGGGTGTTGGCCTCGTATTTCAGTGGAGCAGGTGGGTTTTGCATCAGCTGACCCTGTTTTTGTGTTGCAGCCCTGGATATGCCGCGCAGTCTGACCGCGGTCAACATCACTGACACGGAAGCTTTGTTGCTATGGCAGCCTGCCATTGCCACCGTGGATGGCTATGTCATCACATACAGTGCCGATACAGGTGAATGAATCCATTCAGACAAAAAAATCAAACTGTAGTTTGTAAATAAATAATTTATCCAAAGTAAAGACAAATATTTTAATGAATTAGCTATGATAACAATTGTAGCATTTTTAAGCACATCAAACAAATGAATCCAATCACAATAGTAGCCATTACTATTATTGCTGTAATTATTAGTGTTCATATAATCTGTTATATATTACATTGTTTGTTGTACTGGTACTGCATGTCTTGTATGCTTTGTGTTCTTTAGGGTCCCCAGTGATGGAGCGAGTGTCTGGGAACATCGTGGAGTTTGAGATGAGCTCTCTGAGCCCCGACACCAAGTACACCGTCAGCGTCTACGCCACCAAAGACACGCTTAAGAGCCAGGCAGCTACCACTGAATTCACCACCGGTTGGTGCCTCATTCTCATTCTGACAGTATTTTCCACCCCAACACCCTCAGTGTTCAGCACCTAGAGCTGCTGAAGGTTAAGAAACTGACTAGACTAGACACTCCCCAAACTGCAGAGAAATACTAATAAGTCGCCACACTCAGCCCTTACAATGCATACGTATGTATTATGTCATATTTTTATATTTTGTTTTCAGATGAAGATGTATTTCAAATTGGGTTTGTGCTTAATCAGCTCAGATGAATTGGAGCAAATGTGGTGACATGCATTTTAATCACCCCTGAGGCTTTCTGGGAATTGCATCTCTGCGACCTTGACATGACTCGATCGCACACATGCTTGTCAACATTAATGTGCTAAATTGCTCTGGACTTGGGGGTTGTATAAAGTGTGGCTTAACAGCAGTGCTTAAAGTCATATTCAGTTTTTATAGCAAGCTTTATGAGACGGCCGGAGCCAACACTTAATAAATAACAGCATTCAGCTGGAACTGGAAGGTTATTTGGACTGATGAGAGGTCATAGAGGAGTGTATTTATGATTCGTTTTGGAGCTAAATGCCAGCCTCTGTAATGCTAGCTAATTATGTGGATTCTAGCAATTGGCAAAATAGTCACATCTGTTCCAGCGGCAAATTATGTTCTTACTGTAGGCTATATCAGGAAATTTACTCATGGTGTTGCTAAGTGAGGGGACCTCCTACCTTTGTGTATGTTTGTTTATGTTTGTTGTTATTGTATTTAGCAAATTCTTTTGTCCAAAGCAACTTACAAAATATAGAAAAATTACAGCCATAATTAAGCAGTTATAATTAGTAGTCAGAGAAGAATAAAGCATATTAATAGTAGTATAATATTAGCAACAGCAACATCAACGAGAAAGCTCATACATACAACTAGAAAAGCGTTCAGAGAGCGCAGACCTCCGCCAAGGCAATGTGGTCACAGACACAATATAAATTCCAGATCATGTTCTGGATCACCGATCGCCACCAAAATCAAACCAAATCACCAAATCAGTTCTTGCTTGTCCCATTACTCAATACACATTGTCCGAAAATTTCATCCAAATCCATGTAGTACTTTTCGAGTTATCCTGCTGACAGACAAACAGACAGACAAACAGACAAACCAACGTGACTGAAAACATAACCTCCTTGGCGGAGGTTAAAATAATGAACATGTTATTTATGTTTGTGAACCTCGCCAGAGCTTGATGCTCCAAGGGATCTAGTGGCCAGTAATGTGCAGCCAGACAGTGCCGTGCTCACCTGGAACCCCCCACGAGCCGCCATCAACAGCTACATCCTGACCTTCGAGGGATCCGACGGCACCATCAGGGTGAGTGTGTGTGTGTGTGTGTGTGTGTGTGTGTGTATGTGTGTGTGCATGTGTGAAGCCCTCGGCGCTGTGAGCTCTTCCTCCATTCTGACGACAGACGTCCATATTAAAAAAATAAATCAGGCCGAATTGCTGTCTTTGAAAAGTAGATGATGCTTAGCCGGTGCATTGAGATATCCGAGCTATGATTCATATTTAATACGCTCTCGATAAGTGCAATGCAACAGCAGGATTAATAATTCATGTTTCCACGGCTTGGCCTAGAAGGTTACATGCAATACAGCTGATTAAGAAGGAGATGATTAGTTTGACCTTGTGTGTGTGTGCACGAGCATACTCTTGTGTATTCCCCCCCTGCGTGTGTGTGTGTGTGTGTGTGTGTGTGTGTGTGGTGATGGGAAGGGGGTGCCTGTGTGCTTGTGTGTATATATCAGCTTGTATTCCTCTGTGTTCATCATTGTGTATATTTATATTCGTGTGTGTGTGTGTGTGTGTGTGTGTGTGTGTAGGAAGTAGTCCTTGATGCCTCGGAAACCTCCTACAGTGCGACAGACTTGAGCAGCTCCACGGAGTACGTGGTCCGGCTGCAGGCTGTCTCTGGCGCCAAGAGGAGCCGTCACATTATCACCACATTCACCACAGGTGTGTGTTTACTCCCCACTGCCCTGCCACGGGCCACAGGCACAAGTCCTCTGCTCCAAACACACACACAGTGGCTGAGTCCCAGTGTATGAGCAGGGTAGTAGAGATAGCAGTAGTAGCACAAGTGCTGGAGAATTGGACAGTATAGCAGGGAGATATAATAGTCTGCACACTGTTGTAGCCCCAAGGTCCAAGCATTTGGATGTAAATCAGGCCTAAGAAGCATTCAAAAAAAGTGTGGATTTGTATAATTTAAAGGAAAAATCCGTAGGGGCCGTGAGGCCATTTCCCTGTTCTTTGAGGCTAGCGATGGCTATTGGTAGGTGTCAGAACAGCAGCATTTGGTACAACGTAGACTGAATGCAAACTTGCAGCTAACACTAAAAGATGCAGGCCATTTGAAAAGTGAAACTTTCATGCCCTCATCTGTTAGGTTCATATTTTGTTATTTAGTCTGTGCTGCATGGTATTCGGTCATTGACACTTTGCAAGATGAAACAACAGGGCTATGGGCTCATTCATACTGTTTCACTAGTTTTATTAGTCAGTTATACCAATTCCTGATTTCCGTTTCTCCACGGCAGTCTCTAAAGATGTGTGTGGTCTTCTTTTGTTTTTGTTTTTTGCGTGCCTGTGCATGAACATGTGTATGTCTGTGTATGTGTGTGTGTGTGTGTGTGTGTGTGTGTGTGTGTGCGTGTGTGTGTGTGTGTGTGTGTATAGCTGGAGTCTTGTACAGATATCCCAAGGACTGCTCACAGGCCCTGTTGAATGGAGAGAGTCAGTCCGGCCTGTACACCATCTACATAGGAGGAAACGAGAACCAACCCCTGCAGGTCTACTGTGACATGGCCACCGATGGCGGCGGATGGATCGTAAGTACACAACGGCTGAATCCCAATGTCCACCCTAAGCCCTGAACCCTCAAAGACTTAAAGGAGAAAGCCGGCGTGAATCAACACATAGTCCTACTGTTTTGTAGTGCCAAGCGCTATTGTTAGCCATCTCAATCACTGGATTTCATGCAAGACAGACTGAGATAGCGAAACGGCAGCTAACGTTAACAGAATGGGGCATTTCAAAACGAAAGCAAATCGATTAGGTTTCGTTTTTGACATGCCTCATTCACTTAGTGTTAGCTGCCGTTTCGCAAACTCGGTCTACGATGCACAAAATTTTATCATCGAGTTGGCTTTCAGTAGCGCTTAGCAGAGTAAAACAGCAGGGCTAGGTGTTGATTCACGCCGGATTATAGCTTTAACTGCCCTGAACTGGCCAATCACAAGGCAGACTCATTCTAGTTAAGTTTTTAAGGGTTCAGGGCATTAGGGCTTAGTGGGAACATTGAGATTCAACAACTCCACACAGTCATAGAGTCACTGAGAGTCACTTTTTATAATGAACCGTGCACTCAGACACTCTCCTGCCTCTCCTCTCCACCCCTTCTCCCAAGTACACTGTGTCTTCAAGGCAAGAGAAAAATCAATTTAGCAAGACTTACGTGGGTGGGCAAGAAGACACGATGATGAAACAAAATGAAATTAAGTCGGTCATAGGTTCGTTTAGTTCATATTTAAACAAAAACCAAAAGACCAAGGATTGTAATTACAGTGAAGTTGTTATCTATCTTCTGAGACCAAAGGCTCCCGTCCTCTCTGACTTTATTTTATTCCGACTGTTATTCCGACTTTTTTATTCCGACTGTATTCCCACCAGGTGTTCCTCAGACGTCAGAGTGGGAAGTTGGAGTTCTTCAGGAACTGGAGGAACTACTCCAACGGCTTCGGGGACATGATGGATGAATTCTGGCTCGGTGGGTTTTTTCCGTCTGACAGAAATAGAGAGGCCGTCACAAATACAAACACGTCTCAAGCTTTTATCAAGTGCACACAGTGTGTGTGCCAACGCTTTTGAGCAATGAGTTATTCAATTAAATTCATATCAAGTCTTATTTATGTAGCACTATAATGTATGATTACATCTCCAGGCTATATTAATTGTTTATTGTATTCCATATATAAAAATAACCTGGCTCCCAAATTAAATTATTGCATTTAAATAGCTGAAAGCAGTCTCCGAGCTTTGTGCCAGTCTTTTAGTGTGTCTGATGAATCCTCTTTGTCTTTCTTTTCTTTTTGTCTTTCTTTCTGTGTTCCATTTCTTTTCTCCTGCTATGGCAGGCCTGGCAAACCTGCACAAGCTCTCCAATTCGGGTCTGTATGAGCTGCGAGTGGACCTCAGAGACGGTTCTGAGTCGGCGTACGCTTACTACGACAAGTTTGTCATCGGCGAGCTGCGAAGCCGCTACAAGCTCCAGATCGGCTCCTACAGTGGAACAGCTGGTGAGCTCCGAAAGTTTTTGTTACCTTCATTATTATTACATGGACTAATGATCTACTAATACAGTTACATTATAGTAGTGTGTATATATGAGAGAATACAATATAAGGACATTGTAAAGCCATTTTGTTATATGGTTTTGAATAGTTATGTCTTAGGCTCAGTTCAGATGGAATTTGCACAGAATGTGACAGTTGGCTTTTTGCTTTGTAAGACTCCATTAGAATTTAATACAATACCAATAGCTCACCTGCAGAAAAGCTTAATGTAATTTATGTTATTTTATATAGTTAATTTCAGGCAGGTAGTCATGACCAAAGGGAGCACAAGCACATTATCCTTGTGGTCCGTCAGCACCACCTAGTGGTCAATCCAAAAAGTACAAGTTTGAGACCTGAGGTCCGTTTCCCAAAAGCATAGTTGGTAAATAAGTTAAGAAGTTTATTGGTTGCAATGCAATTTCCAATTGCCAAGCAAGCTGGTGATTAGCAACTGGTTAGCAACACTATGCTTTTTTTTACGCTGATTTGAGATCACACAGGAGCAGGGCCATCGCAACAAGGCAGGCAAACCAGGCAATTGCCTGGGGCCCCAGGCTGAAAGGGGCCCCCAAGATTGACTGTCTAAATATTTAGTAGTTATGTTGGTGGTGTTTTTCAATAAAAAATGACTTTAAACTGGAGTCAGACAACTGTACAATACAGACAAGTATATTGATGAAGTTTGAAAATTCTAACAATGTGGTTCATGTAAGTATTTACGGGGTGAAGGGCCCCCATGTCCTGTTTGCTTGGGGCCCCTAAGTACCTTGAAACGGCCCTGCACAGGAGAACCAAAAGTGATGTGTTGAAAGAATGTGACATTTCTCTTTATCCATCTCAAATTTTAGGCGACTCGATGACTTACCATCAGAACCGTCCCTTCTCCACATACGACAACGATAATGATGTCGCCGTTACCAACTGTGCCCTGTCGTACAAGGGGGCCTTCTGGTACAAGAATTGTCACCGCGTCAACCTCATGGGAAAATATGGAGACAACAGCCACAGCAAGGTGAAGCATGAGACAGTGGTTAACCACAATCTGTGGTGATCCATATCAACCAGACAGATTTTACATTATATGTGTGCACTTTGCTTTATGACAATTGTACATGCGATAGTATTTTTTGCCCTCAACCAGGGGTGGACTGGGACACAAAATCGGCCCTGGCATTTCAAACAAAACCAGCCCACCATACTGGTCAGATTATTAGAAAATTAGCCTATGATTACAGTGACAGTGAGAATTGCCAGTCCACCCCTCAACGCCACCTTCTAGGCAGTACTGTCTGCAAGGCACTACTTTAACCTTAAGACCTTAAACTCAAGTTTTGGGTGCCTTGAAGGCTATGCTGCCTGGAAGGCACCGTAGAGGGTAAAAAAGACAGATGAATCAATTTCCCATCTGCATGTTAAAAGGAACATAATATTCTCTTCTGGGTGCTTCATGTTTGTTTGTTTGTTTGTTTGTTTTATCTCAGGGTATCAACTGGTTCCATTGGAAGGGTCACGAACACTCAATCCCCTTCGCAGAGATGAAGATCAGACCCCTCAACTTTGGCAACTTGGAAGGCCGGAGGAAAAGATCGTAAAAATCACCCTATCCAACCTCCCCAAACCCCCACCATCCCCCCATTGCCCCACCCTCAACCCCAGCAGGTAGCCAGATAAGCCTAGCTGGCAAAGTACCAGCCATTAATGCCCCAATGCCCCACCAAAAACTGTCTTAAATCACTGTGGGTTTGTCCTAACTGGCGTTGGGACTGAATGGGGCCTATTTTTCTATGCTGAAAATGTCATTGTGCACACAAACAACAGGTGGAGGGATACTTTTAAGTGCAGTGTGGCCCAGACTGGGCTGCTACCTTTGTCTCTGAATATTTGTTGGGTTTATCCTGTTTCATCTCTAATGGATTTGTATTATTAATAAAAAAAATAATGTTTGTTTCCATAAAGAATTCCTTCCCATGGAATCGATGCTGGTGCTTTTCGACTTTCTTGCGAGGTCAATGGATCTTGTTGGTCAAATAGTTTTACTGAAACAAAAAGAATCCTTTTAGAATCCTGTTGATTTCTTGGTTGTTTTTATGTGTACTTATTTGTGAGTTTTTTTTCTTTATAGGTGGTTATGTTTTGTCACATTTTTGTCGTTTATTGAAAAGCTTTTAAATGTGTGTGTGTGCGTGTGTGTATGATCGTCACTGAATGTACAGGGCATGGTGGCTACAGCTTTGAAGCCTCAATGGTTTAATATTACCACTACATCAGAGAATATTTGAACTAATAAGCGGTTTGCAACAATAATCAGAGAAAGAGAGAGTATTCATCTTCCACAGATATCTGTTGTGCAGGGATTGAATTTGTTATAAATCTGTTTCCTGTAAGTGAAAAAAAAAGTTTCTATATTGGTATTTTTTAGTCTTTTAAATGACTGAAAGATTACAATCTCTTTAATAAATTGTCATGTATTGAATAAAGTACTTCCAACTTGCTGCAATAAAAGATCAAAAGGTTTAAATTAGTGGGAGGTACCACTGCTTTCCACAAAGCCTGTAAAATGCTTTTGTCTGTTTTCTGTAAAATGGAGAGAGAAAGATAGCTGTATCCCTTATTTCAATAAAATACTTTCTTAAAAAATGTTCTTTAAATGCCTTTATTGACAAAATTGTCTGGTACAGCAACTGTATAATGTATTTTGAATTACATCGATAATAAATACACTTGAATTGAAAACAATTTCCAACACACCAGTTATAGGATACAATTTTTGTATAAAGATAACATGGGCCATATGTAGCATGTAAACTCATTATATAAAATTGCACTGAGCCTTCCGTACATTCAATCTATGCTTGAAACCATGTAATAACTTTCAACCCCTTACAAATTTGGCACAATAAACAAATAGGAAGAGTATTAAAAGCACATCAGCTTCCATTAAAGGTGAAATCCGCTGTGAGTTAGTCCATAGCCCTGTAGTAGGTTACAGAATGCTTTCAATAGGCAAAGGAATGTGAAAATTTGATACGACAAAAACCAAACAATGAATTAAATGCAACTGAAAGTAAGTTACTGCGCCCCATTTAGCTAGTGTAAGATGCTCACTATTTGCTCAATGTTGTATCAAATTTTCACATTCTTTTCCCAACCGACAGCACTCTGATTTGAATCAATAGAGCTATAGGTGGAGTCACACTAGATTTCTCTTTCAAAGTTTGGCATTTGTTGCACATCGCTATATCTCCTGTAACTTCATCCTATGACAGTTAGGACCTACCAAAAAGATTTTCTGAGCACTTTGTTAAGGTTGTAAATATTTTGCACATATTTGGCAACAATAAAGTTCACTACTGCAATAACTATAGCATTTGTTAATGCCCCAAAAACATTTTTAAACCACCATGACAGCACAAAAATTAGCTATGTGGCCATATATCCATAATAAAACATATCACACAATGTCACTGAATAGTTTTCTCATACAAGTACTCGATAATAGATGCTAGGTTAGCATATATCATAATATTAAAAGTATATATATTATTCTTCAAGGATTACTACTGCTAATATTTCAAGAAAATATATAAGCAGCATGATATATAATATAATAGTATAATAATGTGATATTCATTAAAATATAATGATGTGTGTTCACTTTGGACCTACTGTGTAAGATCACAGATAAACACACTCACAATAAAACTTTATATACGTTGAAGCTTCTCATGCACAGAGAAGCTTCAAGACCTGTCATGGTTGATTTAAAAATAACCACCATTGCTCAGAATTTCTTAAAGCCAAATGGAATAAAAAGCTACTCGCAAATTGCACACCACATTGCTAATATAGATCACCCATTTTAACAAATCACTTGTCTTTATATGACATCTCAATAGTACGTTTGTAAATATCACAATTTACGTTCCTTCCTCCCCAACACTCTACTCATCAAAACTAACCTACCTCTAACTAACAAACGAGTTAGCTCATTACATCTTGAAAAAAAAAAAACTTTGAAAAAACTTCTTCAAACTTCCATCTCATTGCACTCGATATGTCAAATACTTTTACATTCCTTTTGCAAATCTGCTAAAACAAGGTTCCCCCGAAGAGGGAAGAGAGCGGACGAGAGAGAACACAAACTAAAGCAACGAGAAGTAGCCTACCATCGCAGGAATGCCAATACCCTGTCCGTTAAGTCCAATAAATGTAGAATGCCATGGGATACATACTAAACTGGCGCAGGAAAGAGCTTTTGAAATATGAAAGATATGAAAAACCCTGCTTTGAACTACTGCTAAAACCCTGATAACTCCAAATGTATCTTCCACAGATGTAACAAACCTGCCCTTAAGTCTAAAACCACTCACTCACTCACCGACTTTGAGCGCACACTAAATGGAAATGTTGCCACTCACAATAACATGAAAGAAATCTACACCTAACGGCAAGCTTCAAAAGACAATGAAATTTCTCTCTCTCTCTCTCTCTCTCTTTCTCTCTCTCTCTCTCAAAGGCCAAACTAAAAGAGATGCTAGGTTGGTTAACATGCAAATTACACCTACATATTTAAATCTGCCAATTACTTTTTTTCAGTAACTCCACGTTTCCTCTCTGCAAATTGATGACTGCTACAATAAGCAAGCATAATCGAAATCACCCTCCAAAGAGGGACAGAGTTTGAGGCTTTAAAAACACGGTCCAGTCCATTGCTTCCTTAGTAACCAGTTCTCTTCACTGGAAGTTAAACTTTGCATCCTTTCTCTACACGGATGCGTCTCTACTAAGGAAAGGACTGTGCTCCAAAACCTATTTTTCATATAACTGATTCATTTATAGAAATACTGACTCAACTTTTAACACAATTTACCCTGTAATACCAGCAAACAGGTACACAGCACCAGACAGAAACAGGCCAAGCTGGCCTCTTGTCGCCATTACTAATTTAAGCCTTTTTAAAATAAATTAACAATTAAATCATGTAAACAGCACTGACAACTGATGAGCATTCTCTCTTCTCACATCATCTGAAGCTGAGACTGACCCCTCTCGTTCTGCTACTGTGCTTGTGAGAGTGAGAGTGAGAGCCGATGGAACTCTAGCTCCACCTGGTGGCGCGAGTCGAGCCTGCCATGGCTTTGTGCAGACACACACTGGCTCAGCATTGGCATGCAGGTGAAAGGGAATGTGCCATGACAAGAGAGCACAGAAGCTCTCCACAAACAAAACAAGTCCCGTGCACAAAATACCCTGTCTGAAACATTGCAAGCGCATCACGCGCTGCCTTTTTTTGTTTTTACGTTGCAGGAAAACCTGCAACTGAAACGGAAACTACAACCAGAGCCATCAGATTTAGAGGCCTGTGAGATCCACGATGGCCTTAATGAAGATGGTGTCGTCGCGTATGTACGAGTTTTTGCCCTCAAGCTTGGAGAGTGGGCAGAAGAGCGGGCAGCCGCTGGCGATGTTCATCTCACTCACGGGCCGCTGGAAAGAGGAGGAAGTGACGTCGGGCCGGAAGGCGTCAATGATGTGCTCACGGTTACTCTGGTCCAGCAGCATCAGGGTCACCTGCAGACAGGGCGGAATGAGAGTTCAGAACCAGAATCCATGTTTTCTCAGAAATAGGCGAAAAAAGGGTTTTAAAAAATGTAAATCATGTCAAATGTGCATTTGGTATCCAAATTATTCAGAACACAACCATTAAAAGCTTTTGTCTTAAAAAAAGGGTGCATTTCCACAAAAGACAAGTTGTTGCACAGTGAAGATTTTACTATAGGCTCCTTACCCTTGTATCTATGCAAAATCAGAGACTGGAATGTGCTGTTTCAAACAGCTTGTTTGTGACCAACTCAATACAAATCAATGAAAAGTAAAAAAGACTTAGACCTACCTTCTGGTTGAAAGGCCATTTGAGAAGGGCATCACTCTGTCCCCTCATCACCACAAAAAATAGTGAAAGGTGAGTGCCACGTCCAGTTCCATCCCCATTCAGGTAGATCCGTAAACACATCTTGTAGCCATATTTACTGGTGTAAAATGCTAAAGAAGACAACACATACAGAAGTTAACAAAGGTACGGATTATGTTATTATGGAAGATTTGCCGCTCGTTTTTAAATGCTGTTAAATGTAATTGTCATACATTAATGTTGGCTACACACAGTGGTTGGATACGGAACTGTTCCAAAATATGAAACAAACTGATATGGCTGGTGAGAAACCACATCAATATCATTGATTTACAAAAGACATGGGATGGGTGTGATAAAACATCACACCCATCCCATCACCTCATCCTACACCCATGTAATAAACATCATATGGTTCATACGTCCATACCAGGAGAGAACATGGCGTGTGCTCGTCCGGCAATGGCGTCCTGCCTCTTTTTGGTGAAGTCGGATATCCTCCAGATGAAAACTCCATCGAAGGTGGTGGCAGCCATCTCCCGGAGTCTCCCCTCCATCTCAGCCACCGTCAGGTCCTTCACCCCCACCGTCCGCTCCAGCTGCCGGACCTGAGCCAAAGAACGGCAATGTCAGTGTCAAGTTTATGTCCATCCACTTTTCTGGCTGAGGTACAGGTTAGACTCGAGCTTGAAGGTGTGATTGTAAATTTATATGACGAACATAAAAAGTTGTAGCTTCAATTAGCAGACTTTTTTTTTTTTACCTCTGTCCTTCACATAAATTAAATTACATGGCAGGATCAGGGCCATCTCACTTCACTTTAAGAAACTGTACTGTATGTACCAGGCATAAAATGTTCTCAAGGAAACTTCTGGTTTCGAGTCATTTTGAGGGCAGCTTTGCATGACTTGCACTGAGATACAGAAGCTACTTTTGCAAGAACTTATAAGATGTCATCCATCCCAAAGCTACAGTACTTCCTTGCTAACTTCATAGGACAGCCGGATAAGATGGTGCTTAAAGGGAGAAATATAGTGTGATTCAATCCGTAGCCCTGTGGTTCAAGGTCACAAAGTGCTTTTGGTAGGTTTGATACATCGTAGACTGATATAGCAAACTAGCAGCTAACATTAACTGAATGGGGCATAGAAAAATTAAACTGAAAGTGAGTTTCTTTGCCTTATTTAGTTAACTGCATTAACAACCGGTTCAGTATTTTGGTCAGGGCTTTGATCAAAGAATTGCTTCACACTGTCTTTACTTCAATGCAATGGACTCCTTGCACACAAAAAGTGAACGATGAAAAAAAAACATTGAAATCAGCTGTTTTGCTTGACTATAACTGACCGACTTGTCAGCTACAGTAACTTTTGAATGCAGGTCTGTGTAAGTTTTTTCAGTAACTGTAATCAGAGACACTTGTTGTTATGTAGCCAACATAACCATAAGGAAGTGAACCATATTAAAAATGTTATTGTGCAACAAGGACATTGTTTCTTCACATTCATTTGCTGTGTCTTGATTTGCCCTACACAGCAAACCACACATTCATATCACAACAACACACACCTTGTTGCTCAGCGCCTCAATCTTGTCCTGGTCCAATCGGTGTTGCCGGTTGCTGGCCTCAATGGTGGTAGCAAAGCGCTCCACCTCACGGTTCAGCACACACACCACGTCCTGGAAGGTGCCCGCCTTCACCTCCAGCTCCTGGCACCTCCGACCCAGCTCTGCCACCTTGGTCTTCTCGCTGTGCAGCTGTAGCTCCAGGGCGGCGCCCACCGAGCTGGGCAGCGGCGTGAAGGAGGTGGGCAGCGTGGCGGTGGGCTGCGGAGGCGGAAGCGGAGGTGGCACGGCGGAGGAGCCAGAGGCAGAAGCGGAGGCTGAGGAAGAGGAGGAGGAGGAAGAGGCGGAGGCCCCCTGCACGGGAGGCCCAAGGATGGGGGCGGACATGACGCTAAGCTGGCTGACGCGGACCTCCAGCTCGCGCAGGGACTGGTGCAGCTCGTGGGCCTTATGCCCAGCCAGCTCCAGGCTCTGCGGTTGCAGGCCCTCCAGGCTCACCTTCATGCCCATGATGTAATGAAGGAGCAGGTTCAGGTGATCGTGGGCACACGCTCGCTCGTGTTCATGAATCTTTTCCTTTTCCACCTGGGCACAGAGTGAGATGAGTTACAATCTACTCCTGTCCGCTTCTCAAATTAATATTTGCTAGTAACCAACCAGTTATCAACTTATTTGGTTGACGATGGGAAATTGCATTGCAACCAACAGAGTCACTAAGTTAGTTAGAAACTACGCTTTTATGAAACAACTCCCTGGATATAGACCTTCTGAGCGATAAAAACAAAAAACTCTGCTTGAACATTCTGTTTCTCCTTCTCCATCTGGGAGAAGAGCAAAACAGTAGCCTCCAGAGTAAGAACAATTATAATCTGCTAAAATAAGAGTTCAGATAGTACAGATAGTTTCAGCCATTAAAAAAAAAATCATTGTCCCCAAACTATTTCTGTTATATTAAGATCACATGATAAGAACTAGAATTTAGCCTGGTCATAACCAGCCCATCAGTCTAAGCTTCTCTTTGAGTATTCATTGTTACTGAATGGTTTGGATGCACAACAAGTAAGAAATTCATAATTTTTACTTACTGACATGTCACAGCCCACTACATGATATCGGCATGGAGTTCTGAATTTGCTGCAAAACTTTATGTGGTCGACATACTAAAAGAGAAGATGGAAAACAAGTAAATACTCTTTACTTCCATTAGCTGCGAATATTCAGCACACTCTGAACAGCAGAACTTTCTGTTGCACTTGGAGAGATGTTTTAAAAATAACATTCAGCGGCCCCACCTTTTCCCGGGGGATTTTCTTCTTTGCGCAGCCTTCACAGATCATTGGATACTTGGGGCAGATCTCGTCATGCGCCTGAATGAGAAAAAAAATGGACGTTTCTTTTAATGATCTCCCTTCCTTGTCTGCCAAAAGTGGAGATTTGAAAAAAAAAAAAAAAAAAACAGGAAATACTGTAGAAAATATTCAAACATGTCTCAACTAAACAGTCACAAACAGTTACGAATCTGTGCTTAACAAATGCTAAAATAAAATCATTCCCTCCCACTGACAACAAAATCAGCTCTTTCCCTGAACTCGTGCAGCAGCGGTTGGGCTGTGGTTTTAGCAAGCTAACAGCTCCCATGTTAAATAATGTAATGTGAAAGGCAGGCTTGTTATTATTTTATGCATCTCTGGGTACACTCGCTCAACTCATCCATGACATAACCCAACAGTAAAAGCTGAAGTCAGTGTCCTGCCAAACAGCGCACCTGTGTATTGCCTCACCTTAATGTTTTTGAAATGAAATGGCTCTTTGCAGTACTTGCAGTTGAGTGTTCTCTCCGGACATTCTCGCTCATTGTGCCTCTCCTGTTCGTTGAAGCGGATGCGCTCTTTACATGAGGGGCAGGGGATGATCATGAACTCACACTTGCCCTCGTGGGTTAGCTAAGAAACAAAACAAACACATTAAACTGTACAGTACATCATGTTTTATTGTTAGGGGATAATACTGTAGGTAACATATACAGTAGGCACTACATAAAGTAACTTATAGGAACAGTATACGCTATGTCACCCATACATACAGTACTGGTATAGTATACTATGTAATATAGTATATAAGGCGAATGAATAGAAACAAAACAAACACAGTAAACAGGACAGAACATTGTGCTTGTTTGTAAGGAGATTATACCGTGGGTAATGTCTAATGTGTAGGTACAACATACAGTAACCCATAAGGACAATATGTACTGTATGTGCAATATGTTACATTTTGTCTGTCTTTGTGCTCGTCTTAAGCACTTTGACTGGCCCTTGATGCCAAAAAATGTGCCATATACATAAAATTTACTTACTTACTTATCCATACATACATTATTGGTGTGGTATACTACATAGTATGTATAGAAAATGAAATTATTTGCAGATCATTAAAATGTAACACTTATAAGATGCCTGAAACAACACCAGCTACATCCCATAATAATAATAACGAGAGCTAAGACAGGGACTTCAATACCTCATATTCTTTGATGCTGCCCTTCCATGTGCAGCCCTCGTTAACGCAAATAGCAGCAAGCGTCTCTACCTCACGCCGAGCTGCATTGTCAGGGAAAGCCTGTAAGCACACAGGAGATATTGGACACAAAACCAACACAGACACATGCATTGCACACACAGTAATGACAGTGGTTGCCACAATTTTATAACCTAGGACAAACATTTTCTTTAAACCTAATCATTAAAGTAACATGTTTAGCACAGTAAATTTACACTCACACAGCCTTGTTTGAGAATCGATGTGGGCTCTTCAAATATATCCTCTTTAATGCAGGCATTACATTTCTGGGGTCCATTGCTATGGAAATTTAGAAAAAAACATTTAGCGACCATCTACGTGTGATACACTTAAAATATTAACCTCGCTTCGATGTACAACCACATATTCATAACCCATCATACAGTAGCCTACACGCACACACATACCTGACAGTTCTGTTGAAACAGTAAGAACAAAAGCGGTGACCACATTGGGCTTGGAATGGTCTTCTCAGAATGTTGTGACAGCAGTTGCAAAGGTGTTTCTCCTCCAGTTTATTCGCCAAGATCTTCTTGGGGAAACCTGGTTTGTTGCTCTCCATTGATGAAGGGGGAGAAGGTTCCTGTGTTGCCATGACTCCCTCACTGGGTCTAAAAAACAATGAACAATGTCAACACACGCAACCATCAGTGGTGAAGTAGACAACTGGCAAATACACATTAATAAATGAGTTATCGGCTACAGTACAAAAATGGTTCAGTTGTCATAATGTAAAATGCAAACACAGACTACAGGCCACATCCCACTCCACAACATGCTTAAGTGTCATTAAAAAAGAACAAAGAGATTTGGACTAGCCTCTACTCAAACTCTATAATAGCCTAATAATGTCATGTCATAGGAAAATTAAGGTAAGGCTTCTTAAACAAAAATGTTTCTGTCTATTCATTTTCACTTGTGTTCTGTTGACTCTCAGAACAAAAAAAAAGTGCATAGTATTTTCTGGAAATCATTTAGGCATTTTGTTTGAAGAAGACCAATCGTTTTGAGCTTCAGCTCTTGACTCAGGCTCCCCAGAAAGCATGACACATAAGCGAGTTATGATTATGAACGAGAAGAAAAGCAATCGAGCCCACTGGGGCCCACGTTTCTTTGTTTGTGTTTTTTCGGCTGAGCCGCACCTGGACCAAGTTGGTGGTAGGTTCACATCACAGCCACGGATGATCATCTGAACAATTCCGCGTTCACATCTGGGATCCTTGTCGTAAAACGACTGTCGCTGATCTCCAAATTGTCGCCATGCTACCCAAGGCAGAATGTTTTTCTCCGTTTGGATTTATGATGTGAGAATCCTTCCACAACAACTAAATATCATATTCCAGCTAGACTACCACGCCCCTCGACATCATCAAGCTAATAAGAAACCATTAGGACAACGCCACATTATATCAGCAACAGAAATTTCGTATAGCCTACTCACTTTGCAAAAGCTTACTTACCCGCGCTTCAGACTGAATCATCATTGCAGAGAGGAGAAATGGATAGCTCCTCGTCGCAAATACAGAAACACCATAAATGTTTCATTAACCGAAACGGACAGTGCCCCAAGCCATGTAGCATGGCTCTTACTGATAGCCCACATTTGAAGCAGCGCTGGAATATGTTGATTGCTTACATTGTTAGGAGCAGCGATGCTCTTTCATTGGGTTACGTCATGATACAGAAGAACCGACATAGGCAGACAGCAAAACAAGTCACTAGGCTGCATGCGCGCACAGTGATGGCAGCCAAGTGCAATGGTTTCCAGAGAGAAAGCAGTTAAAGGTGCATTGTGCCGCCGCGCAACGCCAGTTGGTGTCGTTTGATGATTGAATCCAAACCCTATATTGCGCGGCCATGAAGGTTCTTTAAAAAAGCAGTCTATCCCTAAATTAATTACAGGCAGGATTGAATTTGTTACAATGGCTTAAAAGTGTTGTTTTCCTTTCCAACCTGTGTGTTCCTTTCTAACCTATGTGCCTTTCCACTGCACAATTTATGCAATTTAATGTCACAAAGGGTTCCCCAAAATGCAACCAGAGAAGGCAAGTTAGGGCCTATACATTTTACATATTCTGAGAAACTGTTCTCTTTGGTGTAGTGATGACTTCTTTAGTCAAGAGGTACAGTAGGCCTACTTGTTGTCCTAGGACCTAGAATCTCCATCTGTAGTCCAACTACCTGGGATAGGCTACACTGCCAGTGACTATGCACTCCTACTAAATTACAAACCTGCACTTTAACACCTGACAATTTATTGACATTGCGAATAAAAGTTAAGCTATTATGTTGTAGTTTAAATTAGGCCTAAATCTTAATCCTCTTTTTGTAAGACATTTCTCACCAGCCATCTAGGATGCATTGTGCACACAGGTAAGGGTACAGGATAGGAAAACCACAAAAATTAAAGAAAACAGCCTATAGAATTTAGATAGCTGGTCCACTCTTTTTGTAGCCTATAAACCTCTTTGCGTTTAAGGGCAAAGAATTGAGGATGATTAGATATGTTTTTAACAGCCCTGCGTGACTAACTGATATTTTTGTTGATTCTATTTCTCGATTTGGTGTCAGAGCTACTGATCGGCTCCTAGAACATCTAGTTGGGGCAACCAAAGCTATAGTGTTAGTATGAGTGAAGCAGATGTATAACAGCCTGGGTCTTTTGGAGCCAATTTGAATAAAAATCACCCTTGATGTTGTTAAGGTGTGTGCATATAATATAATTAATAGGGACATTTCCTAAATTGCAACTTTGCTACCGCTTTTAACAGATTTCCACAAAATTTGCCACACAATGTAATTGTAATTCAGCATGTTAAATTTCTAACCCTAACCCTAACCCTAGGGTGAAAAAAAATCTCACCTCAATCACCTGCCCAAGACATTTTATGCTCATAATGTTGGACTTATAAAACTTTTGCCCCTACCATAGGCCTACTAGCATGTTGAACACATGTCCAAAAGGTATCTCCAAACAATATTTGTGTCTCAGTGGTGCCTCAGTTTCCTCTGCATGGCCAACAACCTGTAGGAAAACATTACCAACTGCTGGTAAAACCGAGCTGTCACCAGTCATGAAAAGACACCTGGGTCAGGTTTAGTCACGTTTACATCTTCCGTCCACTAGAGGCGCCATATCATCTCTTGCCGTGAAGATGTCTCTTCGTGATACATTCCAGTTGGGATGAGGGATGCTAGGGAAATGGTTGTCATCGCGGGATAATGATGCTCCAGAGGGTATCATCGTCAGTATGGGGAAGGAATGGCGCTGGCAAGGCCAGTCTATGAGGTACATTTTATAATTGGTCGGCAGCGTAAATCGATTGTAAATGTTTCTGTCTCACCGGATCCGGATTAGAAAAGACTGACACGTAGCATAACATTGGCTCCTGTCGAGCGCTAGCCATCCAACCAGTAACGTTATGTCTATGAGGGAAACCCAGCTAGCTTTAGCCCTGAAGCGGCTTTACTGCAAGGGTTTCCGAGAAGACATCTCTTCGGCACTGTTGGTTATAATGACTACGTGAGTTCTCACATTCCTGCAAACGTTCCAGTTATATACTGGCGTTCAGGTGTCAAGTGCCATATGGTGAACAGAAAATCTTAGATAACATGAACGTCTGTGCCTTGTTGGAGCCGCAGCAACGGACTCCCTTTTATCTAACTTAATGTTAGCTATTATGGCTGCAATGCAATTCATTCAGCACACAACGTCAGCTTTTACAGCGATATTTAGTCTATTTGTATGGTCATCACTGTGTCTTTTCATTTCTTGTGGGTGTTTGATTTTCATTGTCATGTCAGTGGTGCTAAAGGATTTGGCAGATTTCCCTCTGCATAAAACGTAAGGACATGACATGTAGCTACGAATGCAAGGATGTTTACGTCTGTCTGTGTCTGTGATTGTAAGTAACGTAAGCAATGAGTGGACTGACCTACGTGATTTTTCTCCTTCTCTCATAGGTGATGTCAGCTGGAACGAAAGTGGAATAAGACTGTTATTTGACAAAGAGCGATGGCTTTTCCAGTGAATATGCACCGGTGAATAACTTGGCTGCCAACTCCTTCAACAGGCTACTTAGGCTACAGTTCAAAGGCTACAGTTCAAGATCTTGGCTGTCAGTGACTTCAGAAAGTGAGCCTGTTCCTCAGCCTCACAACAATGTGTGCATGATAAACCTATTTGCTAACTGCAGTCTCCAATTCCTGAACGAATCTTACTGACCCATTCAGGCAAGGGCAGTCTGAAGAGGAACTTTAATTTTGAATTCTCCAAAGGAAATTGAACGAAAATCCTTGTCAAGATGTTTTCTGCTCTAAAGAAACTCGTTGGCTCCGAGGGAGGGCAACTGAGAGAGAAAAATATCCCAGCTGGTCTGCAGTCAATGAACCAGAGTCTTCAAAGGCGTTTTGCCAAGGGTGTGCAATATAACAGTAAGTGATTGCACTTCCAATTACAGCACACAACACGCCCCCTCATATGTTTATGTGAAATCAAATGGCAAGGCTGAAAGGAGGCACTTGGGCTCTTGAGGCATTGCAATGGGTAGGGAAATTCCACCATTGTAGTTAGAGGCACCATAGCAAAGTGGTAGGTACTGTCGATGATGAAACTAAGCCAGGCATGATCATCTCTAGCTATAGTCAGCTCCCTCTGATGCCCTGATGCAGGTTATGTGACCGAAAGCTAGGATCCGATCAATACAAATATATATATATTTTTGCATGGATATAAGTATGCAGTCTCCTATTCTAATAGCTGTAGACAGCTGCTTCTGAAAGAACGTGTGCTGTGTGTGCTTCAGTCGTCTGGTTTTGGTTTGTTTGTGCCGTGACATATCAGGCTGTTTTCCCCTTACTGACAGTGACTGAACTGGACTCTTATTGATCCTCGTTAGCGTTCGGGCAGCGCACACTGTCTGACCATCTCTGGAGACATTAAACATTCATGACTGATACATGATCACCCTCCCACCCACTGGCCTGTTTTTCCAGGCGGCTCCGACTTCTCGTTCTCATCAGTGATGATGTTCAGGAAAGGTTGTCCGCCTTACTTTTTTACACGTGAGAGTTTAGGTCTCAGAAAATGTTCGCGCCCAAATGAGTTTGTCTTTACAGAGAAGATGGTAAATAATTTGATAGTAAACAAACAATGTTATAGGCTAAATTATTCCTCTTAATAAGTCACACAATGGGCAAAATGTTATTGTAAGATTAGCAGTGTCATATTGGGGGGGGGGGGGGGGTATATTATTTACACCTTTTCTGCAGACTTTTTCTTGAAATAAATCAGTATTAGTACATCTTAGACATTTGGTCACAATTTATATGGGCTTTGCATTTTTATTTCTATCTCTTAATGGCACACAATTAGAATTCTATATTTCTGTGTGTGTATGTATGTCATGTTTTGGATGCTACTGTACGGGTTGACTAAAAATCTATCTGTCCATCTATCCTTCTATCTACCTTTCCATCCATCCATCCTTCCTTATTTCCCTCCATCCAGAGCTGTAATATACATATTAATGGTTTGTAGCAGTATGATTGAAAGATGATGCTCCCCTGCTGTCATATAATGTTTGATTTCTCTTACAGTGAAGATTGTTATCCGTGGGGATCGGAATACTGGCAAGAGTGCCTTATGGCACCGGCTGCAAGGCAAGAAGTTTATAGAAGAGTATTTACCCACACAGGAAATCCAAGTCACCAGTATACATTGGAACTACAAAAGTAAGACTCTCTTGGCCTTTTTTGTTAAGTTAATTAGATTTAGTTTTGTGCCGAAATACAGTATGTCAGGAGGGTGTTTTGTTACTTAATCTAATGTTGCAGGTCAGAGTGTGAATCCATCAAATTGCCACGGATTAACAGATAGCACACAGCCAAACTGTAGTCATTATTGTGCCATTAACCTTATAAGAAGTCAGAGCTGGTCACAAAAACGACACTTGCATCGATTTCACTTGCAAATTCATAGCCCTCAATTCCACTTCTTTGCCTTTAAGACACATTAAAGTAGAAAGCTGGTACAGTAGTCTGCATTTTTTTTTTTACTTTATTTCTATCTTTTTAAAAAATGCACTCTTTTGATCGCTTTCTGCGAATTAGTGACACACAGCACACATCAAGGTTAAATGCACAGTGAATACACACACACACACACACACACACACCCACCCACCCACCCACCCACACACACACCACCCACCCACCCACCCACACACACACACACACACACACACACACACAATGGCTTCGCTCTTCCTTGTCCCTGCCAGGAGTTGTTTGCTCTGCAAGGTGTGTGTTTGGCCCGGTGCCAGCAGACACCATATCCCCCCCCCACCGCCCCACCTCAGTCGCCCATTAGCCTAACTGCAGCTGGTGGGGAGAAAAAAAGCTTAAAGTGGCATGGCTGCTGCTGCTCGAGGGAAACACTTTTTGTCAACAAATGTCCTTTAGTAGAAGTGACTCAGCACTGTGGTATGTGGGCAGGATTGGGCGTCCCCTTTGGAAATGCTACTGGGATTCATGCTGTTGGGATTTATGCTATTATTGAGATTTCTGCTGCTGCTTGGGGCACTGCAGTAAAAATGATTATGAAGTAAAAACAATCATTTAAACTGGATGTGTTGAATTCTGTATTTTCAAACAAAAAAAGAAAAGAAAAGAAAACTCGGACATTGTTGATCTATTTTAACTGTTCACAAAACTGTTCAATCATTGTATTCAAGATGATTGTGTGTGTATTTGTATGTGTGTGTGTGTGTGTGTGTGGATTTTGACTGTGGACTCTGATTTTGTCTGTGTTTTTGTCTCCTCAGCTACAGATGATGTGGTGAAGGTTGAGGTTTGGGACGTGGTGGACAAAGGTGAGTCTTAGGGTGATCAGGAGGGATTTAATAAAACACCAACACCCATTTTGTGTGCTATTTGATAACTTTAACATGCATAAGTTACATTTTGACAAGGCAAAGACACAAGTTAAGCATTTAACCAAACAGTGTGTGTGTGTGTGTGTGTGTGTGTGTGTGTGTGTGTGTGTGTGTGTGTGTGTGTGTGTGTGTGTGTGTCAGCTGCAAAGGATTCAGTTGACTGGGCTGCAGCTGCCATCATTGATAAAGTGCTCAAATGGGTTCATAGTTTTAGTTTACGTGTCCTAATCAGTTTGTAAACATACAAGAGTCAACAGTGGATTATAGCTTCTGAAAACTCAATTTTGCACTCACTGTTTTGTTTCGTTGTTGACGGAACAACAGAGATTTTGTTCTTTACTCTCTAATGATATTCTTGCTCCCCTTTCCACGACTTCCTTCAGGTCAAAAGCTCCCTCACCCTGAAGGACTAGGTGAGAGTGGGTGACCCAATAGTAGCTGGACCGTAGGCAGTGTGTGTTTGTTGTGATCGTGTTACCCTCTCTTCCTCTCCTGCTGTTTTTTTTGTTTTGTTTTGTTTTGTTTTTTTTTCCTTTGATCCAGAGACATGATATTAAAGTGATGGTCCGGAGTACTTCAAACTACAGTAGAGCCCATGTTGTTCAAGCTCAGCGTGTGCTGTTTATAGGAAGAAGAAGGAGAGAATTTCATACTGAAAGCAGAAAAGGTTGAAGAAGAGCAGTCCCTATTCAATGACCAGAGTTCCTACATGCAGGGATTGTACCAGTTTTAAATGGAATATTGGTGATATTCCATTCAAGCAGCAGTTACATAAACTCCTTATTCCGATTGACATCAATCTATGTGGCCGAATTATGTTATTGGGCGCAAACATTTTGAATATCGCTGTAAAAAACGGAATAGTCCCTGTATGTAACTGTGCACGTTGATCTTTGCCAAATAGCTTTTTTGGCGGCTTTCGCTAGCTGAGTGGTGCCGTAAGCTCACTTTCAGCTTAATTTCCCACAGTGTCATTCACTTGTGTTAGATCACATAAGATCACCTTTAGCTAAAAAAAAAAGAAAAAGAAAAAAGATCACCTTTAGCTTAATTTACCTCAGTGTCATTCAGTTAGCGTTAGCTGCAGTCTCTCTATTTGGGTCTTTGCTCTTTCAAATTCTCTATTTTTCCCCTACCAGCAGCACTTGGTCAGCTAAAACATCAGGGTCATGTGTAGAAATACTGGAATAATACTGGAATAATGGACTGTCCCTTTAACCATGCCTCCAGCTCTGTGTATTTCTCTAACGTGGGGCTCAGTAGCAGGACTCAGAAGAGACTCCTTGAAGAAGGGGTGGCTGGTAGATTTTTG
The DNA here is from genome assembly GCA_027497455.2 of Sardinella longiceps. Lineage (NCBI taxonomy): Eukaryota > Metazoa > Chordata > Actinopteri > Clupeiformes > Clupeidae > Sardinella > Sardinella longiceps. The sequence goes on along the minus strand of JAODXP020000008.1, from coordinate 23,713,157 downwards.
GTGATTTGGTCATATGCCTGTTTACTTATAGGTGCAGTTTTTTTTCCCCCAGCTCTGTTGTTTTACAGAAAAAGTTTATTGGCAAAGCGCATGATTAATTTAGAACTTTGTTGTTCCCATTTGAGGGGAAATTGCGGAAAAAAAGACATGATCCAAAGCAAAGCAAAGCAAACACCCATGACTGACTAAATAGATCAGCAATAAGTATCACTTACAGTAAGCTCTTATGCAGCTGTAAAATAGCATTTATGAATGACCTGGAAAATTCATTTACTTTTGAGAATCATCCACCCCGTTCTCCTTTGCCTTGAAACAATTTCTAAATTGGATTGGATTGGTGTGCAAACCATTTGTGAGAATAGATCTTGAACAATCTTGGAAAGATGGACATATAACATGAAATAAGACATTCATATTCCCCCTTCCTCCATGCTGTGTTGGAAATATGTAGTAGTTCTCTCTCATAGCTTCTTCTCTTCACTGGTTTGTTATATCCTTCTTTGTTTTTGTTTATTTAATCCTCATAATTACATTGTTTATTTATTTGCTCGTTTGTTTGTGTTTTGTGCACTTACTGCAGGGAAAGGCAAAAAGCGAGGAGACAACCTGAAACTGGAGAACGAGCCTCAGGAGGTAACGACTGAGTTCAGAGATGTGTCACACCTGCACTGTACCTTCTAATGAGTGTGCTTAGCTTGGAGTGCAAGTCAGATACTGTATGTGGGAAGGACTTCTCTGTTCAGACTCAAATCATGTGTCAGAACTGCCATAACAAATGTCAGTTCTAATGTGAAGAAGAGATGTAGCAACTACTTCATAATCTTTAAAAATAAACAAATAAATAATAATAATAAAAATCATATTAAAGCTGTAATTGTAATAGTGAAGGTTTGAAGGATAAGAGTTGTCCTTGACATGTCATTGCTGCTTGAATTAAACGTTCCTTGTGTTTGTGTGTTGTTATCAGTCGGAAGCTGAGATGGCGCTGGATGCGGAGTTCCTGGATGTTTATAAGAACTGTAATGGGGTGATCATGATGTTCGACATCACAAAACAGTGGTGAGCATCCTCTCTCTCTCTCTCTCTCTCTCTCTCTCTCTCTCTCTCTCTCTCTCTCTCTCTCTCTCTCTCTCTCCCTCTCCCTGTCTGCCCCTTGATCTCTCTCTACTTCTGTGTCTCTATCGGTCTCTTTATCGGGCGTTGGGTTGCAGCTGGGTCAACTCGTGGCGCCGTGGCCTCTCTGTTGCATCTTGAGAGAGCTGCTGTAAATGAATACACACACGTGACCCAGAGAAAGGGGTTTTCTTCCTTTATTTGTGTGTGTGTGTGTGTGTGTGTGTGTGTGTGTGTGTGTGTGTCTGTCTATATGATTTTGTTTTAACTTATCTTAGGGCTTAGATTTAAAGAAGAAGTCTGGTGTGAATCAGTCAATAGTCCTATTGTTCTAGGTACCTGAATGCTGTCTTTAAGAAAAAGAATGAGAAAATTTGATGCTACATAGACCGAATAACAAACCCATTGCTACTAATGCTGACTGAATGAGGCATGATGGAATGAAACTGAAACTGAGGGAGAGACGTGCATCTGTCCTTTTATTCGATGCTCACTACGAGTTCTACAAGAATCAGACAGCTGAGGTGTGTTCAGATTCATCTAACATAGCGAACGCTTGTTGCAAACATGTTCGCATTAATCAATGGAATTTGAACGATTTTGCAGAATGTTTGTTTTAAACTATAAACACTAATGGCAAACAGAGAATAAATTACTCGGAGGGGGAGACAAAGTTGTTGACAACATTTAAAGCTCTTTGGGATTTATTTACAATCGGGACACACATCCTTTGCTATCCAATACACAGGGCTGTTAGCGGAGCACTATCTTTTCAGACCGCTCGTTTGTGTTCGCTAACGTTAGCCAAGAACTTCCAAGGATTTGCAAACTGTCCGCCTATGTTAGCGAACGTTCGCTATGTTAGGCGAATTTGAACGCACCTCTGGTGTACAGTAGCTGATACCGCAAAAGGCGCCCTTAACCTTTGATGGAACATTACCAAGGTCAGGCGCGGGTCTAGCTTCAAAGTCCTGTCTTCTTTAGGTTCTTATATTTAACATTCTATCTGTGTTGTTTGGCAAACGAGCACCTCTGCTAAAATGGCTCCATTTCCAAAAGCACAGAGGCAATTTTCTCCTCCAGTGATTCAAATTTATTTTTTATTTTTATTTCAGAAAAAAAGGCTAAGGAGATGATTGCTTTATCACACTATATTCATTCACAGTAACTAACCGCTGCCTCTGACAACCTTCACATACCAAGCCAACGGTTATTGAGTTGATGTCTTTTGGCCCAAATTTGAGCAGTGAGTGCACATTGCTCGGCTGATATCGGCAGACTTCTGCCAGCTTGCAACAGAACAGAGTCATTGGCATTGGTCTGTCAGTGCCTGTCAGTGTGGTGGCCAGTTCTCTGAAGCCTGTGTGGTACATGTCTGGTATGTGCAAACTACAGTATCAGACTCTGACTGACTTGAGGTCAGGTGATCATTTTGTTACCAAGGTTAGTTAGTTAGTCCTTTTTCCAAAGACACTGCAACTCTTCTGTTTCAGTGTGTGTATGTTATTAAAAATATAACATTGACAAAGGCAGAAGACCCGAAACATATACTTGTTTTTGCCAAATGTGAATTAAAAATAATTTGAAAAATCACATTAGCAGGGAGTGCGATCACCAGGGGTTTATTCCAAGTGGGTGGTTAAGTGATAAACCTGGCTAAATTAGAGGACGTAGTAAACCTGCTAATAAAGAAGCCTGCTGGATTTGTTTAGTTAGAGAATCAGGAGTCGAGGCCCCTCTATTATGGGGTTTACCACTACTCCAAGCTTAACTTACCCAGGTTTGTCACTTACAGGAATTAGCTGGAGTGAATCAACACGTACTGTACGGTAGCCCTGCTGTTTTACGTTGTGGTGGCTATTAATAGCACTTTGCACTGTAAATCAGCTAGGTTTACTCACTGTGTCTGATTCACTCCAGATTAGTTGCCTTTAAAGCGAATATTCTACGCTCTAGTCAATGAACACATTGGTTATATCACCTCTCTTACTCTTGGAGTCTACAGTGATAGGTAACGAGCCATTTTCGAGTCTACAGTGCACAGCGTTGGTCCATGATATCTAGCAACTCCATGATCTTGACGCTTTAGCTTAGCCATAGGCACTGGAATAGTCAGAAGTTGCCAAAGAGTCTGCTAATCTAAGCGAACTTTGCATGTCCAGCGCCTGTGCTAAGCTAAAGCTAAACAAATGGCGGAAATCTGGTGATGCCATACTTGGAAAACTACAAGCACATGAGTACAACAGTCGCTTTCGCCCAGGCTAGCTATTAATAGCACTTTGCACTGTAAATCAGCAGGTCTATCTATGTGTTGATTCACTCCAGATTATTGCTTTGACTGCCTTCTTGGAATACCCCCCTGGGCTGGTTGAATTGAAAGGTGACAGGTGTGTGTGTGTGTGTGTGTGTATCGTTCTTTTAGGACCTTTAACTACATCATGAGAGAGCTGCCCAAGGTGCCCACGCACGTGCCCGTGTGTGTCCTTGGTAACCAGAGGGACATGGGCGAGCATCGGGTCATCCTGCCCGACGACACGCGAGACTTCATCTCCAGTCTCAACAGGTAACTGCTCTGGTGGTTCTGCTCAGATGGTTCTGGAATATTTTTGTTCTTGTTATATTGGCCGTTTCGCAAAGTCGAGGAAGCATGCTTGGAAGGCTGCTTTTCGAGCAAAGTCATGGAAAAATCAGGGAATTTTAAGTCTGATCTGGAGTGGGAACCCTTATTAAAGTAGCGTTTATATGGTAATGTATGAGAACCACTTTCCTAGAACTCTAAAAAGGGCCTCCATGTGTCTTGTTGGTGACCCAGAACATGAGTAATGGCCTGGGTTGTGGGAATGGACAGAATGATCAGCAATGACAGCAATGGCCTTCAGGTAAATCACTCACAGTTTGCTGATCTCTCTCTCTCTCTCTCTCTCTCTCTCTCTCTCTCTCTCTCTCTCTCTCTAGGCCGCCAGGCGCCTCGTACGTACACTATGCCGAGTCGTCCATGAAGAACGGTTTCGGGCTGAAGTATCTCCATCGTTTCTTCAACATCCCTTTCCTGCAGTTACAGGTCAGCTGACAGCCTTGTAATGTTGACTTCTGACAAATAGAGTATTACAGTAATTTCCCTATAAAGGCATTGTGTATAACCGCAGGACAGTGTTTTATGCATTTAAACAAAGCAAAACCATATTAGCACCATAGTTAACTCCCTGTAGCACTCTAGCCTCGTTCATACGGAAGATTGCTTACAAATCACCTTATAGCCGCAGCTAATAGTTAGTAGACATTACAGTAGTTCAAAAGATGGGCTTTTTTTTTTACTCAAAGAACTAGCTAACTGTGTTGCTTACAACCAACTAGCAGCATACTACAGTACATTGAGAAAACTATCTAGTATGCTAACTCGATGATGTCCACTAACGGTGCCAACAAATGCAGAGCACTGCGCTTCCAACATTCTTTTCCATTGCGCTCGATCTCTGGAGGTGAATGAAAATAGTCCAATTCAAAAGTGCTCCGCAATACTGTCGGAGCCTTAGCATGTGTAACTTAACTGGGTTTGGTGATCAATGAATGCAATGAATGTCTTTCTGGTGCTTTGTGGTTGTGTGTGTCCACTTCACTTTCCTAGAAGTGGGTGCCTCAGCCTCAGTGTATTTGTTTTCATGCTGTGGCCCGCTGAGAGCTGGAGCTGGAGCTGCCGTTGCATTGCAGGCCAAAAGCATGAATTATTTCCCAGCTTCTCTGGATGCTGCTTTTCCATTAATAATTCCCCAGCCTCCTGGCCCCTTCAGCAGGGCCACTGAGCCCCATCAATCTGCTCCGCTCCGCACAGGATGGAATGGTCACTCACTACCACTCACTCACTACCACTACTACCGCTACTGTTGCCACCACTGACCACCTTGCTGTCGTGTACCACCCAAAACGAGACTTGCATGTGTGTGTGTGTGTGTGTGTGTTTGTGAATGTAGCGTGTGTGTGTGTGTGTGTGTGTGTGTGTGTGTGTGTGTGTGTGTGTATGTATCATGTATTGTGTGTGTGTGTGTGTGTGTGTGTGTGTGTGTGTGTGTGTGTCTTGTGTAAGTAGGTATGTGTGTGTGTGTGTGTGTGTGTGTGTGTGTGTGTCTGTGTACATTATGTAGTGTGTGTTTGTAGCATACTTGTTTGTGTCTGTGTACATTATGTAGTGTGTGTGTGTGTGTAGCATACTTGAGTGTGTTTGTATAGCATGTGTGTGTGTGTGTATAGCATACATTTGTAGGTGTGAGGCGTGTGTGTGTGTGTGTGTGTGTGTGTGTAGGTGTGTAGCATACATGTGTAGGTGTGTAGGTGTGAGGCTTGTGTGTGTGTGTGTGTAGGTAGCATGCATGCACTGTATTATCTTTCGGCGTGTCTGCTAGCTTACTGCAGCTCCATGAATTAGTAAGGTGATGAAAGGGAAGCCTCTCTGTCTCTCTGTCCACAGAGGTGAGTATGAGCATAGGGGCTCAGTGACTGACTGACTGAATGACTGACTGACTGATTGGCCCCAAACAAACAGCTAGCGCTAGCGCTAGTACTAGCCTAGCTCATATCAGCCCTGCCTGGGACACTCTGAGAGTGGAAGAGATAGAGGGAATGGAGGAGAGAGAGAGAGAGAGAGAGAGAGAGAGAGAGAGAGAGAGAGAGAGAGAGAGAGAGAGAGAGAGAGAGAGAGAGAGAGAGAGAGAGAGGGGAAGAGAGCACTAAAGAGAGAAGGAGAGAGAGAGGAAGAATGTAAGAGAGCACTACAGAGAGAAGGAGAGGGAGAGAGAGAGAGGAAGAATGGAAGAGAGCACTACAGAGAGAAGGAGAGGGGGAGAGAGAGAGAAAGAATGGAAGAGAGGTAACTGGAGAGAGAAGGAGGGGTTGAGAGAGAGAGAAGAAGAATGAAAGAGATAGAGAGTGGAAGAGAAAACTGGAGAGAGAAGGAGGGAGAGAGAGAGAGAGAGAGAGAATGGAAGAGAGGGAACTAGAGAGAGAAGGAGGGAGGGACGGAGAAAGAGAATTGAGCAAGAGAGAGAATGGAGGAGGAAGTGAGAGAGTACTGTAAAGTGTGTGTGTGTGTGTGTGTGTGTGTGTGTGTGTTGGACACACAAACTGCCCTACAGACTGACTGTATGTGCTTCTGGAACTGTTTATCACGGACTCACGACAGGCGGTCGCTCCAGTATTGATCTGAAATATTGATGGCACTTGTGGGGATTTATTTATTTATTTATTTATTTTAGATTAGAGCTGCTGTGATCATGACATGTCTATAAAATAAAATGAAAAATAACTGTAATTAATCTTTGTGTACATCTGAATG
>JAODXP020000008.1:23699218-23704218 GCA_027497455.2 Sardinella longiceps | reverse complement strand
ATGGGTTGATTTCATGTGGTGGTTGGTAAGTGTGTATGTACTGTATGTATGTAAGTATGGTGCGTTTGACTTGTTGGCTGGCTGGTTAGTGTGCTTGGAGATATGGGGGGTCATTAGGCAAACAATCAGTTGGTAGAGATGTTTGTGTGGTTCAATACAAGACCTAACAGGATGTGACCTCAATCTGACCTTGTTGTAAATGAAAGAATGATGACACACAAAGCAGTCTGTATACATTCTAAATAGTCCCGCACCACCACTGACGTGGCTGCATAATTATTTGCGTCACCATGACCCAAGTGCATCACCATCACCATCACCATCACCATCACCCACTCCAAAAGATGAGTCAAGACGACATCCATTTTTGTTACATTTCTACTGTGGCGTGTTGAGCTCAGCTCTCGCTCGTTGGTAGTCTCTGTGAGCAACAATGAGATGAGCAATGCAGGCAATCAAGACGAGACCTCCCGTTGCTGTGCTCCAAATGAGCCAGAGCGTCATCATCTCCAGTAGGGAAGCACAGGCCTAGTGGACGGGCACTAATGGTCAATGGGCTGGGCAGGGCTGGGCTGGGATGGTTTGTTTTGCGTCTGTGAGAGCCGAGTGGGTGCGAGACGTCAAGCCTGAAATTGCCCCGTCACATTCTCTCTCTCTCTCTCTCTCTCTCTCTCTCTCTCTCTCTCTCTCTCTCTCTCTCTCTCTCTCTCTCTCTCTCTCTCTCTCTCTCTCTCTCTCTCTCTCTCTCTCTCTCTCTCTCTCTCTCTCTCTCTCTCTCTCTCTCTCTCTCTCTCTCTGGACAATGGTAATTGACGCTTCCGCTACGAGAAAAGCAAGAGGTGGGTCTCCAGACTAAATATCACTTGTGATTATTTAGTTTGCCGATAGTCAGGCTATTGCATCCCAATATATAAAACGTTTTTGTAACGTTATGTCATCTTGAAAACGCCACTTTGGGGTCTCACGGTGACGGTGTGACATAGTCCTTGGGTCACGCACACACACACACACACACAGACTGGTGCCTTCCCATTGGCCAGCAAACCCAGTAACAGTGTCCAGTGGCGTTTAGAAGCCCAGCATGCGTTGCCGTGGAGATGGAAGAGCACTGTCAGGTGGCACAGTGGAGAGACGCAGTGGGACTGTCAGTTCACATTCGCACCACATGCCAATGAAGGGTGTGTGTGTGTGTGTGTGTGTGAGGGTATGTGCGGAGATGGGGGAAGTGAATAAATTGGAATATAGAACCATTAGTAATATCTGTGGAGTTTGCACATTACACACAGTAGCTACACATTCTTTCTCACACACACACACACACACACACACACACACACACACACACACACACCCCACACACACACAGATGAATATGCATACAGTATGGTAGACTCAGAGAACACCAGAGGCATATGTGTTTACACCTCATCATGTTGCACACGTCATCATACACCCTCAGCAGCACACTGGCCATGAGTGGGTCTCTCTCTCTCTCTCTCTCTCTCTCTCTCTCTCTCTCTCTCTCTCTCTCTCTCTCTCTCTCTCTCTCTCTCTCTCTCTCTCTCTCTCTCTCTCTCTCTCTCTCTCTCAGCACACATACACACACACACACATACGCACACATACAGTATACGTACACACACACACACACACACACACACATATACACATACACATACGCACAATCACACACACATATACACATACGCGCAATCACACACACACACACACACACACACACACACACACACACACACACACACACACACACACACACCCTCAGTCAGTCATTTGTCTCTGCTCTGCACCAGTGCTCCCGCTGCTGCATTGCAGATCCAAAGGGGGCAGGGGCAGGGCTAGAGGGAGACACACACACACACACACACACACACACACACACACACACACACACACACACACACACACAGATATTACTAGTCCCTTACACACTCAGCCATGGACTTACACACACACCTGCATAAATACATTCACAAACACACACTCACTCACACACTCACTCACACACAACCACACTGGCAATTACTAGTCCATTACACACTCAGTCAGGGGCTTATACTCACACAAACACACACACACCTGCATAAACACATTCACAGACACACACAAACACACATGCATATACACACACACACACACACACACACACACACACACACACACACACACACGCATTCACATGTGCAACCACATACTGCACACACACATACAAATGCATGTTGACATATGCCACACAGATGTTCATATACACAATGACTCAAGCATGCAGTTTTTATACACAGAGGTTTGCTTATTCCAGAACAAACAACAAACGGTGATAAATGCCTTCTGATCTGTCATACCAGGCCTTTGATTTGTTCTTTTTCTTATTGGCAGTTTGATAAACATAATAACATGATATTATGTCTTTCTGAAGCATCAAAGAAATGGTGTGATTCTATTCAGCATTAAGCTGTTGAGAGGTTGAAAGAAGTGGCCCTTGTAGACCATTTCGAAAGAGTGTGTTTATTATCAGTTTGTTTATTAGTTTGTTTATTAGCGTGCTAGGGGCTCCCACAGGGTTTCAGTTTTAACATCCCATAATGTTATCTTAAGAGATGAAGTAGTTTTGGGGAAAAAATAAGAGCATTCAAGCACTGTTTTTGATTTTATTTTATTTATTTATATAATTGAAATGGGTCTATATAAAAACAACCCCAATTCCTTTGTGTCCCTTCTGATTGGAGCAGCTGCACCAGAACACACACACACACACACACACACACACACACACACACACACACACACACACACACACACACACACTCACACATTAAGGCCACCCTGATGGTTAGTACTGCTTAATATGAAATGCCAGGATTGATTTAGTTTTAAGTCTTATTAAGCTGGAAAAGAAAACTGACGTTTCGATGCGCAGCCTCGTCCTCAGAGTCTAAACATCCGTTTCCTTTAGCACTTTAAAATAAAGCTCATAAAGTATTCTGTGTTCTCCGGTTTTTCCTGAGCACAGTCTTTCTAACAAGTGGCCCAGAACTTAATTGTTACTGATTCTGCAGTCCTGAAGCACCCAGGCTTGAACACAAGCAGACTCCTTTCCATTCGTTTTTTTTTTTTTTTTTTTGGTCATTTTGCATATACAGTAGTCATGAGCTTGTACTGTAAGTGTTGCAAGTATGTATATAAAATCTTACGGGATTGTCTGACAGGTTCTGTTTTCTCCTCTCCTTCTCCCCAGATTCCGGAGTGTCCGGTGTTCCGCATCCCTCTGGCAAGGTCCAGAGTGTGGATGACTTTGTGCCAGAGTTGCGCCTGGACAAGGGCTTCCTGGAGGACGGTGGCAGCAGCAGCAGCGCTGCCAAAGCCAAGGAGAAAGCCCGACACGCCCCTACTCTGGACAGCGACAGGTGTGGAGGGAAAACTGTGTCTCTTTTTTTTCACTGTGGCTATAGACCTGTAACATAGCCTGGCTAACACTAAACTAAGTGCTATTTAGTCTGGAGACTGAGCTATTCATTTTCTCATAGAGGAATTCATTTGTTGGGCACTATGAACGTCTATCATATGTTCCTGTATGTAGCCAGTTGTGTCAAATATACCAGAGCCACTAGATGACGTAAAATTAAGTCCCTCCCTGTTCTGTGATTGGATCCTAAAAGCAGTGCTAGCTTTACTAAGTGATATGAAGTCCCACCTATTCATTTTCTCGTAGAGGAAGCGTGGTTTTAGATTGTGTTGTCCAGAGCCATTTATTGGGCACTATGAATGTCTATCATTAGTTTCTGTGCATAGCCATTTGTATCAATTCTACCAGAGCCACCAGATGACGTAATGTAGAATCAAGTGCACAGGGCAGCTGCTGGGTACTGGGCAGGTAAATGATGGGTACTCCCAGGCTAGTCCCTCCCTGTTCTGTGATTGGATCCCAAAAACAGGGCTAGTTTAAGCAGAGCAAAATGAAATTGAAATGGAGTGTGCAAAGGAACATGGGTACTCCCAGGCTACCTGTAAAAGCCTTTGGTTTATGGCAGGGGTGTCCAAAAGTTTCTCTTTGCGGGCTACTTATTAAAATCTACGCTGCCAACGGCTAATGCAAGATTAAAATCAGTTCTTTTTTTTGTTTCCCAGTGACTGCCATCTAAAAATAGTCCAGCACTGCTTAATCAAACTGTTGACAAACAAGTCACTCTAACAGCACTGAAACTATGATGTGTGAGACACATTACATTTTATTTTTGGTGCACTATGAAAATATTTCATGAAAAAAATGATCACATACACTGCCTGTTAGTCGAGATGTTAACAGCTTCTGAAATGTGAATTATTCTCTCCCTTGACTAAAAGGTAACATTTTAAATAAGTGGAGAATTTGTCAAAATTTTACCTTTCACTGAACCTTTCATTTGACGTGTGATAGCATCAAAGAGCTTGGCAGGTGTGGCTGTGTATCAAGCAGTGTGAAACTCTAGTATTGGCTCAGTTGTCACTATGAGCAAAGATCCGCTTCAATCCTCCCTGCTATGAGTGTCTGTCTTCACACAAGGGGCGGTCTATTTTAGTGTTCTGTAAACTCTCTCTCTCACTCTTTTTTCTCTTCTTTTCTTTTTTTTTTTTTTTTTTTACGTTGGCACATATCAAATCTGGGTCATTATTCCTTCTCCTCTGGCCTTGATCATACACCCTCCGCAGCACACTGGCCATGAGTGGGTCTCTCTCTCTCTCTCTCTCTCTCTCTCTCTCTCTCACACACACACACACATACGCACACATACAGTATACGTGCACACACACACACAAACATACACACATACGCACAATCACACACACACACACACATCGATGCCACATGGGTGCTCTGGAGTCTGGAGTCCTGGCTCCTCTGGTTAATAAAAGAAACAGCAGCAAAGGGAATCAGGGATTGGATCTGGGAAGGGTTTTTTTTACGGCTGATTCACACACAAACCTGCGAGTGAGCGGCGCAGTGC